>OLKM01000200.1:70000-325000 GCA_900291075.1 Melanogrammus aeglefinus
GGCATGAAAAGAGAGAGAAGGCAAAGGAAGCAAGCTGTAGATGAGAAGAAAGACAAGTCTAGAGGTTAGAGGAGCAGCTCTTGGGAAGATCAGCAGGCGAGTGCAGGCTCTCTTTTCCCTCGCTTTCTCTTTGTCAATTAGTTATCTTGTCCATGCAGCTGGCAGACTGCCGCTCTGAGCCTGAAGAAGGAACACATCCCTCTCTCTGAGCCATTCACCCATTCACTGTGTGTGTGTGTGTGTGTGTGTGTGTGTGTGTGTGTGTGTGTGTGTGTGTGTGTGTGTGCGTGTGTGTGTGCTGTGCCGTGCGTGCGTGCGTGCGTGCGTGCGTGCGTGCGTGCGTGCGTGCGTGCGTGCGTGCGTGCGTGCGTGCGTGCGTGCGTGCGTGTGTGTCCGTCCTATCTTTTTCTGCCTTCTGTGGGTCTCCCACAACACAATCTTCCTCTATGTCCACACACACACGAACCCAAACACACAGCGGTACCCGATTCAGTGCAGGTATGAATGAGTCAGGCTCTCTCACGCACAGCATCAAGCTCATGGTAGCTGTACCTTCAAACATCAAGGGAGGTGCCTTACATAAGCCAGTTGGAAAAGCCACGGTGTGTCCAGAAGTCCTCCACAGAGGGGGAGTACCCCAGTGAGCTGTCCCTGAGGCTGCGGCCATGTGGGCTTCATGGAACAGGGTTTAAGGGGGTGTGAGTAAGCCATTAAAAGCCGTTTGAAAACCTGCCTTTTCCCTGTGCCCTGGTGACATCACAAGGGGGCGCGTCGTCCTGGAGGTACGTTGGATGGATGAGCAGTCCACTGGGTAGGCTGGTGGACTGAACTATCCAGGGTACATCCAGGGGGACAAGCCCACTTGTGATGTCACTAGGGCACAGGGGAAGACAAATTGTCAAACCGCTTGTAATGCCTGATCAGCCTCACACCCGGTGGCATAACACCACCCCTTTAAGGGATGCATATTGAAGGGCCTCTGGATATGTGTTTGGACTTTTCGAGAGGAAACCGCACTGCGAGTCATGGCTCGTGATAGGGATCCAGTTGGCCCCTCTTTGAGGCGTACCAAGCCAACCACCAGGAGAGATCTGTTCCATCACGTCGAAGCCGTTTAAATCCACCCAGCTGAAGACGATGACTGTAGCGCCCTAATGCTCCAGTCGGTGCTGTAGGTGCAGCAGAAAGAGAGACGGATGGGATCCAATTGCAGACAACTACGCAGAAAAAGTAACAAAAGGGCCCTGGTAAAGAAACTCCGAAAAACAGGCCGAGAATAAACCTCAAATTTGAGAACCACGAGGAACAAGGGACAAAAACACAGAACCGTAACAACAGAGAGGAACTAGTAGAAACGGGGGAGAGAGGTCAGGGAATGAGCAGCAGGTGGGAAGATGGACAAGGACACATAGGTGAGGGGCGATGAAGGGATTGCAGGCTGGAGATGTAATATGAGGGGTAAAGTCTAAGCACACCTGGTGGACAAGGGGAGAAGGAACACTTAACAATGCATGGATAAAGACAGAAGAAGACACAAATGTAATGTCTGATATTGATGGTGAAGAGGGTGAGGATAAACAAACGGTCCAAACTACCAATGGAAAAATAGAAGGCGATGAAATAAGGCCACAAAATGTGTGCCCAAAAAAATAATTTGCCCAGGATAGGAAAGAGAAAGTATCATTTTGGCATCTCCACGTTGACTTAATTACGAAGAAGGTCTTTAAAGGGATTTAGGCGGAAGGGAACCTCAGCTGGGACCACTACAAAAGTTTGAAGAGAAGAAAAAAAAAAGACACCGGAAACCAGTGCCGACAAGACCACTGAAATGAAAATACAGCACGAAGCCCTTGTGTTCTGTGTAACCATGAAAAGAACATCAGCTAGGTCAGCAAGGGACACAAGCAGGAATCAATAACTAGCTTCTGCTCATTAATATAGTTAGAGCAGGAAGGACTGAGACAAGAAACCTTGACGGGTGGGATAAATGATGGTCTTCTATGTGCTGCAAGTTAACGTTTGTTTTGTCTCTCACCTACTAAACAAACTTCGAACCAAACGATACCTCGTCTTTCCATAGCCACCGAGATACTTAAGCTCTGTGGTGCTGTACTAAGAGTTCATCTGCATGCAAAATAACTCAAATAAATCAAGCCAAGATGAGACACAAATTGCAGGATAGTCCATAGGAATAGACAGTATACTGTATACCCAACGTTACTTAGGACAGACCATAGGAATAGGCACTATATAGGACTCTATGTGCGAGTCAATCGCGCAGGTAGACAGCCAGCATACATCAGAGCAGTTCAGGGTAGGAGTCTAATGCTTCAGTCACATCTTCATCGAGCAACAAAAAAAGCATTATGTGGCGTATTAGCCAACATCCAGTAGGTGGTTTTAGTGTCTGCTTTAGGTTTGTTAAACACATAGTTTGTTAAGAATAACAGCACGTTATGATGTATGTTTTCTCCAGAGAAATTGCCTCCAAACAACAGAATAATGCTTAATTGGCTCCTGGGCAGCCAGTCAGCTGTGTGGCCGTGGGGAGGAGAGGAAAAGGTGGACAGACCCAGCTCTGTGACACCCACACGCTGACCGCACCCAGCCGCGGTTGGCTCAACAGAGCTCCATGCTTTCTGCCACGCTGCTCTGAGATGTTGCAACAGGAATGAAGCATACTAGTGTGTCACAAACGTGTCAGCTCTCATTGTTGGCTTTGTTCAATGTTTGCCTGTGTGCACAACATCGATGGTGCCACTCCGGACGGCCGCATGCCTGACCAGGGAGAGACACAACGGACTATCCAACAGTCAGCGGTGCGTCTGCGATGGACTCATTTAAAACCAGTTCAATTTGCTACTGCTGCCCATCTAATGCTAGATGAATCTATAGATTGTTCATTTACATTTAGGGGATTTTCCTGACGCTTTTATTATAAGCAACATACAGTCACAAATTTACACTCCGATGGCAGAGTCAACCGCGCAGGTCGACAGCCAGCTCATCAGGAGCAGTCAGGGTGAGGAGTCTTGCTCAGGGACACCTATGGAGCAACAAAAAGTGTGTGCCGGCAATTAGCCAACATCCACTGAGGTGTGGCCTGCCAGTGTTTCTACTGCACCAGTCCTTCTCAGGCAACCCAGTGTTAATGACTCCAGAAGAACGAACCGTCATGAAATGGTGCATTTGAGATGCATCGACAATATAAAGTTTTGTTGTTGGTTTCTGGTTTGCTAAAAGAGGCTAATTTAGCTTACAATAACAATAACAATAACCAGCCAATGACTGTTCTTCCCTGATTCATCGTGTAGCGATGGCCACAAAGGCAACAGGAACGCTATGAGTGCTACAAGCCAGGAAATAATGGCACAAGAGCAACTCGTGCTGGTGGTGTACGATGCATCTCAAAAAGCACCATAAGTGAGGAGAGAACAGTAGTAACAGGACGTTCACCCCAGCGTGTTCACACCAGCGTGTTCACACCAGCGTGTTAAACGGTCAACCAGTGTTAGCAGGGTGTGGGAGAGGAACAAGAGGTGAGAGAGAGAGAGCAGGGGGAAGGGTAAGTCAGAGTGAGGAAGAAGATACAAAGAGAAGGAGACATCTTTCTGGCCTCGAAACCGGCAGGCATCGGCTCTATGGTGACACTATATGCTGACCTCCGGTTCCGGGCTAACTGAGCCCACCCTTGCTTCCTCTCTTATGGTTCGCGGAGGAACACTCTGGGGTAAACTCTGATCTGAGAGCGACTGGTCCGACCGCACCTGAGTGTGAGTCCTGACCATGGGGATGAACTCATGATTCTACCAGCATGGAGGCTGATCTGAATCCTTCCGCTCATTCCTATTCTCACTTGCATTATTGTAATGGCTTCCTGAACGTAACACTCTGTTCTTCACCCGAGAGGGAGTCCTGTTGGTCTGCTGTGTTGTGCAGCATGTGAGAGGTTGTTGTGTGCAGACTATGGCTCCAGAGGCCACAATGCACAGAGAGGCTGCTGCTATCTGCTGGCTCCTGATAGCACTGATGCGTCGGTGCAGAGCGGGCAGCCTGTCTGGCCCCAAGGCAGGGCATAAACACTCGACCTGCCTCCTCCTGCACACACACACGCACGCACACACACTCATCCACACTACCACAGACTCTACCTCTCACACACACACACACATACTCTCACACACACACACACACACACACAATCTGGACTCATGATGCGATCATCAGAATACTTCCTCTAACCAGGACACCCCCCTTGCTTGTATGCATGTTTATTTGTCTGTGTGTGTGTTTGCTGTTTTGCATGTGTGTGTGTGTGAGTGTGTGTGTGTGTGTGTATGTATATGTATGAGTATATTTGTGTGTGTGTGTATGTGTGTATGTGTTGTGTGTGTGTGTGTGTGTGTGTGTGTGTGTGTGTAGTGTTGTGTGTGTGTGTGTGTGTGTTGTGTTGTGATGTGTGTGTGTGTGTGTGTGTGTGTGTGTGTGTATGTTGTGTGTGTGTGTATGTGTGTATGTGTGTGTGTGTGTGTGTGTTGTCTGTGTGTTGTTAATTTGTGTGTATGTGTGTGTGTTTGTATGTGTGTATGTGTGGGTGTATGTGTGCATGTGTATGGGTATGAGTATGTGTGTGTATGTGTGTTTATGTGTATGTGTATGTGTGTGTATTTGTATGTGTGTGTAACACTAGTCAACGGCTGGAAGGTGGGGTTCCCATCCCACACCCCGTTGCTCAGATGTTCCGTATGCGCCTGTGTTCTCCGTCTTCCAGAGAGGACCGCTGGACCAGCCCAGCATTCCTGACCCAGCAGCACAAAGACCCTCTTTCAGACCCCGGCAGCCCCCCAGAGGAGAGGTCCAGCACACATAGTCACACATACACACACCAGCAGCCCTATGTACATGGATTAGCGGATACGTAAGGGCACTGCTATTAGATAACCGCTTACACATTCAAATACACATCAACTAATCACGTGTGTGTGTGTGTGTGTGTGTGTGTGTGTGTGTGTGTGTGTGTGTGTGTGTGTGTGTGTGTGTGTGTGTGTGTGTGTGTGTGTGTGTGTGTGTGTGTGTGTGTGTGTGTGTGTGTGTGTGTGTGTGTGTCTGGCTGTGTGTGTGTGTGTGTGTGTGTGTGTGTGTGTGTCTGTGTGTGTGTGTGTGTCTGTGTTTAGTGCAATAACTCCTAAATTAATCAACATGCGGAGGCTAGACGGTAGTGGACGGACGTGGGGCCGATGAGACACAGGGGAGCCCCGAGGTGGAATGCTCTGGTTTGATAAAGCATCACCCATCAGGTTAGCTATCTTCTGATACGTAGCTTATGGCTAGTGGCATCGCATCGCTGGTTCACTCCACCTACAGAGGAGGGATTCCACCTGAACACAGAGGGGTGCATTATGGGACACATTCCCTTTGTCTGCAAAACAAAGAGGAGAAACAAAACAGCGGGCATGTGCCTCCCTGACCATCAACTATAGCAAGTCCCACTAAGCCCTGCTGAATACAGTAGGGACTCATCAGACAACAAGGCCAACAGGACTGCTGCACACCCTTCCACACACTGATACACCTTCATGGACCGCTGCACACATCTCACTCTGCATGCTCTCACATACAGACCACAGCTCAAAAAGGCATGCATACTGCATACGCAGACACACACACACACACACACAGACACACAGATACACACACACACACACACACACACACACACACACACACACACACACACACACACACACACACACACACACACACACACACACACACACACACACACACACACACACACACACACAGCATATCGTGTTCCTCACCCTCCCAGCTGTGTTGACCTCTATTCACTCCCTCGTCTTGTTGAGCACCGGAACGTCGGCAGCCCAGTTGAAAGCAAACCAATTCAAATTGGAGTCAAATACATCCTAATCAGCCCTCAGCACCCCAGCCTGCCTCACACACCTCCACCACCACGCTGCCGACCAGCACGCAAGACCACTGGGAGGGGAGGGACGGAAGGGGAGGGAGCAGGGAGAGAGGGGGAGGGAGGAGGGAGCCGTCTGGGCTACCCCCCTTGCAGCGTGTCATGGAATGCCATCCAGAAGGTGAGTGATCCCCCCCCCGCTCCTTTAGGACGGCCCAGCAGCCTCCTGCCGGGGATTCTGTTGGGAGCAGTCCTGATGTCACTAAATGGGTCACATGCTGCTATTGGTGGATTGCTAGGACATGACAGAGAGAGAGAAGAGGACGTGGGACAGGTGTCTTCTTCCATTGTTTCAGAGAGGGTCCATTAAACGAAACCACAGAAAAGACTACAACCATGACATCATCCTCTGAAGACCCGCCCACCAGCCCTCCCCTTGTTGCCATAACAACACCTTGGAAAAAAACAAAACATCATAGCTTGCTGCTTTTTCGATGTGAATGTGTGTGTCAGTGGGGGGGAGAGAGAGAGAGCGAGAGAGAGAGAGAATAGGGTAGAGAAATACAGAGGGAGCGGTATGAGGACTTTTTTTCGAGTGAGCAAGGCCCACAGGGGCCGGAGATGAAAGACGGTCGAAGAGGAAATGATGTAGATTTGGAAAAGGTTATCTAGTCAGTGTGTGTGTGTGTGTGTGTGTGTGTGTGTGTGTGTGTGTGTGTGTGTGTGTGTGTGTGTGTGTGTGTGTGTGTGTGTGTGTGTGTGTGTGTGTGTGTGTGTGTGTGTGTGTGTGTGTGTGTGTGCATGCGTGCGTGTGTGTGCGTGCATGCCTGCGTCTGAATGTGTGTGTGTGTGTGTGAGTGTGTATGTGTGTGTCTGTTCGTGCGTGCATGCCTATGTGTGTATATGTCCGCTAAAGGCACTACAGCTGGCAGATGGCTCCAGCTGTTTTAAAAGGTACATAAAGGCTTGGACCTTTACCCTGACGGCCATGACTCAATGAACATACGATTGCCAACACTCCCCGTACAGCGTGGTGCAGTTCTTAAGAGGATGCCCTTGTGCTCTCTGCCACACGCTTTAATCCACTCTGTGGCTTCACGGTTAAGATGCCATCAGTATAAGTGAACCAGGGGTACAATGAGAGGCCTAGGGCCCAGCCCTGCAGGGGGCATGTAGGGGGGGACGAAGGTGGTGGCGGCGTCGATGGTGGTGGTGGTGGTGGTGGTGGTGGCGGTCGGAGTACAGGTGGCTAATGGTGGTGGTCAGAATGGGGGGTGGTTGTCAAGATGGAGGGATGTGGATCAGGATGGAGGGTTGGGGTCAGGATGGGGGAGTCAGGTTGGGGGTTTTGGATGTGGGTCAGGATGGGGGAGATGTGGGTCAGGATGGGGAGATGTGGGTAGGGATGTGGGGGTCAGGGTGGGGGTGGGGGTGAGGGTGTGTGTGGTCGGGAGGAGGTCTGTGGTGTCTGGGTGGTGAGGAGGTCTCTGTTCTGTGCTGGCCTGATTACACCCTTAATGAGCTCAGTGGATGATAAAGGATTCTCTATCAGAGCTCGGAGCGCCGGGACTTCCTGGTCTGGGAAATCTGTTGTGGAAAAACACGCTCACACAGGAAGCTCTCCCTGCTCTTTAGCTGTCTCTCTACCGAGGGAGAGAGACTGCGCCACTTGTAGAAATAGAGAGGGACTCAGTAGGTCATGAATAGTTTTTTTGGTTCTCCTTTAGGTCAACTCAATATCTATCGTAATAACATAGCCATATCACAACGTTTGATGTTATTCAAAATTCAATACTTCTTAACTCAATATCTATCATAATAACATAACCATATCACCACGTATGATGTTATTCAGAATTCAATGCTACCTTACTCAATTTTAGCATGTTTATATTGATATACAGACTGATTCATATTCCATGATTTTGAGTCCAACCAATTAAGAAACAAACAAAGGCACGCCATTCAAGCGGTGACTGAGATGGTGGAACGCCCGACCAATAAGAGTAGTTTCAGATGGAACAACAACACATTTACCTGAGAGAGGGCTCTGAGAGAAAGGGAAATAGTAGGATAGCTTAGCTTGTATAACACACACACACACACACACACACACACACACACACACACACACACACACACACACACACACACACACACACACACACACACACACACACACACACACACACACACACACACACACCTACACACACACACACACAAAGTGATCCTCTCTTACCTTTCAAAAGAGGCAAGAAGTTACAGGTAAGTTCGGAGAAAGTATCCAAATAAGCAGCCCCATGGACCAGAAAGACCTCATTGTTTAACACCTGCAGCTCACCAGAATGTAGGTCTCTCAATCTATTCTCCACAACTACATGTGCAGGCTCTCTCTCTCTCTCTCTCTCTCTCTCTCTCTCTCTCTCTCTCTCTCTCTCTCTCTCTCTCTCTCTCTCTCCTCTCTCTCTCTCTCTCTCTCTCTCTCTCTCTCTCTCCTCTCTCTCTCTCTCTCTCTCTCTCTCTCTCTCTCTCTCTCTCTCTCTCTCTCTCTCTCTCTCTCTCTCTCTCTCTCTCTCTCTCTCTCTCTCTCTCTCTTAGCACACAGTGGGCCTAAAGACATTTTGGCCTTTCCTCCCTTGAGACACGCTGTCTGGCTGTTGCACGCACCCTCTCCCACTAGAGTGCCCACACACACACACACACACACACACACACACACACACACACACACACACACACACACACACACACACACACACACACACACACACACACACACACACACACACACACACACACACACACACACACACCCTCTCTTCTCCGTGCGGTGGGCTGCTCTTGGGGCACAAGGCAGCCATTCTCTGCAGACTGAAACAGAAAGTCTTGTTCACCTTCGCCCTGCGTCATGCGTACACAGAACAGGACTGCAACACTCTGGAAGGAATGTTTAGCTGCTACCGACATGGATATTCATACAGGCATTTTATTATTCTGTTCTCCACTAGTTCTCCTTTATTCCAATATCTGTGCTCATTCTAACTGCTAGAGTACCACAGTTCACTAAGCCCTATAGAGTATAGTATAGTAGAGTACAGTGGAGTAGAGTGTAGACTAGAGTATAGTGTAGTATATAGTATAAAGACTGTATAGTATATAGTATTGTGCAGCATTAGGGCTGCTCCTGGTGGGAGCAAAGTGTAATTGCAGTGCTTTTCATTGAACACGTTGATGTCTCCTGAGCAGCAGCAGCAGTGTATTGCAGCTTGTTGACACCGGACCCCGAGGGTACAGAATGAAGGGCCCCAGCCTGGCGGAGCCCCGGTTTAACACACAACCATTGGATTTGGTTCACACTGTGCAACACAAACACATTGACATATGCATAGCACACACTCACACTGGCACTCACATACACACACTTAGCATACATAAATGGCTGAGACCGTTAAAAGCACCCGCTCCTTTCATCTTTAATGAAAAACACACTCTGTTTGGCTGCCTCCCTTCCACCCACGCGCCGTCGGATTCAGCCGCCTTCATATAAAACGCTCATAACGAACATCAAAGGGCCGCGTGGCTACACGCCATTAATTTCGGAGATTTTAGTATTTTACTCAGCGATAAAAAAAATAATTAAAACGGTTGTAGGCCTACGTATTTGCTCCGCTTGACTGGTATCGGGGGAGGAATTTTGAATTTGTTAAATTGCTTTTAAAACCACTTGTGGTGGAGAAATGCAAATACAAAAGAAATGCCTTCCAGAGACATATTTTAAGTTGATGGGATGTAGCTAAAGTGCGCCTAAGCCTTGGGGTAGGACGAGATCAGGCAGGATGAAGGCTGGGACCTGCGACGGCCTGATGCCAAACCAAGGCTAACCTCACCCATCTCTGGGGCATACTTAAGTTACAATGCAGACAAACAAGTTCTGTTTGCAGAGTTTTTCTCAATATTCATAGTAAAGTGTGGGAACAACAGCACATATTTGACTGCTAGGCCTATATATAATCGAAGAAGGAATATTAAAAAAAAAAATCGAAGTAGTTTAACGCATAGGTAGAGACAGCGTCAGCAGTATGCTAGTGACACCTAGTGGTACTAATCTTACTGTTCACCCAATGAAGGCCCATGCACCCGACCAGCATTCAAACGACAGAGACACAGGTCTCACAGGCAGGGGCCGCACGGGCGTACCGGCCAGCCGCCCGGGGCTGCATTTTTTCATGACACACGGGCACCAAGAGCACAAAAAAAAAAATCATCTGCGCCGCGAAGCGGTTTACTATGAACTATCATCATTGTGTTGGGAATTGGCAAATTGGCGCACCATCTTGCTGAGAGGGGGCGCATCCCCCCCGTAACTGGACGTAGAACCGCCACTGCTCACAAGGCACAACCCCAGCAGTAACTTTTCAGAAAATGATGGTAAAAAATATATTAGATATTTTTTTTTATCATATTTTCGTCAGGTCAAGTAGTAGGCCGACGGGGTGGCTCAGTTTGTTAGAGGGAGACCCCAACAGCGAGCTGCTCTCTGCTGTTTGAAGTCTTCACCAAGGAAACACATCCCACACATTTATGAGAATAAGTCTCTCCCCCCCCAAACCACCTTTCGTTTGGGGGTCCTCTTTGTTGTCAGTAAGAGAATATATGCGAAAGTGTCATGTTTTGTGGTTGTTGTTCATGTTTGTGGCGGGACACACAGAAAGCTGTGAATGAAACACTGAAGGACAACTGTTGAATGAAAATGTCTCTTGTACCAATATGCAGCGCGTCTCTGACAGCAGCAGAGAGACAGGCCAGCTGTTGGGGTTTGTCAGTGAGACAGGCAACATCTGGTCTGCCACTCTAGCTGTCGTGAGGGGGGCTGGGGAGGCGCTCCTGATGAGACAAGGGGTTCCCAAACCGCCGCATGGGGGAACACCACTCTGCCCTAACCCTAGTTGACCAATCGGAGGCCCTCTTACAGCTACCTACTTTGCTTTGAGACCTACAAATACAAATGGGTTTTATTTCACCACGTAAGCTCTCCTATCTACATATCTTATCTACCTATCTATATATCTATAAATCTATGTCTTAATATATCTTATATATATATATATTATATAATATATATATATATATACTCATATATATATATATATATATATATATATTATATATATATATATATATATATATATATATATATATATATATATATATATACATACATAATTATGATATCTATCTCTATATCTATATATCTGGCTGCTGATATGCTGGCTCAGCAGATCCTTGTGGTTATGATGAAACCGGAGAATCGTCACATGTAGCCTACTGATAAGTTGTATGTGAGTGTAGACAGATCATTAACTTAACTTGGCAAGCATTTCTCTCAACAAAGTATCAACATCACATAGTGAACATACCTCGAAACGCACCTTTTTCAGCATCATTCTGGAACCGTTCAGAAATATCTATATTTAGAATCCACGTGTAGACCATCAAAACAGATATCCCGAGTGATGAGAGGATTTAAACCACGTAACAATGTGACGACCAAGTCTCCCACCAGCCATTGGTTGAGCCAACTGCAGGCCGTGCTGCGGCGTGCCCTGGGAGACGCTGGGTCGACGTGCCTCTCGGGGTCGAGTGTCTCCGGCGTGCCCTGGGAGACGCTGGCTCGTTGAGCCTCTCTGTGGTAGTGTCTTGTTCGGTCTATTGTCTCTGCCCTGTATGCCTCCGTCCTGCTAGACTGTTCTCTTTCATTTCGAAAGCCAACCGGCTCGGAGCTTATCTGGCTGCTCATTCATCCGTTAAGTGGACACGCCCTCCTTTATGACTGGGGGGCCGCTAATAACCCCCCTCCCACCCTAACCTCCCCCTGCTCCTCCTGGGTAACACCCCCTCCCTCTGGGCTATCCCCCCCCCCCCCCCACCCCGCATAGCCCCTTTCCTCCCCCACCCTTTTGAAACCCCAAATAAGGTTGCTGTTAAATCTCCCTCGGCTCGGAGCCAACCTCTACCTCGGGTGGCCATCTGTTGAGTCCCACAAGGGGATTTGGTCCAGCACACTTCAATAGTTTCGCCAGTCTACACGTTTTGATAGACATATTATACCGACCTGCTCATACTACTCAAGAGTTTCTGTGCTTAATCAGGAGGGATTCACCTATTATCTTGTTTTCCTCTTCCTCGTGCTGACACACACACACACACACACACACACACACACACACACACACACACACACACACACACACACACACACACACAGACAGACAGACAGACAGACAGACAGACAGACAGACAGACAGACAGACAGACACACACACACACACCTCGAGCTGCCCATGGGAGGGTGTTCATGAGGCATACAGGTATCTACAACCATGCAGTGTTGAGTCGATGCTCCCCGACTGCGACAGTAAAAGGCTTTGTCAGCAGACCTTCAGGGTTTGAGTCATTCAGAGCCCTGCCATGTTGCTATGGAGTCAAAACTATATTAAGATTTAAAACATAACATTGTAACATTGATGACTGGTTCATGGTAGAAAACACATATCAGGCGTATGCTCATACAATGCAGTCGGATTTGAAAGCAGAAATTTGTCTCCATTCCACCTGTTGGGTTCAGACCTCTCTTCATATGAACTGGAATAAATTAAAGCCATGAACTTCAGGAACCAAAAGGATGTTAAGAGATTAATGAGACGTGATTGATACTCATTAAATTAATTGGATTCTTGAAGTTAGTCAAACTGAAATACGTTCTCTGCAACTGCAAGCTCCCCATTATTTGAGATGGTTCAGCAGTAAAACAAAACAAGACTTGCATTTTTAATAATACATTTTTTATTTTGTTAAAGATTCATTCTTGTCATTTTCTAATTGTACACTGGAATGTTAAGATTCCCCTTTTTAACTGTCATAGTTAAAATGCTCAATCCAGTTGTTTCTTCAACCCCACAACCATTGCTAAATTGAAATTTGGGGAGTAAAGGAAAATATTTAAAATAGAAACAGAAAATATTAAACATTAAATCAGAATTGTGTTTGGAATAATGAAGACAATTGGAAACAAAGTATATCTGAGAATGAGGACCTAGAAGAGTCCCATTGAGATCTGAGACATGCAGAGTCCCAGTCCCCCCGCCCCCCTCCGTCTGAAGGGAACCAACCAGGCTGCTGGAGCATCAGATCTGGGGTGGACTGGGCCCTTCGGCCTTCTGCTTCACGCTTGTGGACTAGGAAAGGATCTTGGTAAAAGGCTTAATGGCGGGCCATATAGGATATGATGCACATTTGTGAGTTCTGACCACTTCACCTAAAGTCATCCCGACATAAGGGAGCAGTGACAAGTTGTGTTGTGAAGAGGTTGTTTGGTGGTCAACAAACCTCAGCAACATTTAAAACACGTTGCCCGGTAGTTCCAACATTTGACATGCGGCAAGAATCCCTTAATACCTCAAATGCTAACTTGCTATGAATCGTTTATCTTTTCTGATTAGCTGAGAACTAAACAACAATTCAAACAGGGAAACAGTGAAAAGTAGCCAAGTTACAATAACAAAAAGAAGCCATTGTGACAGTATTGCTGATGAAATATTCAGATGGTAGATGGAACATTATCAACCATTTGCTGCTAGTAGATTTACCAGCTACAAAATATACTACCGCTCCAAAGCCATCGATGGGGCGGGTGGCAGGAGGCTTTTCCAAACCAAACAAATAATTTCTTTATACAACGATCCAAACAGCAAGAGGAGAACATAGCGTTGTGACTGACAGGCAGATCATGATTGACACGTCTACAATTCTGAGCTTACAAAGAACAATAAAAGCTCAAACCTTCAAGATCTACTTTACCCAGCAACCATTGCAACGTGGCGCTTTGCATACCAGGAAAGAAGAAAAGCAAGGAAGTCTGATGACTGGGATCTGAACTTCCACTGCTTGGCATCTCAAGATGAGTGCACAAAAATAAGGAAATAAAAAAGGAGATAGGCGTTTATTTTTACATTTAATGGGGTGGGCTGGCTCCAAGCCAACCTCCTGTACTTCCTCCGCATGTCCCCCCTACTGTGGAACCACCCCCTCAGACCTCATCCCTTAAGCCCACCTCTACCTAGTCTTTCTGTGGACACAGCATTTGTTTTATCATCCAGCTGCATCATTGTTACTCGTCACTTGAATTACCAGTTCAATTTTCACTCTTTATATATATAGATGATATTCTCTCATACAAACATATAAATACATCATCAGTGGCCCCACGCTTGGGAGGGTGGAGGAGGAGGAGGCTGCAGCAGCCAGTAGATGTAGTCTCTGGAAACGGTACACAGGGCGAACTTGCGGATTCCTCCACGGAGCTCGCAATTTAAATTTTTGCTGTTGGTGTTGTAAATTTGTTTTGCTTTCACACTTTTCTTAAACTGTAAATCTTATCTACATCTTCCTTACAGGATTTCGTATTTATCGACCACAAAGGAGGTTTCCGAGGAGAAGCGAGCAGGGTTGTCCCCGTCCACGTGTGTTACTTTGGCCACCTGCAGCAGGAGGGACAGAAGAAGAGGAGGTCAGAGCCTTCGTCATGGGGCTGCAGAACCACATCAAGACCCGCCCACCAGACGCTCGACGCAGCAGGGAACTCAAGCCATCTTTAATGCTGCTGCTGCCGATTGAATAAACCTTGGTTCCCATTCTGGCCACTCGCCTCTCCAGTGGTGCTGCATTCCAGTCAGTCCGAGGGGGGCTATGGGATCTGGCTCTAGTTGGATAAAGCACTAGGCTCTCTGCTCTGTGTGTGTGTGTGTCACTCTCGGCCCGCACTCACCTGGATGTCGCAGTAGCTGCGCTTGGACACGAAGGACACGTTGACGGGGAAGAAGTCGTTGGGCTGCCCTGCGATGCTGAACTCCAGGCTGCCGCTCTTGTTGTTGGCGTCGATGACGGGCAGACACCACTCCAGGAGGTTCCGTCTGCTGTCGTGCTTGTACTCCCCGTCGAGGTCTCCGATCACCGGGGCACCCACGCCGGACCTGGGAGCGCACAGCGAAAACAAACCCTGCTGTGAGAAGGCAGTAACCCAGCGATTGAGAGGTAAAGCCCCAACACACCCCCCAGGCAGAAGGTAAATCAAGCCCTATGGCCCATGTGTTGTAGACCAGGGACTAGGGTCAGGCAGACATGTGCACTTTCTTTCTGATCGACTTAGCAATGTTGACGTTTTCCAATTTCCTAAAAGATTGTGGTAACGTACAATGTCAATTGGATCAGTGTACACAAAGACAATAAACTGGTATTTTGGTCATGAAGCAGCAGATCCCACAGGCTCCCAAACACGAAACACTGGAATTAATTCAGAGTGGGTGACAAAGAAACACATGAGGGGAGAGAGGGAGGGGACTCCCTCCTGAACACAAGACCCTGTTCAGGCATGACGCCAACAGGAATACACCGTGTTATGCTACAAGAATACACCATGTCACAGGAATACACCATGTCACAGGAATACACCATGTCACAGGAATACACCATGTCACAGGAATACACCATGTCACGCTACAGATAGTGATAAGTATAGGTCTAAGGTGGTAGTTTACCACTCTGGATGATCCAATACCTCATCCATACTGCAAAGAGAGCCCCGTTCAAATCAATACCACGTCTCAGGCTGTGACCGGCTCTACGGAGCCCAGCAGGGAGGAGGTACTCACGGGACGGGGATGGTGATAACCACGTCGTTCAGCTCCAGGTTCTCCTCCTGCAGCTCGTACTCGATGTTGACGTCACAGCCGGTGCCACTCTCTGAAGGCCAGCAGTTAACTGTTGGAGGAACAACTTGTTAAGACCCAGTCCACGCCAAGACCCGCTAGGACCCAGTACCACGACAAAACCCGCTAGGACCCCATCCAATACAAGACCCGATAGGACCCAGTCCACGACAAGACCCGCTAGGACCCAGTCAGATACAAGACCCGCTAGGACCCAGTCCACGACACAAGACCCGCTAGGACCCAGTCCACGACAAGACCCGCTAGGACCCAATCCACGACAAGACCCGCAAGGACCCAGTCCACGACAAGACCCGCTAGGACCCGGTCAAAAACGAGACCCGCTAGGACCCAGTCCGATACAAGACCGGCTAGCACCCAGTTCACGACAAGACCCGCTAGGACCCAGACCAATACGAGACCCGCTAGGACCCAGTCCTCGTCAAGACCCGCTAGGACCCAGTCCACGTTAGTAAGAATATACATTTATTTTGTTGGTAGATACTGTAGAGTTGGGCAATCTTTTTTTTTTTCATGTAGCTAATCATTGTTATTGTAGATCCTCAATTCATTATGCGATCGCTAGCACAATAATACATAGTTATGTGGCTAAATTAAAGTTTATTAAAGAATGTGTCTGTGATAGGTGCTACATCACTGCATCATGGTCCTTTGAGCATCATGATCATATCCATAACATTAATTTCCGCTAACTTAAATAGCAGTTCTGTTAATAATTTATCGTTCACTCAGGCTAAAGGGGGCTGAGCAACAGAAACATCTCTAGGTGCAGAGCAGGACGTAGATTCTAGAGATTCTCTTTGGAAAATGTGGTGCTCAACCCTTAACAGCAGCATAGGAAAGACTAATTGTTGAGCCTCCCTTCAACTGGTCGAAAACTTAACACTACAAACCTACAAAAGCATTCCTATTTCGAAGTCACCGAGGCAAACATGAAGAGAAAGTTGAATGCAGCATGACCGGTATGCCGGTGTGGTGCTGGAGACTCACTGGTCAGGGGGATGAGGGCCTCATCCGTGGTCTGCAGCCTCCACTTCAGCACCCCCACGTCGTTGTTCAGGGGGAACGACTTCTCTGGGTTCTTCAGACCAATCACCGACTCGGCCGTGAACAGCTTCTTGTCCACGTTGGGATGTGTCTTAACACGAGGAGAGGACAAGATGAGGTCCACTCAACCGCCTCTTTTATGGTATTGGACATTACAACTATTTGAGGGTTGTGAATGACCATTGTTTTGATCAGCGTGGTAATCCTTCTATATTTTGTTCATCGTTAAATAACGAAAAATACAAAAGCATTTTCTTAATAATGCCCACATCAGGTATAAAACATAATCAAGAAAGTATTCACTTCATAATTTGAGTCAGAAAATAAAGAAAATGGACATTCCTAATGCAGCAAGCACCTAAAAGCTACTTCAGAAACTCAGCTGAGAAACTATTTAAACAGCCCAGTGGCCAAGAACCATCAGTCCTACAAAAAGGGCCAAGGAGCTTCAACCAGTACTGGACCAGTACCTGAAGCTGCAGTCCTTTGTTGTCGTTGTTGATGATCATCAGGCGAATGCGGCCGCTCTTGTCGTCCGAGACGCGCAGCGTGATCATGCCCAGCACCTCCATGTTCTGGAGGCCTCCGTCACGGCCACACGTCAGGGAGATCTTCTCCTCCACCCTGAGGTGCACCCTGATAAACCCACACCATCAGCATCTCCTCCACGGCTCAATATTTGTCATCCCAACACATATGTGGTCTCATCTGAAGTAGCTTTCATTCTTCATATCAACATTTGGTTTCATTCAGAGATCCAAGTCCTTTTATTGGTAACAATGTTTAATTCAGTCATCTTTCTTTTGTTCAGATAATTTTACGAAGAGGCCATGGTGTGACGCGGCTCGACTTACCCCTCTACATTGGCCGGTGGGGGCAGGTTCTTGGATGCATCCGAGCCCTTCTTCCCAGCAGAAGGCATAATGGTCTCCCCCTCGGACTTGAGCTTGTCCACAAAGTTATCCACCTCCTTCCCTCGGGCACCTAGCTTTAGGGCTTTGCTGGGGCCGCTTGGTCTGCAAAAAGAAGCCCTAGTTGATAGCCTATCTGATGACAATTGCCAACCACAAGGGCCCGTTTCCTGGTTCTCTCCCCAGGACAAATGTGGAAATGAAACTAAATGTATCCACATAATTACGAGCAGCTCAGGAATGTAAATAGAATTTAAAAAAACATGTAGATCATTACGGCATAATAATGAACCTAATATCCAACATAAAATAATAATATAATTTTTAATAGGGACTCCTTCCCCGCTAGACCCTGAATCTGGAGACAGCGATTGTGAGCGGTGTACCTGGCTGGAGCGGCTACCATCTTGGGCTTCTCTGGCTCCATGATGGTGTCCGTGATGATGGACCCCGAGGAGATGCTGGTCATGCCACTGTTGCCGAATCCGCCGAACGCAGGCACCTTCTTGCCCGAGCGCTCGGCGTCTCTCCTGGCCTGCTGCAGCTCCTTGGCCTTCCTCCTCATCTCTGCCTTGGCTTCCCTCTCCTGGGTCTGTAGGGTAAGGGAGCAGAGGTCAGGGGTCAATGGGCCTATTGAGAACAACTTACAATGGCCTTCAGGGATGGGTCTTTCTAATGTTGGCATTATTTTTTATTTGTTTTTTAAGATACATTTTTGAAGGTTTTAACCTTTTTATTGTTAAGTAAGACGGGATGGTAGGGGAGAGGGGAAGACATGCATATTCTAAACAACTTTAAATTTGAACCAGGCAACCAGTGTTACAGTTGCTTGTAAGGCTGAATTGAGCTTGTGCGAAACAATCAAACTACCCGGGTACGCAAGTTTGATTGTGCAAGCTCTCTTATAGACACTAACGTTTCTTTGCACTAATTCATTCTCAACCCTGGCCGAGAAGCACCACTACGAGTCTTTACCAGGACCTTTCAAGTGCAGAGGTCACCAAGGATGTGACGGCAATTGCCCTGTGACCACGACAATTTGTCCTTCAAACAATACAATTATTTGATTTTTAACCAGTTAGGTCAATGCAGAGAATTCACTTAAGAATATTTGACGTTTATAATTTTTTTCATTAATAGGAAAATGAATAGATGTCAAATATGACAAAGCCTTTACTGTACGTGTATCGATTACGCCTTTTGTATTGTGTAGTCACCCACCACTGGCCCACTGCACGCCAGGAAAACCCTGTACTGGTTGATAGGAACCTCACCTCTCTGACTGCACTAGGAACCTCCTCTCTCTGACTGCACTAGGAACCTCCTCTCTCTGACTGCTAGGACCTCACCTCTCTGACTGCTAGGGACTTCCCTTCTCTGACTGCTAGGGACTTCCCCTCTCTTGACCGCTAGGAACCTCCCCACTCTGATTGCTAGGAGCCTCACCTCTCTGACTGCACGGAAGACCTTCTCCTCGTGGGAGTCCATCTCTGTGAAGGTGCGGATCTGGGCCAGGTTGACGTTCTCCCTGTAGCCTAGTGCTACGATCTCGTCAAAGGCAAAGATCAGGTCAAAACAGTGCTCTGATATCTCACTTTCCTCCAGCACGCGGCAATACTCTGGGATCTAAGGAAACCGGGAATAAACAAAGATGAATCAGAAAGGAACAGGGAAAAAGTAATGGCCTGGATTGTAAACAACCTGATCAGAGCGGCTCAAGCGGTTTCAAAACTCTAGTTCTGAAGTTCCATTAAAGCCACGGAAAAAAACATTGATCAAATAATAATGATTTTTTTAGCAGGTAGAAAATGAACACCTGCATTGGCTTTGAAAATAGTTTAATTGACTGAATTTAAAATACAATTTCTCAAAACACATTTATTAATAAAACTTTGGGAATTATCATTTAGCAGGTTACCTTTACTCAATGTTGTACATTTTGCACCAGTAGTATTGATGCATAAAAGCATATGGAATATGAGAATATGATTAACTTGATTATGATTTTAACATTATCTTATCATATCGTCAGACTATCTGAACGAAGAGGATGAACCCCACCCCTTGTGTCAACAACATGTCGATGGGACACTTCGCATTACTTTTCATTAGACATTATTGTTACAATATAATAACTATACTTTGGTCAGAGAGACTTGGCCACAACCCATTCGTACACTAAATTAAGGCCAGGTCTACGTTTCCTCACCACTCTGGAGAAGAGTCTGAGCGTCTCCAGGTCTTCCAGGATGTTGCTGTTCTTAGTGGTGATCAGGACCATGTAGAGCTTCTCTAATGGCTGGTAAACGTAGCGAACGCTATCCGTCTCCACGAAGGTGTGCTGCTTCCCGGTGTTCATCAATTTGGGGAATGCGGCCAGAAGACCCTCAATACGAGTCCGGGTCATCTCCACAAACTGCCGGGACACGATGGCTTTCCCGGCCTTGGTGCACACCGCCGCGGCCAGCAGCACCTACACCGCACAGGGATGTCATCACCTCTACACACAACAATCCACCAGACACCTGCTTCATCCTCATTGTGCCAGTTAAGGAACACTTAGTTCGTAATGGGAGATGAGCTGACGCGGAATTGCAGACAGGTTAGCTAGCTTGATTTACATGAAATGGTTTGAGCTTGGAGAACGTAAACTTTAAGGAAGTTGGATATTTAGACCGCATCAAGTAAATGGCATGGGACTTGAATAGCGTTTATCGGCTAACGACAAGGAATATTGGCCAGAACATCAGATAATGACGAGCCGCAGCTAGATAGCTGTCAAGCTACCTAGCTATCTACCTGTCTATCTGGCTAGCTAGGTAGCGTACCCAGACAGCTAGCTAGCTGTCTATCGTTACCGTCAGCAGACTGCGGTCAACTCCTGCTTCTTTACAGCCGCACTCTGCTCGGACATACAGATCGGATCTCCGTGCTTTGAACCCATTACAACACTCGTCTTCAAGCAGAACGGCTAATGAGCTCAAAAATGTGAAGTCCTTCGGCGTCAGATGAACTGGGGCTGCTGTCATGTTAGCAGATGTTATGATGATACAAAGAATGAAGAATACCAGAACTATCGACTCGGAGACACACTCACCATTTTGGTCTCTCTGCGGAACAACTATATCTGATCCTTTAAGTTCGGCTCCTGTGGTTTTAAGTAGCTCTTAAATGTCGTATCTCGAGTTAACAGTGGACTCCGAGCTGTAGGACTGCTAGCTAGAGCTCCAATATGGCGGCCAGACAGAGCCACGTCTCACCGGAACACAGCGCGAGACCAGAGCAACGAGACCACCGGAACACAGCGCGAGACCAGAGCCACGTCTCACCGGAACACAGCGCGAGACCAGAGCCACGTCTCATCCGGAACACAGGGCGAGATCACCGGCCTCTCTGGGATGGCAGTGACGCGGGCCTCCGGCGTCGGACTTGTTGAACGTCCTTGTTCACCCTTTAGTCCATCCATCCTTTATAACGAAAGAACGGTCTAGGCCATCCATATCGCGTTTAATTGATAACGACAGACAGGTCGAGTTCATCCATATAGCATTTAAGTTTGTAAGCGACAGACAGGTCTAGTGCCCCCAACCCATTCATAAAGCGTTTGATTTATAAAGACGGACAGGTCTAGTCCATCTGACCATAAAGCGTTTAATTTATAACGACTGACAGCAGGTCTAATCATCCATAGCGTTTAATTCAAACGACGGACAGGTCTGTTCATCCATACAGCGTTTAAAGGTCCCATGGCATGAAAATTTCACTTTGAGGTTTTCTAACATTAATATGAGTTCCCCTATCCTGCCTATGGTCCCCTAGCAGCTAGAAATGGCATTAGGTGTAAAACGTGCACTAGCTATCCTGCTCTGCCTTTGAAAAAACAAAGCATACTCAAACAGATTTGGAATTTGTCCCCGCATGTCCTCACAGGGACATGTTCCCTCCCCTTTCTCTGCTTTGCCCAATGACCTGCGAGCGCCACATGTGTGTGTGTGTGTGTATGTGTGAATACACACACTGTAACACAGGGTTCTCTGATGTCTCTGGTATTTCCACAACGAGACTCGCGGTGGGGGTCATCTCAGCCACGGTTGAGAAGGAATTGGGGTGAAAGGAACTTTGGCATTGACTCCCTGAAGTACATGAACCGTGAAATGGAGAAAGGGATTGTTGCCCGCAGATTGTTTGCCGCTGGAGCTGCCGTGAGGCACCACCACACACAGGGCATCACTGCCTCGGCGCTGCCCGGTGCGTAGGCAGCGGGCTAAGGACAGCGGGGCTCAGGCGGGAGACAATCGCGGTCAACAAAAACGGGCAACAATCCCTTTCTCCTCCATGTCGCGGTTCAGTCTACTTCAGATTGATGTGGAAGTAGAAGAACCAGAGACGACTGTGTTCTCCGACGCAGTCGTTTGAGATTCTGAATATCGTTTGGAGGCGCACACAGCCTTTGGCCGTGATAATATATATTAAATGATATATATATATCTATGTGTGATATGATATTATTTAGATAGAGAGCTCCAGGACTCCCGCTCGGAGCACCCAGAGTGTTCCAGAATATTTACAGAACACGGCCAAAAGCTGTGTGTGTCTTGCCTTTTTGATACATCCATTATAAACACGAGCGCATGGTACCATGGCCGCAAGCTGCTCTGGACTCTATTCTTCTCCAGAGATGCCCAGGGCATGAGCCGCCGGGCGGGAGTGAGGATACTCTGTGTTGGAGTTTACCCCGGTAGACAAGAGGGTTGCGTCCCTACACCTAAGGGTGGTGGGAGGGAAAACTCTGACTGTTGTTTGTGTGTATGTACAGAACAGCAGTTCAGAGTACTCTTCTTGGAGACCTTGAATGGAGTTCTGAATGGGGCTCCAGTACGGGACTCCGTAGTTCTGCTGGGAGATTTCAACGCCCACGTGAGCAACAATGGGAGACAGCTGGAGAGGCATGGAGGGGAGGAATGGCCTCACTGATCTAAACCACAGCGGTTGTTTGTTGTAAGACATCTGTGCTAGCTATGGATTGTCTATCACAAACACCATGTTCAAACAAAATGATGCTCATAAGTGTACCTGGTACCAGAGTACCCTAGGCCGAAGATTAATGATAAATTTCGTGATCATGTCATCCAATCTGAGGACGCATGTTTTGGACACTCGGGTGAAGAGAGGGGCAGAACTGTCAACCGACCACCATCTGGTGGTGAGTTGGATCAGGGAACGGGGGAAGACTATGGAAAGACCTGGTAAGCCCAAATGAGTTATGTGGGTGAATTGGGATCGTCTGGAGGAGGCCCCCGTCCTACCGATCTTCAACTCACACCTCTGGCGGAGCTTTTCTGGTATCCCTGTGGAGGTTGGGAGCATTGAGCCGGAGTTGGCGGTGTCCAAAACCTCCATTGCTGAAGCTGCGGCGGGGAGCTGTGGCCATATGAAGCCGTCAGACTGAAGGAGGCCTTGAGGACTCCTGAGGCAGTTGCAGGGTACTGACAGGCTCGAAAGGCTGCAGCAGCTGCCGTGTCAGACGCTATGCAGCAGTTGTTGGAGAAGTTCGGAGAGGCCATGGAGTAGGACTTTTGGTCAGCACCAAAGTTTTTCTGGAAGACCATCCGGCACCTCAGGAGGGGGAAATTGGGAAGCAACCAAGCTTTGTACAGAAAGGCTGGGACTCTGTTGACCTCAACTGAGGACGTAGTCAAACGTTGGAAGGAACAATCTGAGGAACTCCTGAATCCGACTTACACGCCTTCTATGATGGAAGCATAGCTCGAGATTGATGGTGGTTCATCATCAATTTCTCTGATGGAAGTCGCTGAGGTAGTCAAACATCTCTGCAGTGGCAACGTTCAATGGATTGATGAGATCCAGCCAGAAATGTTGAAAGCTCTGGGTGTTGAGGAGCTGTCTTGGCTGACACGCCTATTCAACATTGCGTGGGAGTGCAGTGCCAAAGGAGTGGCAAACCGGGGTGGTGATTCCCCTGTTTAAAAAAGGGGAAGAGAGATTGTGTGCCCATAACCGGGGTATCACACTTCTCAGCCTCCCTGGTAAAGTCTACTCCCAAAGTAGTGGAAAGGAGGGTTTGGCCAATCGTCAAACCTTAGATTGAAGAGGAATAATGTGGTTTCAGCTCTTTACTCTCACAAGGATCCTGGAGGGGGTCTGGGAGTATGCCCATCCGGTCTACATGTATTTTATGGATCTTGAAGAGACACGTCCCCGGGTCCCCCGGGAGAAACTCCTCAGGATCATTCAATCTCTGTATTCCCAAAGCGAGAGCTGTGTCCGCGTTCACGGCAGCAAGTCAGTTTCGTTCCTTGTGGATGTTGGCCTCCACCAGGGCTGCGCTTTGTCACCAATGCTGTTTATGATATTCATGGACAGGATATCTAGGCGTAGTCGTAGTGGGGAGGGGTTGCGTTCGGTGGTCTGAGGATCTCATCACTGCTTTTTGCAGATGATGTGGACCTGATGGCATCATTGGCCTGTGACCTTCAGCACACTCTGGATCGGCCAGCAGCCCAGTGTGAAGCAGCTGGGATGAGGACCAGCACCACGAAATCTGAGGCCATGACTCTTAGCAGGAAACCGGATTGGATGGCCTACTCCGGGTAGGAATGGAGTCCTTAGCCCAAGTGAAGGAGTTCAAGGGGGGGAAGGAGTACCTTGTGGTCTTGTTTGCAAGTGAGGGTAAGATGGAGCGTGTTATTGGCCGGAGAATTGGAGCAGCGGGGGCGGTATTGCGTTTGCTTTACCACACCTTTGTGACGAAAAAAGAGAGCTGAGCTGCAAGGCAAAAGCTCTCGATCTACCTGTCGATCTTCGTTCCTATCCTCACCTATGGTCATGAGGGATGGTTGATGACCGAATGGATAAGATTGTGGGTACAAGCGGCTGAGATGGGTTTTCTCAGGAGCGTGGCTGGCGTCTCCCTTAGGGATAGGGTGAGAAACTCAGCCAGTCCATGAGGAACTCGGATTAGAGCCGCTGCTCCTCTTCTAAGAAAGGAGACCAGTTGAGGTGGTTCAGGCATCTAGGTAAGGCTGCCCACTGAGCGCCTCCCTTGGGAGGTGTTCCAGGCACGATCAGTGGGGAAGAGACCTCAGGGAAGATCCAGGAATAGGTGGAGAGGTTATACCTCAACACTGGCCTGGGAATGCCTCGGGATCCCCCTGTCAGAGTTGGTCAATGTGGCCCGGGAAAGGGAAGTCTGGGGCCCCTTGCTTGAGCTGCTGCCCCCACTACCCGACCCCGGATAAGCGGATGAGAATAAGGATGAGACAGATCTAGTCCATCCATATAGCGTTTGATTTATAACGACAGAAAGGTGTAATCATCCATGTAGTGTTTAATTTATAACAAAAGATAGGTCTAATCATCCATATAGCGTTTAATTTATAATGAAAGACAGGTCTAATCGTCCATATCACATGTTTATAACAACAGACAGGTCTAGTCATCCATATAGCGTTTAAGTTTATAACAAAAGACAGGTATAGCCCATCCATATAGCGTTTCATTTCTAACAACAAAAAAAGTTAAAAGTTTATAATTATGTCTCAGCAAACATAATGATTAACGTTTTGCACATATTTCATAATATATCATCTTTTTATTATAATTTAACTTTCTTACAGGAAATGGATGCTTGGTTATTTGTTGCCACGGCTACCTAACCCCCATTAGCATCGCATTACAATATCTAGACACCAGATGTCCTACTTGAGTCATGAGTGGCTATTCAAAAGATCCTCCCTTAGTACGCTCTGTAAGAATAGGGTAAGTCTAATTTGTAATAGTATAGTATATAGTATTTATGTACGTATATGTATATAGTATAAATGGTATTTCGGAATATGGTTGGATGCCAAACTCGCATGGAAATATCACATTGATTATATTGAAACAAAGTGTAAAAAGGTAACTAATCTTATGAGAATGGTTACAAGGCATAGTTGGGGAGCAGTCAGGCAGTCACTGATTTACATTTATAAAGCAGTGATGAGATCAACCATTGATTATGGTGTATAGTGTACAGCTTAGCATGTAAGACATCCCTCAAGAAAATTGAAAGAATGCAGTATAAGGCGTTGAGGATATCCCTAGCTGCTTTTAAAACAAAAGGACCTACTAAAGACCTGCTATAGACAAAAGACAATTTTTTTTGACCTACTATAGACAAAAATTGTCTTTAAAATACTGGGTTAGACTAAAAGGAAGTTTAAACAACTCATCTATTTCATTACTTAGTGATTGTTGGGAATGTACTTAAAAGGCAAATGGATTTGGTTGGAATATTGACAATTTAGTGAATGTATGGAGTGAAAGAAAGAATTAAAGTATGGTCCAGCATTAGCTTTAAGTTATATTCCTCCATGGCTGTTCCCTGATCCAGAAGTAAACATTGATTTATCAACAGAAAAAAGTGAGCATCTCACCAAGCAGTTTTGCTCAAGCCTGCTTAAGTTATTTAAATACTTTATGGATATCTGAAAATATTTACAGATGGTTCTTAAGATCCCAAAGGGCAATGTGGTATTGTTATATATATTCCAGAATTTGAGAAAGGAGACATTCAAGAAAATGACATTCACGATATTTTACAGGAGCAAGGAATAGGGACAAAGAAGCAGGTATTTTCTTATGTATCTTAATGGTACTGAACTAATTAGAAGAATTTAACCTTATATATATATTATTATTATTATTATTCATTTTTTTTTGTTTTGTTTTGTTTGTTTGTATGTTTTTTTTCTGAATTTATTTTTATGATAAAATATAATTTGCCAACGTCCTTGTTACACACTCCTGTGTAGTAGTCCAGTAGGTGGCAGTATATAGTGAAAAGCTATAAACCGCCATTAAACAGAAGAAGAATAATAATAAGATGAACAGGAAGTGACGCCAAGCCGGCTGATGACGTCAGGGGTCAGCCTTCCCTCAATGGCAAAGTTTACAGTCCGGACGTTGAGACACTTTCCAAGAACCTAGCGGAGTCCAACTGGTTCTGTATCAAAGGAGACGAGCGGTTACAACAGCACTCAGTGGTACCAGGACGAAATGTCGGCTCCAGAGGTAGGAAGTTACTGAGGTGATCCGGTGGTTTCTGCCATGAACCGCATTCCGCTCACGTTGCTTCTGTCTGGTGCAGGGTCGTGATTGGCTGTTTGCCCTGTCCGTCTCTGCGTACTGCTCTGCTGTTGGCTAATTGGACTAACTTAGGGTTGTCATCTCCGAGTCTTGACAGAACTACTACTGTATATTCTAGAACGTTTTAAATGTACAGAATGAAATAAACAATGATTAAACTTAAATACATGTGAATACATTTCTATAGACGACAAAGAGAAATCTGTGTACAATGCATTTAAACCTTTTGAAAGCTAAGGTTTTAAACATCCCCATATTGTATACAAACGTTGCCTATATTTCTCTCTAATGGTCTCTGAAGACCAGCCTTTCTTTGATGGAATCTAACGTTACTTTTCTTTGATAGTAAATAACGTTTCTTTCATTTTCTAGTATCCAACGTTATTATTTTCTTTAATAGCATCTAACGTTAGTCCCTTAATGTAGGCCTACTCTCTAATTGTCAGACTCTCTGAAGACCAGATCAATAAGGATATAGTATAGCCACTTGATCAATATGTGTTCACAGATCTGTTGAGTTAAACAAGAGCCCAGCCGGTTATAGTTGATCATTTAAAATTATGCTTTCTTTGAATAAGGGTTCTTTGAACAAGGGTTATCTGCATTTCCCACTACAATGTTTGCTACTGTAGAGCCTCTCGCTGTTTTAACGCCGATTCACCGGGCCACATGGACCCAACTTAAATAAATGCTCAATACAAAAGCCTCCTTTACCCAAGAAAAGTTAGATGAGCATTACAGAGAGGGGGCTGAGGAGCAGTTAGAGACACCACACCTTGTAGGCCAACCAACGGCCCTCCCTAGCGACCCCTCCCTGCCTTTTCCAACCGACTTCACTGATCCAAACACTTATCTTTGGACACCAGAGATAAGTTGAAGAGGAGGTGCTGAAGGAGGCTACTGTTTAACGGTCTTTGTGCTGTATGAGCTCAGCTCTGTACAGTACAACCCAGCCTTCTACCAGAACGTAGCTAGACATCCTTCAGGGCAGTGCTCAGAGATCTTAAAGACCTACTATGGATCAAGGACCTTACAAGACCATCAGGGTGAGGGGGTTTGGTTTGTTCTTCTTCAAAGAAGGGGATAAGGGGCTAGATGTTTGAGAATAAATACGGTTTGGTTGCTCTGTTGTACAAAGACCAGTACCAGTGACATATTTCAGGCTGAATGATTGTAAAGGCTTTTAAATGACTGATTTGATCACTTTTCCCTGCAGGATGTCAGTGGCAAAGTTAGCCGAGTCATTCGGATTGGAACCCGCAAAAGCCAGGTACAGTACATGAATGTTAATGTTTTTGACATTTTTTTATCTTTTATTGAATTCATTCTTAAGTTCCCTCTTTCAGTTAAAACCTGTTTTGGTCTCTGATGTTTGAACAAGGTCCACAGTCTGGCCTGCCCGTTTGAAGGGTCACTCCATTCTTTGATCCAATGTGTCATCAATGTGACGTTTTATCTGCGGTCATTGTCTATCGCTGAAGATACAGCAGGCAGACCCCTCCATAGCACAGAGATAGCCCAGTTACGTTGACCTTCCCAGATAACCGCAGTTTACTGTCTGCCCTACTGATTGGGTGGTTGTAGGGCTTAGGGCTGAAGGATTTGGGCAAATAATCAATATTGCGATTTAGAATGCAATTTTTGTTTTTATGTACTGTATAATTAATTAAACAGGCAATAAATCATTCTTTAGTATGACCAGCACAACATTCTAAGCAGTCAACATATAAACAAAAAATAGTAAAAATAAAATATTTTTTATTGACTTTGACTAATAATTAACTATTGAATTGTAAAAGAAATGTACAGATCCTACTGATCTCCAGTCAGTATCAGTAACAACCCCCCCCCCCCCCCCCATAGGTAAAAAGGTAGAATGCGATTTGCAAATCGCATTCTATTACATTAAGAGGTTTGAATTTGATTAATCGTTCAGCCCTAATGTCTATTGCAACGATGGTGTGGATATTTTGTGGTTCTTATTTTGTGGTTCATATTTTCTAATAATACAGTTAATGGTTGTATTCTTTCTCACCAGCTTGCCCGTATCCAGACAGACAGCATTGCAGCAAAATTGAAAGAACTGTATCCCGAAGTGACTTTAGAAATCAGTAAGGAGTATTTCCGTTTGTTCACTTCCTTGTCTAACCAGCTGTCGCAATGTTATGCCACTCGGGTCCCATTCAAGGATCCTAAATGTGCTTCCCTGTTCTTTCAGTTGGCATGACCACGACGGGAGACAAAATCCTTGACACCGCTTTATCTAAGGTGAGCACGCTGCTGATGTCTCGATTTATAACTGAAAAAGGCTGGCAATTTCAACGAAGATACACATATAGTGTCTATGATTACACAAAGGAAATGTTAGTGTTTTCCATGCTTTACAAGATCCTAAAAGCCCATTTATTTTAAACTAAGATCGGGGAGAAGAGTTTGTTCACCAAAGAGTTGGAGACTGCCCTGGAGAAGAACGAGTAAGTCTGTCTGTCTGTCTGTCTGTCTGTCTGTCTGTCTGTCTGTCTGTCTGTCTGTCTGTCTGTCTGTCTGTCTGTCTGTCTGTCTGTCTGTCTGTCTGTCTGTCGTCTGTCTGTCTGCTGTCTGTCTGTCTGTCTGTCTGTCTGTCTGTCTGTCTGTCTGTCTGTCTGTCTGTCTGTCTGTCTGTCTGTCTGTCTGTCTGTCTGTCTGTCTGCATATAGAGTTTTCGAGGGCAAAGCTTTGACCGCTGTAATGCAGTAGCCTGCTTGATCAAGGGGACCAGAGAAGGCCTCCATTATGACCTAGTATGTTGAGCCTCCACTACTCTGTCCTACAGAGTGGACCTGGTCGTTCACTCACTGAAGGACCTCCCCACCACTCTGCCACCAGGGTTCACCATTGGGGCTATACTTAAGTAAGTCTGATGCACACAACAGGATGTAGGTAAATATAACAAGTGTCTGTAATATAAAAGGAAGGATTTTTCATCAAATAAAATGTGTGCCTGTGTGTTGTTCCATAGAACAGGGATGATCACAATCCGTGATTTAAAAGTGATTTCTAGTTCAACTAGAGCTATTGCAGTATCCTGGCCGCTCTGATTTGACTATTTATTGTTGAATTGTCTCATTTCTCAGACGAGAGAACCCCCATGATGCAGTGGTCCTTCACCCCCAGAACGCTGGCCAGACCCTCGACACGCTACCCCAAAACAGGTCAGTCTTATGGCCCCTTTTCTATTGGCACTCTCTGCCGTGCCCAGTCCAACCACGGCGTGTGCAGATTTGCATTTTCCAACACAAGTTAAAGAGGACGGTGTTGTGCCAAGTCCTGCCAGAGATGGAGCATCTCATGAAACCCCAACGACATCAGAAGTCTACCTGCGGGCATTGCTGAAAAAAGAGGCCTGAGTCCCCCCCACCCCCCACCCCGGAACAGAGTGTGATTGTAAAAGTCCCTTTGGTAAAGAGCGTCTGCTGAAGGACTCAGTAAATAGTGAGACATGTATGAGATGCTCCCACGTCTGTTTGCTTCCTCAGCGTGATTGGCACCAGTTCCCTCCGGCGGGCGGCTCAGCTGAAGAAGAGATTCCCCCACCTCCACTTCAAAGATATCGTATCCTCTCGGTCCCTAGACCCTGCTCGCATGGAAGGTTCCACACAGGGATGCATGTTTCCATGAAGCTATCGGCTCTTTTTTAATTTGTTATTTTGTTCCCGGAACTTGTAGGGACGAGATAAAAACAAAAACACGCAGATGGGGAAAATCAGTTTATTAAGTAAACCTGGTACTTTAAGATGGGGAGCTAGACTTCGGAATCAGGCCGTACACATTGACGTAGATTGTGGTTTTCCGGGCATTCTTCCCAGCAGTGTTAATTTTTCCTAAGCGTCCATTTGCCCCTCTCCAGCGAGGGAACCTGAACACTCGGCTCAAAAAGCTGGACGACAAGGAGGATTACTCGGCCATCATCTTGGCCGCCGCTGGCCTGAAGCGGATGGGCTGGGATAGTCGCATCAGCCAGGTACTGTTGATCACGTTTCCGTAGCAACGCTGAACACAAAGGGGAGGTTGAACCTCAAACACGTCAATCGGTTTCTGTAACAATACGTGTGGAAGGTTCATTTTGGGTATGCCAATGTTACATTTTGACTGATTAAATTCCTGCGAGACACTCATTAAATTTACAAATAGCTGAAATACATTTCCTAGTTTGGGATGCATATACTCTATCTTACCTAAAACCTATACCATTATTGAAGCTATCACTAGTTCCATGTATTCTATTTAATTCACTTGATCTTAATTTGTTCCCGTAGATCCTGGAGCCAGAGGACTGTATGTATGCTGTAGGACAGGTGTGTAGCTCAAATGTGTAGCTTTGTGTGTGTAGCTCTGTGTGTGTGTAGAACCGGTGTGTAGCTCTGCCTTCTGGTCCTCAGGGCGCACTAGCTGTGGAGGTCCGAGCGAGGGACACGGAGATCCTGGAAATGGTGTCTGTACTCCACCACAAGGACACCGTGTTACGCTGCATTGCCGAGAGGGCCTTCCTCAGGACACTGGTGCGACGAACACACACACACACACACACACACACACACACACACACACACACACACACACACAACACACACACACACAACACACACACACACACACACACACACACACACACACACACACACACACACACACACACACACACACACACACACACATGTCCCACACGTCCCACACGCTCAAGCAGCAACTTTCAGACTTAAGTCCGCTCCAGCGTGCTTAAAGGTGTATTGTGTTCACAGGAGGGCGGGTGCAGCGTTCCAGTGGCTGTGCACTCTGAGCTGAAGGACTCCCAGGTAAACACACCGACACACGCGCACACATAGAGGCCGGGCATTGGAATGACTCAGGGAAAAATGTGTAAATCTGTAGCAATGCATTACTTTATATAGTTCTAAGTGACTTTAAGAAGCTCTTAAAATCACATCAGCTTTAAAGTGAAGCCGTTGTGCAGAGTTAACCCTAACCCAGTGTGTCTCTGGTTGTGCAGGGTTAATACTAACCCTAACCCAGTGTGTCTCTGGTTGTGCAGGGTTAATACTAACCCTAACCCAGCGTGTCTCGCATGTAAGAACGATCGGCGAATTGCATCGCGTATCCGACATCCCCACGGAGAACTTCGAAGGCTCGAGGGGTCTCCGTAGTTACGGAGTCGGATTATGGATTACGGAGTCGGCGTAGTATACTTCGGCCTTCACCCTAACCCAATGTCTCTGGTGGTGCAGCTCTACCTGACCGGGGCGGTGTACAGCCTGGACGGCTCCGACAGCCTGAAGGAGACCATGCAGGCCAGCCTCTCTGCTGTGAATACGGTCAGCACCTGAGATCTCTACATCCTCCACATGTTCTCATTACACCTCACTTGGTACACTGGAGGCATCGAGGCCTTCCTTTCCATTTTAAAAGCCTTCAGACATAAGGTCCAATTTCTCAACAACTTTTATCTGCCAGCGTATGTTTTTTTTTAATCTTTGACAACTGCAGGCAATGTTTTCAAAATTCATAAGAAACCCAGTTCATATCAGGCAGAATATAAGGTCACAACGTTCACCCGCCTCTTGATACTCAACACATGAGGTGGTGTCCACATGGAGCAGGATCTGGGGAGACGTTGTCCCGTAAACCGATGACTTCTCGTCCTCTAGGGTGCGGAGCGGGTGGAGGAGCGGGTCGATGAGCAGGTGCAGCGCGTGGGGGTCACGGCGGCCAAGATCTGGGGCCCGGACCAGGACAGCGCCGAGCGGCTGGGCAGCGGGCTGGCCGAGCTGCTGATCAGCAGAGGGGCCCGGGAGATCCTGGCCGTGGCCCGGCAGCTCAACGACGCCAGATAGACCCGCGCCCTCCACAGCAGCATTCACTAACTCCTTCACGCTGCCTCTTCTCCCCTGCGCCTTAAGTGCCAGTTAGACGTGGTCTTTGTAAATGTCAATGTAGAGGCCAGATGTGGCCGTCCAATAGTACTATAAATATATACTATAACCTTTATTTATACTTATAGTACTATATACTATAACCCCCCCTGATCTCAGGGACCGAGCCCTGGGGGTGTAGATGGAGGACCAAGCTAGCCATCAGCCCCGTGCCACTCTGACACAGAGTGCTCTAGAGTTTTTAGATGACATCTTGATAGGAATTCAACTTAATTACATCCCCAAGTACAGACATATTTGTGTGGAAGATGCCTTTCTTTGTGTAAAGAAGTAAGAAAACGAGTCTTTCGAATGAACCAGCCTTTATTACCGAGGTGTAACAGCTCATTGAGTTAGTGACGGGCCTGTTAGCATGGCCATCAGCTCAAGTGATGTTCACCTGTGTTGGCCCCGACCATAACGCTTCTGGGACCAAGCTCATTCTAACGTGCCAAAGACGACTATGTTTTTGTGATTGGAATTCAAATTGCACGTCTGCTAAGCTATTAGTCAGTGATGGTTAAAGCATACATATGTGTACTTGGGACAGTTCCACCTGTAAAGGCGGCTCTTTCTAAAGAAGGCAGGGATGGATACAGGCGAGGGGCCGCCAACCTCAAATTAGACCTTCTGTTTTTATTCAAATACTTTCTTTGACTCGACTGGTTTCCTGAGTCCCCAGTGACCTCCTCCCAGGTTAACCACATGAACTCAACTCAGTTAAGGTATATGTTCCGTTTACAGCTGTTTACATCCTGTACATATTGTAACATCTTTTACCAAGAGATCACCGCAGCATAAACAATGTGACCTTTACATCCATGTATATATCATATATCATATATATATATATATATATATATATATATATATATATATTAATATATATATATATATATATTATATATATATATATATATATATATATATATATATATATATATATATATCATGGGAATTAGACAAGGTTGTGATGTGAACATCCCTTTTAGTCGCGAAATGCGATGTACAGCTGTGGGTACTTGCTAGGTTTTACTCTGTAGAATGAGGCACTCTGAAGAAGGATGCACATGCTATTTGTTTGGCTTTAATCATGCTTTACTGTTCATAGGATTAAGCTCTGAACAAGAAGCATGCACTTTTAATGTTTTCTGTTATGCCTTAAATTTATTTGTAGATTAATACATTTCTTTATGTATTTAGAATCCCATAATTCCAGTTAACGAAATTCAAATCACTTATTTTTCTGAACTGCTGTCAAACATGGTCCAATAAATAACTACTGAATGATTCCATGGTTTGTGTTGTTATTGGAGGGTAAGGGGGCTGGTCTCAGGGAGCGCATGTTGGTTTAATGAGGACTATTCCAGACAGTGTCCAGGTCGGTCTAGTGCTGTGAGGCCTTCACTCTGATAGGAGGTCCTCTCAGCTTCCTCTCTTAGCTCTACTGGACCATACTGGCCCCTTGTATCCATCCCACCTGGAGGTCCCCGTAGTGGGTAGTCCCGCAGCGGCCAGGGGGGGGACGGACATCCCCAGGATGTTCCCTAGCAGCCAGTTTGGCAGCCCTTGGGGAACAGAATCCGTAGAGATGAAGGAGTCTGAAGGTTCTCCCTCCACCCAGACACACGTCAAGGCCGGAAACCCTCCACTTCTCAAGAGTTCTGTTTCCTCCACCAAACCGGGCTGTCGGCTCAGAACTGGTGGCTGGGGCTTCCAGGGGCCGCATTGTAATGAGACGCTTCAGCTGAAAAAAGTTGTAGATATTTGAATCCAAAAGACAAGATCAAATGCATTGTTCGGTAGGGTGTAGATGTCTAAATCATAAAGATAAGATCGAAAGCATTGTTTAATAGGGTGTAGATGTTTAAATCAGAGAGATAAGATCAAAAGCATTGTTTAATAGGGTGTAGATGTTTAAATCAGAGAGATAAGATCAAAAGCATTGTTTTAATAGGGTGTAGATGTTTAAATCAGAGATGATATCGAAAGCATTGTTCAGTAGGGTGTGGAAGTTCGAATCAAAAAAGCTACACCCTTGGTTGAAATGTGTGTGGAGGTGCTTTAGGATGAAACACACCATAACTCCACAAGCAACTGGTTTAAACATTTTATTATGATTTAACAGAATTCAGCATTTGTTTAGAATAAAACAAATCCCTTTAGTTCCTTCTTTCTGCATTTGTGTTTATTGCTTTGCATTGTAATTATACATTTATTTTATTGTACATTTTGTTGAAAATTACACATAATTTGGCTGTCTCATAAATCGAATCACTTCAACTCATTCTAAACACCATATGAAAATATAGGTTACAGTTCTGTAAATAACATATAGGATTTGTGGCTACATTTCACATAAAAGGTCACTCAGACTGCTCTGCCCCTTCATATATTGTAAATCATTATGTGCTTCATTCAAAATAAGCTCATTATATAAATTAACCACTGTACACACTCTGAGATAGGCCTACATTGTGACAATAAATAAACCACAGAACACTGTAAATGGAGCATGGCTTCTTCCATGACCCTTATTCAGATATAAATAACCTTGACACTGTACTGTGCGTCCCATGCTCATCACATGAAGGGCCACATCGGACCCCCTTCCACACACAAACACGCACACACTTTTTGCATCCCTGTGTCAGTAAAGCGAAGTTACAACCACATTGTTCAATACAATTTATATTTCATTTTTTTGTTCTGTGTTCTTCACTTTCATCCATAACCCAAACAAACCAAACAGGTGTGACTCTCTTCATAAGATGCATATTGAGCCAAGCTCCCCTAATTCAGTACAACACATTGTTTGTATGTTGAGAAACCATTGATGAAGGTCATCAAGTTAGTTTGAGGTGTTGATCGGACGTGGGGAGAGTTGAAGTATGGACGACAGGTAGCTTCACTTAAAAGTTATGGTTAACCATAACTTATTTTACAATGTTTCCCATATTAAATCATATAGTTTACATCTTATCATATCTAAATATCTGCCAGACAGTGTGTAAGAAGACATTAATTTTGCATGTTATTTTTTGTTAAGAAGAGGCACTCATAACACTGCTGATCATCCAATAAAATATACTTTTGTGAATTCTGCATATATGTGCTTAATAATGCATATAATACCTGAGGTATGGTGCATAATACACGGCATGCTGCTATGAGAAGGACTCTTGTTGTGTCTTGTTTATTTATGTATATTTATAACCAAAAGAAAGCGATAGTTAAAAATAAATAGCCTAGAACCACTGGGAATATTCTTCCAGCGGTAAAAGCCTCAGATTTGGTCCAAACACAAGAGACCCCTGCAGGATTGTCGATGTGCACTTCTGTGCGGTTCTCGATGCGGTTTCATGTCTAGAAGGACTTACACACATGCCTAGGAGAGAAACGTCAAGAGAGTGGTTTGATGTGTAAAGCACAGAGCAGTAGTCAGGGTTCAGTATCCACGATTCCCCATCAGAGACATTGACCATGCCTCTGTTAGTCAAATCAGGAGAAAACACAAAGATGCTTTTATTCAAGTGGCTATTGGCCACTATTGGTCGTTTCTACAGGTCGTTTCTACAGTGGCTATTGGCATCTTCTCCTTCCATTGGACAAACTGCTGTGGCTCCCTGGTGTGGGGGGGGCGAGGGGGGGGAGAACTTGTCTTACTAAAACGTACGGGGAGGTTTACCCTCCATATGGCTGCATCCTTGTCGCCACGGCCACGTATAGCTGTTTCCATAGTTACAGCTGTTGCTCGACATTGGACTTAACGATTGGACCCCTGAGTAATGGCTAGCCCTCAGTTGCCGTGGCAACAACAACAAATCTGACAAGGAATCATTTTGAAGAATCAGCAGTATACAGTGTGGGGGTGGAGGGACAGAACCTGAGCGAGGGTCTAGAAAGAGACCGGCGTCCCCAAGGGAACATCCACCAGCCAGCGGGCCTGGAGGAGGGGGTGGAGCGGGCGGGGGTCAGTCCTGCAGCAGGCTCTCCCTCCAGTCGAAGCTGTGGTTGGGGCCGTGGGTGATGGGCAGGATTGGGGGGTCCACCAGCTGCCAGTGCCCCGCGTCCCCCTGCTCCTCGCAGGCACAGAAGCCCAGGTAAGGGACCTGGGAGGAGGAGGAGTAGGAGGGGGGTTTCACTGGGGACTCAGGAAACCAGTCGGGTAACTTCATAACACGAACAACATAAGGTCCCATAAGGATTCAATACTTTAGAGCTTTGAATGTCATTCATTATAAACAACGTCTGTTAGCGAATGTAAGGATATCTGCTCTGGCTGGCTCTGCCTGCTCTGACTAGCCCACAGGCCCTGTTGACATCAGGGCCTGTTTCTCGGTCTTTAACATCACACACACACAGGCGTGTCCTCACTCAGCACCTCTCCACGGGGAGAAGGGATGAGCAAGGGAGCAGGCTTCTCCTCTGACCCTCTCTGCTCTCCACCGGCAGCTTTAGGGAGAAGGAATAGCCCATAGCCACGTGGGCCTTACCTTGCGGACCACCTGGATGAAGTCCTGGGGGCTCTGGTGCCCCCGGCCCTGGAGTTGGCGCGTGCATGCGTCCAAGGAGGAGGCGTGGGCCACCAGTAGCACCTTGCTTCCTGGAGACAGAGAACAGGCACTCATCAAACATGTACTCTTAGTCCACCACCACACAAAGATGCATGCATGCACACACACAACCACACACAAGCACTCACAACACTGAAAGCTAACCATGTCCATCCCTCACCTGTGTTTTGGCAGTCAGACAGGATATCCTTGGTCACCTGGTAGCTACGGCTAATGTAGCTCTCATAGGACTCAGAGGCCGTTAGCTTGCTGATGGGAATGAAAGGTCTGCAAAAGGTAAAGACCACTGATTAAATTGATTTGAAGCAACAATTGTATTCAGAGCTGCTATTGGGACTGTATAAACTGCAGTGTCTGCTCATGTCTCACCTGTAGGAAGTGTCCACAGAGAAATGAGCGGAGGCCAGGTCTGCAGGGGGGATCCACGAAGGCAGGGAGGTCCCAGACACCCACTTGGTCCATTCAAACAGCCCTGGCTCCACTCGCACCTTCAGCTTGCCTTCCTGCTGCATGCCTGCATATAGGACAGAGAGAGAGAGAGAGAGAGAGAGAGAGAGAGAGAGAGAGAGAGAGAGAGAGAGAGAGAGAGAGAGAGAGAGAGAGAGAGAGAGAGAGAGAGAGAGAGAGAGAGAGAGAGAGAGAGAGAGACAGAGACACAGAGACACAGAGACACAGACATAGAGACACAGACAGAGACAGACACAGAAAAAGAGACACATAGACAAAGACAGTCAGAGTCAGAGTCAGAGTCAGAGTGAGAGAGAGAGAGAGAGAGAGAGAGAGAGAGAGAGAGAGAGAGAGAGAGAGAGAGAGAGAGAGAGAGAGAGAGAGAGAGAGAGAGAGAGAGAGAGAGAGAGAGAGAGAGAGAGAGAGAGAGAGAGAGAGAGAGATGAATTAGTTGATAAAGTGACGTTGTTTTTCATTGTCTTAAGCTGCGTTTCCAACACAGGACCTTGAGGCCACCAGTGTTGTCACGGACGCAGCCGGAGACTCTTCTTTTCTTTTCGGTTTGGAGCTACCCCAGCCCATATTCTTTCTGTTAAACAAACGTGCCTGAAGGGCTTAGATGGACGCAGACGTTTGCTGATTGGGGGAAGATGGACATTTACGGCGCCGGGTTACCACAGCATGTTGTAAACTTTGAACAGTATGTTTAAAACCACTCGTAAAACAGCTTCAATATTCACTGAATACCCCGGGTTGCCAGATAGGAAACAAATTGGCACACAAACACAGAGACACAGTTGAGCTTCAGTTTGGGGAGGAGGGGGAGAGACAGGTCTCTCCATGGGCATCGGGCTGCAGGACCTTTTTTAAAGGCAATGCTACACATCGTGCCTTAACATAACTCACATGGCCACTATGGCTGAAGGGTTTGGTAAAGAGCAACTCTCACCTTTGAGGATGTTCTGTGCCGTCTGCACGCAGCGCAGCGAGGGAGAGCAGTACACAAAGTCAAGGACCGTGTTCCTCTCCAGCAGAAGCTTCACCTGAAGAGAGACACAGTCAGTCTCGCCTGCCACTCTGCTGCTGCCCACCGGTGAAACGGTCAAAACAAGTCGAACGCAAATCAAATCCCATTATCACAAGATCAGAACGTACTGTAATGAATACAAACGTCGTACGATTTGGAGTCTACTGTAGCGTTGTTACTTAACAGTGACAACCCTAACAGAGTCAGGGGCCTGTAGGCAGGGTCACGACCCCCCACTAGCCTGTGGGGACTCTTAACAGTGAGGGGCCTGCATGCTGGGGCGGGGACTCACCCACTAGCCGTGCCTGTGTGGACCCTAACACAGTGATGGGGGCATCCATGTCATAGTCCCGCTGTCCCCCGCTCCACAGCGGTAAGCTGGGAGGCATGTTGAGGTTCGAGCGCATGTATCGACCTGCAGCCAAGACGTCAGAGTCATGAATGATGCCTTCCACGAGAGTATAGATGCCGATTTTTCATTGCAGTATTCTAAGATGATGTAAAACAGCCCATAATGCTATTGATTCATGCTGACCTTTGCTATCGGAGCAGAGAGAGAGCCAGTGCTTCCCAAAGACCACGTCCATCCTCTCTCCATGGCGACAGACGAAGAGTGTGCGTTTAGGCGTGCGGGTGTGACCGCTGCCCCCGGCCATTCTCAGCACCTGCAGAGCAAAACTGAGCCTCATTCAACTGCCTTTTTCTATTGCTCCCATTCTCATTACATTTCCATCACTCAAATGTTCAAAAAAAGAAATAATGTTCCTCTTCACTCTAATAGAGGGGTTCTCCTCCATCATGCTCACCTGCATCGGGTGGCAGATGAGGCTGAGGGAGGGCGTGTCCCCTGGACTGGTGTTGTCAGGGCGACGGCTGTCCAGCAGCCCATCAAACAAGCCCCGGTCCCGTTCCCTGCTGGTCCTATCAGAGCTGGGCTCACAGCTGAAGAACGAATGGGAACTAGAGAGGGCAAAACAAGCTGTAAATCCTTGGCCCACTCACAAGCTTTGTCCTACATGCTCAAGAGAGAAGACACTATAGGTATGGCTGATAGGGGGATAGTAGTGTCTTAAAACTGGTTGTATAATGAACACAGTTGTGGAGTTGTGGTGTATCAATCTGTTTGTTTATATACGTTCATCGGTTTGATCCTCTTACGAGGAAAGCCAATCTTAAGGGAGCCTACAAAGCTCTTCTCAGTCACCATTTATTGTTGGTGAAGCCCAACACTGTCCCCCTCAGAGGAGGGACATGTTGACGCCTCCCCCCCCCCCCCCGCCGCTCACCCATGGAACACCCAGGTGTCGGCCTCGTCGGCGCGGCTGACGTAGTTCTCGGGCAGCAGGCCGGTCAACCCGGTGGCCAGGGAGCTGCCCTGCACCCAGCCCTCGCTGGCCCCGCCCTGCTCCAGGGGGGACATGAACACAAAGTCCCCCGGGACCAGCTCCAGCTCGTCCTCGTTCTGGGGCACGTAGGGGTACATGACCCGGAGGCTCTGCAGGGCAGAGACACCACAGAGAATTAGATACTGAGTGGTAGACAGGACGGCAGCTTGAGCTACCATAAATAGTTTTGTTGTTAGTGTAAACTAAAGGCGAAATCCTATTGGTGAAAGCAAAACACCAAGCTAGTTGTTTTCAGTGTTTTTCAGTGTCACACAACTATCATGTGAGGTCATTCAGTCTCAGTGCGGATTATGCTTCCTATTTATGTCTGGTGTACCCCTACTGTCCACAAGCATCTCCATCCCACTGAAAATGGGAACCTGGAAACCTGGCAAGGTGGTTTTGGAGACAGGAAGGTCCTAGTGCCCGGAGGCAACCTCCACCCAGAGCCTGAGGGGCTGTTGGGGAATCGTACTACACCCTTCGAAGAATAAGAATCAATATCTTATACGCTCCATGAATGAGATAAGCGTGGCAAAAACCCAGACTACTGCGAGACGCTTCTCAGAAAGGTCATGGATGTTCTCCAGTGTGTGGTCATATGCAGGCCTGGGGCAGAGAGAGGGCAGGGTCACCCAGAGAGATTCAGATAGACAGAGCATCGACACGCTCCGCTCAGGGACAGATTACGCCCCGGGCATCAACAGTCTGTCGTCTTCAGGGCTTTAATAACAAGATATGAGAAGGGCACATGCATGACAGGGTCTGATGTAAAGTGGGAGAACGCTTGGTTAAGTCGCACTGATAAGTTCAGGGTGATACGCTACATGAATGGAGGCTGGTGGGTGGTGAAGCTACGTCTGGCCATCGTTTGAAAAACAACCCTGGTGTGGAGCTCATGGGAGAAAAAACAAGAGTGATGCATAAAAATAGTTTTCAGAATCAAAAAAATAAGCCAACCGATATTCAAGTCATCCTCTCCTTGTGTTCACTTTGTTTTAAGTCTTGATCCCAAGTGAACCAACGCTAATATAAATAGAGACGGCCTGCCTCTATCTGACTGAAGCCACCGCTCCAGCAGGCCGTCCGTTTAGGGGTTTAGTGGAAGCCCAACCAGGCTTAAGATACACTCCGGGGGAACACTGTCATATGTTAAGTATACTACAGTTTCCGCTTGCGCTTTGCACAACTCAACCTCTAGTTGTAATTAAACCAAAAGCTATAATGTGGAAACCCCATGTCGATAATGTAACAAATTTCTGACTGCATAATCGAATAACAATTTGCCTATAATGTTACAACATATAACATTTTGGTTCACCTATTATGTAATGAAGCAAGCATAATAATTTTCTTCTTAAGTTATGAAGCAAGCATAATCATTTTCTACTTATAAGCCGTTTTCACACATTTTTTTCAGTTCCCCACGAATGACCCTCTTAAAAGCAGTGCCAACATTTAAATATGTTTTAACCATTTAGAGAACAAAAGGCAACAGGCTGATTATCATTTAGGGGACCACTCAATGACATGCAGAAGCATCATCAACACGCCCACTCAAGTGGTGGGAGGAATACAAACTTTCTACTCCTCATTCACATGTAAGGTCATTTACATTTCCTACAGAGAAAATACTACCTCAGGGGTAGTATTATTCAGGAGATTTTCAGGGTACAAATGTCAGGATATGTTGTTCGAACAGACGGCCCATCAGGAGAATATCAGGATTTACACATGTGTCGGAAAGCAGCTAGTGTATGAGCATTTGATTACATTATAAAATGAGTCAATTTATGGGTTACAGAGGTAATTGTTCAATGGAAAGTTTAGTATACTATGCATGCAAATAAAAATTATTCAACCGCTTTTACTGTTATGCATGGCTCAAAGTGCAATGACATTTAAAAAGTGCACGGCCACTACTATTGGTTAGTTGAAAATAATAATAATAACAAACAGCTGAAAATTGTGTAGTGTCTTAGTGAAATAAACTAAGTGTAACAACAGCTAAGGCAGCAACCTACCTGACTATAGTGAGATAAAGCACAGGCTTGTGTGGGGGGTGGAGAGGGAGAAAAAGGGGATGTGAGGGCAAGATTGCGGATTGTACGGTACATTGGCTACCTGACGTAAGAGTTTAAGACGTTTATTTTATTTATTATTTATTTTACCAGAAGATACGTCATTGAGATTAAACATCTCTTCAAGTGACCTGGTCAAGACAGACAACAGTAGCCTACAGTCACACAAAACATTAGAAAAATAAAACAACTAAAACAGTCGGCAGGGGGGATGTCAATATCGCAAGACATTTCGGGAGGCTCAAGGACGAGAGTAAGATTACGTTTGTGAAACAGAGTGTAAAGGCATTTCCGGAGGCTCGAGGAGAGTTATATTACATTTAAAGTAGTCATATTTAAGGGCATTAATTAATTAAACAATGTTAAGGAGGATCTTCCTCCCTCTCCTCACTGGAGATGCCTCCACTGATATATATATACCTAACCCTATATATATAAACATATATATATATGTAGTTTTAATATGTTTTATTAGTTAATTTATAATTTATGAGGTTGTGAAGGGTGTAGGAATTGTAGAGAAGACAAATGTGTTTCACCATATACTACTGCTAAAACCCAATGATGTGTGTTTTACTATATACAACTAATGGGACCCAATAATAACCTCCACTATTTCTTCTAAGTATGGTGAAAAGGCTCCTAAAGGTTTAAATGTTTGTATTATTACTCTATTTAGGTCAGATACCTCGTGGTTGGCGAAACGAATGTCCCTGGAGAAGAGCACAGCTAGCCAATCACAGCCCAGCTTGACCTCGATGCCGCGGGCCAGCTTCTCCAGGGTGGCCAGGTGCTGGCTGGGGAAGTGGTAGGCCAGCGTCACGTGGAGCTGCTTCCTGTGGGGCTCCACCTGCACCTCTACAGGAAGAGACATGTCAGTGCTACTGCCCCCAAAGCAACCAGGAGGAGGCGATGAGAGTCAGGGAGGAGCGTTTGTGTATTTGGAGTCGGGCCGGTTCATGGTCTCCTCAATGAACACCAGGAGCCCAGCAGCGGAGGAAGGGTTGGTGGCAGTGGTGTCATTGGTCAGCGGTTCCATGGTCTCTGAGCTCCAGGAGCCCAGCAGCGGAGGAAGGGTTGGTGGCAGTGGTGTCATTGGTCAGTGGTTCATGGTGAATGGTTTGTCACTAAAGGAGACAGTGCCCTGCTTGAGACTGCCACAGCGTTTCTCATGTGAGCATTGTCAAAATAAGTTTTGATAAGCCTAGGTTGGGGTACATTTAAGTTTATTAACCTTAACCTGCTTTGTCTATAGTAAGTATATATCACTTTAAGGTAAAACCTGTCTATAGTTAGTATATATATATATATATATATCTGTAAGGTGTTACCTGTCTATAGTTAGTATATATCACCATAAGGTGTTACCTGTCTATAGTAAATATCACTATAAGGTGTTACCTGTCTATAGTTAGTATATATCACCATAAGGTGTTACCTGTCTATAGTAAATATCACTATAAGGTGTTACCTGTCTATAGTTAGTATATATCACCATAAGGTGTTACCTGTCTATAGTAAATATCACTATAAGGTGTTACCTGTCTATAGTTAGTATATATCACCATAAGGTGTTACCTGTCTATAGTAAATATCACTATAAGGTGTTACCTGTCTATAGTTAGTATATATCACCATAAGGTGTTACCTGTCTATAGTAAATATCACTATAAGGTGTTACCGGTCTAAGGTTAGTATATATCACAATGAGGTGTAACCTGTCTCACTATAAAGTGTAACCAGTCTTTAGTTAGTATATATCACTGTAAGGTGTTACCTGTCTATAGTTAGTATACATCACTATAAGGTGTTACCTGTCTATAGTTAGTATATATACATCACTATAAGGTGTTACCTGTCTATAGTTAGTATACATCACTGTGAGGTGTTACCTGTCTTTAGTTAGTATACATCACTGTAAGGTGTTACCTGTCTATAGTTAGTTAGTTACCTGCTTTGCGGGCCGCCTCAGTGGCGAAGTCGGCAGCGAACAGCTTGAGCACGTCGGCCACCTGCTCCTCCACGAAGAGGCCGATGAAGTTGGAGGAGGTGTAGAGGTCCAGGGGCAGCGGGCTGGGGAAGCGGCCCCTCCACTGGGCCACGGTGCCCTGGAGGGCCCCGCACAGGGCCTCCACGTTCTGGTCAGCACACTGAGGGGGGGGGGGGGGCAGCCAAAGTACCGTCCATGTTAAATCAATGGTAGCAGTAGGCCTGTACCCTACTCACTAGACCACTAGGGGGTGGCAGTAGGACTGTTTCCTCCACACTAGACCACTAGGGGGTGGCAGTAGACCTGTTTCCTCCACACTAGACCATTAGGGGGTGGCAGTAGGACTGTACCCTACTCACTAGACCACTAGGAGGCAGCAGGTTTATTCGAGAGGAACTCAATACACAGAGCTTGGTGTGCTGAATCCTTCAGAGAGACAACTCCTCCAGAGAGACTCCTCCAGAGAGACTCCTCCAGAGAGACTCCTCCAGAGAGACTCCTCCAGAGAGACTCCTCCAGAGAGACTCCTCCAGAGAGACTCCTCCAGAGAGACTCCTCCAGAGAGACTCCTCCAGGGAGACTCCTCCAGAGAGACTCCTCCAGAGAGACTCCTCCAGGAGACTCCTCCAGAGAGACTCCTCCAGAGAGACTCCTCCAGGAGACTCCTCCAGGAGAGGACTCCTCCAGAGAGACTCCCTCCAGAGAGACTCCTCCAGAGACTCCTCCAGGGAGACTCCTCCAGGAGAGCTCCTCCAGAGAGACTCCCTCCAGAGAGACTCCTCCAGGGAGACTCCTCCAGGGAGACTCCTCCAGAGAGACTCCTCCAGGGAGACTCCTCCAGAGAGACTCCTCCAGAGAGACTCCTCCAGGGAGACTCCTCCAGGAGAGACTCCTCCAGAGAGACTCCTCCAGAGAGACTCCTCCAGGGAGACTCCTCCAGAGAGACTCCTCCAGAGAGACTCCTCCAGGGAGACTCCTCCAGAGAGACTCCTCCAGAGAGACTCCTCCAGGGAGACTCCTCCAGGGAGACTCCTCCAGAGAGACTCCTCCAGAGAGACTCCTCCAGAGAGACTCCTCCAGAGAGACTCCTCCAGGGAGACTCCTCCAGGGAGACTCCTCCAGAGAGACTCCTCCAGGGAGACTCCTCCAGGGAGACTCCTCCAGAGAGACTCCTCCAGAGAGACTCCTCCAGGGAGACTCCTCCAGAGAGACTCCTCCAGAGAGACTCCTCCAGGGAGACTCCTCCGAGAGACTCCTCCAGAGAGACTCCTCCAGGGAGACCTCCTCCAGGGGAGAGACTCCTCCCAGAGAGACTCCTCCAAGAGACTCCTCCAGAGAGACTCCTCCAAGAGAGACTCCTCCAGAGAGACTCCTCCAGAGAGACTCCTCCAGGGAGACTCCTCCAGGGAGACTCCTCCAGGGAGACTCCTCCAGGGAGACTCCTCCAGAGAGACTCCTCCAGGGAGACTCCTCCAGAGAGACTCCTCCAGGGAGACTCCTCCAGGGAGACTCCTCCAGGGAGACTCCTCCAGAGAGACTCCTCCAGAGACTCACCATGAAGAACTGGCACAGGGTGATGTGGGGGAAGATGTTGTGGGCCTTGTTCTTGCCACAGTTGACGCGGCTCTGCTGCCAGAAGTGGGAGAGCTGGTTCTGCAGCGGTCCGCTGGGCCGCAGGTAGAGCACATACTCCCTGGGTAGGGGGTCGTCCAGGAACGGGTCGTCCACGTGGGAAAACAGCCTGTACAGCCACAGCAGGCCGACACATTACAGCACATGTGGAAACTACGACACCATTACATCAACAAGATATCGTGACGTCGTCGACTTCTGACTCCTACTGTTAATGAACCCTCTTCTAACCGACTGACTGTCTGTTGGTGAACCCTCTTCTAACCGACCGACTGCCTGTTGGTGAATCCTCTTCTGACAATAAGAATTTTAAATAAGTAAGTTAATTAAGTGCCTAATTTCATTGACACAACAGGAAGTTTGATAAGACTACATGGTGAGACTTCTGTTACAATTTTACAGATTGTCTGATACTACTTCTGTACAGCAGGGGGCAGTACAGACACATTTACGGTTTGACTGTTGACCCTGGCATGATGCATACTGTATGTGTGATGGCTTGAACATACCAGTCGCAGGCTGCTTGTACGTTTCGGCCTCCAGTAGAAACCAAAGCTTTCAGACTGTGAGAGAGAGGGAGAGAGAGAATTGATTAATTGAAAATCATCTTGATGGTCAAAAAGCGGAAATTCCAAGGTGCGACCCCATGACTTAGGTACCTTGAAATGAGATTGAGAGATGTTGAATGAAAGCAACATGTTTACAGAACTAAAAGTAGCACAGAGATGGATCTATTAACATTTCAGAACCACAGGAAGTGTTTCTGAGTTCATGCTTTGTAACACATTTCACTTCTTCTTCCAGACTAAAGCAACAGTGAGCAATACGAGACCAAGTAGGCTTTTATAAACACGGGAAGTCCGCCAAGTTTTTCCATTTTCCACCTAATAAACGGGAATATCCACATTTATATTTAGTGCTACAGCAGACCTAGTACAGGCCCCTGCTTTTCACCTATACAAACTAATAAATATATCAGATGAGGAGGCCATAAACACACTGATATATATATAGATATCAGATGAGGAGGCTAAATACACACTGATATATATATATTTATATTAATACATGTATATGTAAATATATATGATGAGGAGGCCCCTATACATACTGATATACATATATATATACATACTGATATACATTATATATATATATATATATATATATATATATATATATATATATATATATATATAAATATATATTATATATATATATATATATATATATATATATATATATATATATTATTTAATACCAACAGGTAGTTCCGACCGGTCCCAACCGAGCAATTTGATTGGACAAGAGACGTTCCATGAGTGCTGATATACAGTATAACAGCACTGCGACTTTTTACAGACGAAATCACTCCGCTGTACGGGCGTTCTAATAACCGTCGCTGCGGAGCCGAATAAATGATTACTAAACAAACAAATCATAATCTCTTGTTTCTTATTACTGTTAACTAATAAAATGTGCTCATAGCACTGTTGTATAAAAGCAATATCACACTCGAGGTCGTGCTGTTGTACTGTATATCAGCACGGCTGTGATTATCTGCGGCACTCGGCCTGCGGCCTCGTGCCTACGACCGAATCACAGCCGTGCTGATATACAGTACAACAGCACTCCCTCTCGTGTGATATTGCTTAAATATATATATATATATATATATATATATATATATATATATATATATATATATATATATATATATATATATATATCTCAGGTGAGGAGGGGCCAATTGGGGTTTCAATTATTTCCAGCTCCTAGTTATTCTGCTTCTTTCATTTTCTCTACCGAGCATTTACTGGATCAGCTACAATGCAATGGGAGAAAAAGAAAAGCAGAAAAGCAAGGAGCTGTAAATAATTGAAGCCCTAGCAGCCCCTTCAGTAACTGCAGCAGATCTTAGCGTGCGGATGTGGAAGAGCCAACATGTGACGGGGAGGACGGGAAAGCCTTGTCCAGGACAGGGCTGTATGGCTGCTAGATGGAAGGCTTCGTTCATGTCTGTGGTGGTTTCCCCCAGCTGCTGTTTCACTTTGCCTGTTTATCTCATTGCTTCCTGTTGACCTAGTGCTTTATTTAGCTGAAACAGCATTACGCACATGCGCCCAGATGTCCAACGTTCTGATTGAGTCTTTTTACTGTAGCCCTTTGTCCTGTTTGATAGAGGTCAGTGTCACGCCCTGGCCGAGCGCAGAGTACTTCTTATGTTTCTCTCATCTCTCCCCACTATTCCCCTACTGAGACCTTGCCCTTTCCAGGCGGAAGCCGGTGAAGGAGCTTTAAGCCTGTAGCTGTGACGGTAGACAGAAACAGGCTTGACCTAACCCGCCTTTGAGCAAGGTCCTTGCACCGCTCCTGATGACGAAAGGCTTTTGCTGTAACGACTGATTTTGGCCAAGCCATGAATATGATTAGCATTGATTCCTGATTGCGGTTCTCCAGGGAGGGGGGTGAAGTTGCACTTGGGAGATGATGATTCTATCCCAGGGCAACAACCATAACAAGAGCATAATGATGGGGGAATGATCTCAACAACAATCACCTGCCCTCCATGTCCTCCCTCACTGGGTTAGGGGTTAGGGGTAGTGTGGAGGTGAGTAAGGCCACATCCACTTTAAAAAAGCAAGACTGACGCCCAACACTACTCCAGCCTGAGCCTTCTGGAAACGCTGAGCCCTGTCCTGTCTGCAGCGCCCCTTATTAGGTCAGTCAGTCCTGACGCAGCTTCCCTGCTCTGTTAAGGCCCTATGACGTAAGCCCACCGTTCGCATCGTGCACCTGAAAGATCAAGGAATGTGCGCTGAAGGGTGTGTAGTATAAGAGATTATTTTTCAAAAACGGTGCTGAATTGCTCGAGTGAGTGAGTGAGATTGTTTTAGTGTGAATAAAGCATGAAGCCAAAAATCACTTATTTCAGTTCAAACCCGTTCTGTTTGGATGACAAACGTTTCGATGTTATTTTTACGTATGAATCTGTTTCCCAGGGAAATTTGTATGTGGAATGAGAGGGCAGGGTTCCTTTAGCTCAAACACTTTTCTGGAGGGGTAGTTCTGTATGGTCTGCGTACCTTTCCTGGAAGGAGATGAAGAAGGTTTTGGCAGATCTCCTTGCTCTTGCTCCTATGAAACACAATGTGTTGGGCTTTCTAAAACCTTTACTACTTTTCTTCACTATTCTTTTTTTAAAATCTGGTGGTTGAAAGTTTCCTGCTCAAACAGGGCTTAGTAACCCTACAACTATTCACTATTCCAGTAATTACTAATTTAGTAGACATTTCTATCGAACAAACAACAGACAGTGACTCATTTCTAGATGTGATAGATACTCATAGGGGGGAGACTGCGGTCATTGGGGTTTGACCCCAGAACCTTTCAATCGGGAGTGAACCCCCCCCAAATGATCGACGACAATCCTGCCCCCATGAAAAGTAGCCAATGAATTACAATCACTTACAACTGCATCATACACCTCACAAACTGTTAGAAGATGCATTGGATAGTTCATGGCTGTCTCTGTGTCAGATTATGCCTTGCCCCGCAGAGTGAACTTCTCATAAGGGTTATGTGTCGCCAGGATGTGCTGCCACCCTTAAAGTGGGGCAGCACTGCTTCATAAGGGCTTGGCTTCTCTCTGCTCACTCTGTCTGTCTCTCTGTGGTGGCTTTGTGGTCACTGGGTGTGTGTGTGTGTGGGCGTGAGCTGCCAGCATCACTGTTCACACACACACGTACACACTTGTTGAAGGCTTGTTGGCTCAGAAGAACGGTTAGAGTAAGGGACATCAGTGTTGGTAAGCTCTAAGGTGCAGGCGTGCTCTTAAAGCATTTGGGATGGCAGAAACAGGTGCAGGGTATTTCCTCAGAGCAGTCTGTAATGTGTCTATGGAATACATGTGGTGTGTGGGCTATTAGCAGATTCATATCAGCATCAGCATGCCACATCCAGGGTTCAGGAGTGCAGATGCATACCTGAGTTGAGGCAGCAGAGCTGCTGTAGCGTGAGTTAAACCGGGTGTGCCAAACGTGTGTGTGTGTGTGTGTGTGTGTGTGTGTGTGTGTGTGTGTGTGTGTGTGTGTGTGTGTGTGTGTGTGTGTGTGTGTGTGTGTGTGTGTGTGTGTGTGTGTGTGTGTGTGTGTGTGTGTGATGCTGGCAGCTGCACGCCCACACACACACCAGGTGACCACAAAGCCACTACAGAGAGGCAGAAAGTGAGAGGCAGAGAGTGCGCAGAGAGGAGTAAAGCCCCTTTGAAGCATTTTGCACCTCTTAGGCAGCACATCCTGGTGACACATAACCCTTATGAGGAGTTCAGCGACGTGTGTGTGAGGAGGACGTGACTTCTCGTTTCCTCCAGTAAATAACAGAGATAGTTACTAGCATGTTGTATGTAAATAACAGAGAAAGATAGTCCATGGCGACCAAATGGTGACCAACCCTAATTTCTTACTAACAAAGAACTGCTTATCCCAAACACTGAAAACAAGGAATAATAAACAAGTGTTTCTGCAAAGAACATATCGTCTGACGATATGACGTCTGGCACTGGGCTCACAGCACTTCTTCAAACCGTGGCCTGATCTGTCCACCATGGCTGTCAAAGTGCTCAACACGCGTTCAGAACACCAAGGAGATTCAAATGAGCAGAAATGAACAGAAAAGTCTTATCATGATAAAACTAGAACCAGTAGCCATTCTGACTGTTGCTAGCCTATGACTAACTTTGAAGTGTGACAGATGTGGGCAGGGCCGCTGCTGGCCGTCTCGGTGCCCTACGCGAGCGGGGGGGGGGGGGGAACCTTTTTATATATTAGGTAAGAACATCTAATTTGCCAAAATTGAGAAATAGGTTATACAATTAAGAAAAAACAACGGTGGGCCTCTTCATAACTAATTTACTCTTTTTTGAATTCAATATTGTCATCATTATTTTTTTATATATATATATATATATATTTTTTTTACAAACCTTAATTTTTGGTGCCCCCCCCAAATACTTGGTGCCCTACGCACTCTGCGCACTCTGCGTATCGGGAGCGGCGGGCCTGGATGTGGGGATGTTCTGATCCACTCCCTGTTTTACTCCAGGTATACACCCAGCCACCACTGAAGCAACACGTGCAAAAATGTGTTGTTGACCGTTGTGTCGCCAACGGAAGCCGTCGTCAGGAAGATCCTCAGATCCTCCAGCAGCGGATCAACTGACCCCAGACACACAAACCCCCCCCCCCCGCCCCCCACAGCCCCTCGGCCTCATGCATCCTCCTACATCCTGTTTACCAACCTGACCACACACTGCGACCGCTCACTCACACACACAAGAGAAGCCCTAAACAGCCCTCCAACACACACATTGGTCGTCTGTTTATGGTGCGCTGCAATAAACACGCTGGTCGTCTGTTTATGGTGCGCTGCAACACCGCTTCACACACTCTGGTCGTCTGTTCACGGTGAGCTGAAACACGGCTCCATTCTCACCTGATGGGGTATCTCGTCCCAGACAAACACAACGCTGCGTATAGATTACATTAAAAAACTAGTGTCAGAAGTAAACATGGATGTAGGTAACAGTAGTGAAGATACCAGTGGGCTAGGCCGTCTTCATCAGACAGTCTTCAGACAGCCTTCATCAGATAGTCTTCATCAGACAGCCTCCATCAGACACAGCCGTCAGCAGACAGCCTTCATCAGACAGTCTTCATCAGCCAACCTTCATGAGACAGCCTCCATCAGACAGCCTTCATCAGACAGTCTTCATCAGCCAACCTTCATCAGACAGCCTCCATCAGACAGCCTCCATCAGCCAGCCTCCATCAGACACAGCGCTTATCAGACAGTCTTCATCAGACATACAACCCCGGCCTGTCACTGTCCCGCCCGGCTGTATGAACCTTGCATGTACCTTAATAATTCTTGCAGCTTTTAGGGTATACCTTTGTTTAATGCACTAACTTAATGTACTTAGAAAAAAAGAGACTGCCTTATAATGTAGAGCTAAAGCTGGCTGTAGATGGCTAAATAAAATAATGAACAGCTAAAGCTGGTTGGAGATTCATGTGGCGTTTGTGTTGACGTTGGTGTTTGTTGCCTTTCATAACCTCTTCTCTTCCCCAACAAACAACCCCAGTGTTCCTCCCGTCCTCTTGCTCGCTCGTTAGCCCTAATTGATGGACGGCAGACAAAAGCAACAGATACCAGATGACTGTTCCGTGTTCCCTCTCACACTGATCCCCACCATCCAAGCACAAAACACAGACAGACAGACAGACAGACAGACAGACAGACAGACAGACAGACAGACAGACAGACAGACAGACAGACAGACAGACAGACCTACAGAGAGGCAGGCATACAGACAGATAGACATACAGGCATAAAGACAGATAGGAATTTTAAATACAACACAAATATCTGTGATGAGGAAAGTCTTTCCTTGTTTTGTAAAAGGGCCATTAGTACTTCATGCTGGATGAGATTGTCAGATGTAGATTGTTTACTGCTGATATTGCTGTCTGTGTCTTTATGTATGTTGTCTAGGCAAAATCATCAAAACATTAAGTTGTTTAAACAGCAATAATAGGTCAAGTGTGCTTAAGAACAATAAATGTATTAATTCCTCACTATGTTTCAAACAGGAATAATTAATTTACATGGGAATTTCTATATCGTAGACTACTGAGTCAGATGGAAAATGATCATCTATAAATGAATCCTACTTTATGAAGTTGTTGATTAAGTAGGTGGTTTGAAATCTAGGCCATGATATTACAAACGTTCCACTTCACCTCCACGTCCGGATTAGCTCTCATCTCCCAAAGGAGCAGAGCAAGAAATGATCTGATGAAGTCATGGCCTGCATCAGTAAAATATACAGTTATTGGTTATTAAGGACAAAAGTCATGAATATTTAGTTCAACGTCACTATGGGTTACATAACTCAGCTGTAAACTCTTTCATCCTCCCAAATATTTCAGATCTTCGGATTAGGAATTCCTCACGTGTGTTCAGTGTGTAGTAGGGCACAATGTCAGAGGAGATAATTAAAAGCTACAGAAATGGGTCAGCTTTGGTGATTAGTTTAGAAATAGTTCAGCTGATATGTCCCTTGCTAGAGTGAAATCAACCACATCTTTCCTTCTAGAAGTCCCTTCATCGGGGGCAGAAATGCTTGCATTGGGCGGATGGAGTTGGCCATGGGTCCAAGCCAGTGGTTCCCTGCAGTGTCCCAGAGCAGAGTGTGTGTGAGACAGAAGCTACAAGGACACTGGCTCTTGGATCCAGTTCAGCCCCCCATCCTGGCAAACACACTATAAGCCCAGATGGCTTATGTACCGCACACACGCATCCACGTACGCTCACCAACACGCATAGACACACAGGATCCTCAAGTACATATCCAACAAAACAACATACAAACAATTACGCAAAGGAACCTCTGCTAAACACTCCACACGCACATACCTGCACACACAGTGTCACCCACAGGCACGCACACGCCCACCCCCACACACACAAAAACAAACCCACACGTGCGCACACACAAACAGCATTAAATTGGGCGTGAGATTAAGACCCAGATATAATCCACTTTGCTTCCTGATCCCTTCAATCCAATACCATCCTCACTAAATAAACCCTGTGTGCCCACACAGGACTGATCTGGGCTACCTACATGCATGCATTTTTGGCATTGAACCCTGGGTTCTGGGTTGTAATTGTATACAACCCAGAAGGCCTCAAACCCTGTTCTGACAGTGATGTGAAAACTGATCATGAATGTAAAAAGAGCTATTTGTGAAGAAGGTTAATGCTGCATAGGAACCAGTAATAAATTGTGGAATAATTGATAGATCTCTACTACATTTGTAGAAGCCCGTACAAACCGGCCACAGTGACCACAGGCGGCCACTCCATTCAAAGGAGACTCCAACCCACGGGGATGGCGTCGCCCTCCAATGAAGGTGGACCCCGTAGCCAGACAGGAGGGGGGGGGGGGCTCCGGTGAAGGAGGGCCCCACGGATGCACCTCTAGTTTCAGGAAGCATATAGGAACATTTTGCGACCTTGGATTTGTGTGTGGGCACACACGTGAGCCTGTGTGTAGAGTGAAGAGGAGGAGGATGGCAGGCTGGACTCCTGGCCAGTTTAATGCAGCACGATACCCATGAGGTGAGAGTGCGGGGCACTGAGCACTGAAGGGCCCCAAGATCCACATTTAAAACATGCTCCGGACAAGGACACAGCCGGGAGACTACTCAGTAATTCATCTGTTACTACAAAAACCCCCACGTGTGTGCGTGTGTGTGTATGTGTGCGTGTATGTGCATGTATGTGTGTATGTATGCATGTGTTTGTGTGCGTGTGCGCACGCTTTGGATATAGAAAAACATTAAAGTAGAAGAGCTTCAAGAAGAAAAGAGAAGCCTCTCTTCGTTTCTCTCCATGGAACAGCTCCATCTCATCTCGCTGATTTTTTCTCCTTAACCAGCAAACCAAAGTCCTTCTGATTGTCCAGAGATGTTTGAATCAAACCCGTTTTGGTCGTCCTATAGTGAGACTGAACACTGAGTTAACACCCAAGACAATCAGGCTAACACTGAAGATAATTGGAGCTGGGGGAGCATGGCTCTCTCTCTCTCTCTCTCTCTCTTCTCTCTCTCTCTCCTCTCTCCTCTCCTCTCTCTCTCTTCTCTCTCTCTCCTCTCTCTCCTCTCTCTCTCTCCTCTCTCTCTCTCTCTCTCTCTCTCTCTCTCTCTCTCTCTCTCTCTGTCTCTCAACGAGCCGCTATTCTCCCACAACAAGAGGAGCAGTAGACGGGAGGAGGAGGTCAGGGTGTCTGGGCTGCTGAAGGCTATCTGGCACAAGGAGGATGGGTTTACAGTGGGAGCTCAGCACAACAACATCGTGCCAGTCAGAGCTCCCACAATAACCACCGCTGGATGGAGAGGCCAACATGTGCATCTAGAGATCAACACAATCGTGTCTATCGTTAATAACATTATGAATAGCGATAAAGGGTTACTAACATTATGAATAGAGATATAGAGTTACTAACATTATGAATAGAGAGATAGAGGGTTAATAACATTATGAATAGAGACAGAGGGTTACTCACATTATGAATAGAGATAGGTTACTAACATTATGAATAGAGATAAGAGGGTTACTAACATTATGAATAGAGATAGAGGGTTACTAACATTATGAATAGAGATAGAGGGTTAATAACCTTATGAATAGAGATAGAGGGTTACTAACATTATGAATAGAGATAGAGGGTTGCTGACATTATGAATAGAGATAGAGTGTTACTAATATAACTACATTGAATAAGATCATCTGAGGCATGTTGTCGTTAAAGGGTCCCACTCCATAAAGTAAGACAGTATGACTCCAATTTGGGAAGAGCATCAGTTAGGATAATGAAATGTCCTCCATGATGAACATCTACATACACAGGCGGCTCAGACATGGTCATGGTGTGGCTTTAAATGAGAAGGTACGGGATACTTATAGCGGCAGGCGGGAGCCTACTTCAACAAACCACAGCATTTTGCTTCAGGCAAAATGAACAACCTTTGCGTTTTTCTACGAGATCCGGTGAAGCGGTGGAGATGAACGCCAGACAGAAGCGTCGGACTCGGAGATGAACGACGGACTGACAGAAGCGGTGGAGTTGAGCGACAGACAGAAGCGGTGGAGATGAACAAGCGGTGGAGATGAACGATAGATAGAAGCGGTGGCGATGAGCGAAAGAAGCGGTGGAGATGAGCGACAGACAGAAGCGGTGGCGATGAGCGACAGACAGAAGCGCTGGAAGATGAGCGACAGACAGAAGCGGTGGAGAAGAGCGCTTGAAGGTTCAAGCGCGACACGCGAGGGACAGTAGATAGGAGCGCCCCCCTGGACTTCATCTCATGTCATTCATCTCATCTCATCCAAGTTCCACTGCATTTTGTTTGAATGCTTGAATAAATATGACTTCAATTGACCAAATTACTTGGAGAATAATATAAAACATCGCCAGGCCAACTCACGCCCTTGGTCGGGGGAAGCCCATGGATAAAAGGACGTCCAGACTGGATCCACACTTCACGGTGCCAGGACGGGTTGGCCGGAGTCTCCGCGGGAGGATTTTGGAGTACATGTCCTCTCGAGCGGCCATGATGCTCCGCTCCACGGGACTCCGCTGTGCGTCCAGATAACAGTGCGCGCGCAGCTGAGGCTGCTCAGTACTAGGAGGGCAGCGGTGCACGAGCCAATGTGGGCCCTTCGAATCCGCCCCCTTGTGGGAAGCGTCTATGACAGGCCTAATAGGTATGGCCACGCCCCTTTCACACAGGCTGGAACCTTCTATAATAAATGTCCATGTTTCGAACGCGGTGATAAGATGCGTCCTGCATTAAAGCGCATGCAGCGATAGGAGACACTTTGTTTTAATATTTAAAGTTATAATTGCATTTTATCAATATTGAACTTTTTAACATATTTGATATGTTAAACAGAAGGAACCAATACAACGTAAATCCCTTTCTTTATTTTGAATTTAACATTAAAAATGACATTACAAATGACAATGGCGTCAATTGCTAAAGATAAGATATTTGATAATATTTCAAAAGTAGGTGTAATGGAACATTGTCAATATTATATAAAAAATACAACACTCATTATAAGTCCTTTAATTTCTTTACAAATCGGATACAATTATGTGGTGAAATTACAAATAACATTTGCTAAAATGCAATAGTTGCAGGCTATGATAAGACATTTGTGAAGATAAACAATTAAAATAAATAAGTTATGTGTTGTGAAGTCTGTCCTGTCACCGGACACGGGGGAGGTCATGGTGGCTGACAGATGGATTGTGTGGCACTATGACACAGAATACGAACCCTGCCTCCTGAAAAGCTTGCCTCATCTCCACCTAGTGGAAAAAGCATTGAAAAGCAACAGGCCGTTAATGACCGGACTGAAGTACACTTTTATGAATGGCTGTGACACCTGAAAAAAAATACACCTCAGTTGTCTTTGTGCCCGAATAGAGCACACGTTTGTACTACTAGCTATGTGACATATTGAAGAGCTGAAATGGACAGAGAATATCTGTTCTTATCTAGAGCCAGAATATCCTTTCCCCAACTAGGATGAATATAAATGACCAAAATACATTTCATTTTGACATAAATATTTGTGATTTCCTTTAAAGCTACATTTGTATTGGACAAAGTGCCAAAGCTAGGCTCTTTTCTAGGTAGTGTACAATTTATTAACAATAATATCCTAATCTACTATCAGAGAACTAATTGAAATACCCCAAAAGGGCATTTCTTCCAGACGAGATGACAACGCCTAATTTGAACCTCTTGTAGGGTACCAGGCTGTTGAGATACCTTCCCTGTTGTAGAGCGTGAGCTGGGTCAGTGAGTCTTACCATTCTCTGCTGGTCCAGACTCAGGCCCAGCACCGCTCCACCGCTGCCTGGCAACTTGGCCGCTGCGCCAAACTGGGTGACAGCAGATACCAGTACGTTAGTATGGGAATGCACCCTGAAAACATCCTCCTCAGTATCATCACATTTGGTATTGTATTGTAATGTACATCGTAGAGGTTGCACTGAGATGGTTAGGATAGCGTAGATGGTAGATGGAGAGTAGAAACGTGTTATCCCGTGATGTTGTGGTTGGATGCCTTTGTATTAGTTGTTTCATGGGCTCACTTTATTTCTAAACACACAGTGCCCCAACTAATGGTGGTAAGTACAATTACTGGCAGTAACTGTATCAGATTGCACTTCAATGTAAATTCATTTAAACATTTCTCGAGGAATCTCGACAGGGGGAAGCTGTACCTGTTTGGCTAGCTGCACCATCCTCAGGTTTCCGGGTCCCAGACACTCATCGGTATAGACAGACCTGCGGGGAGAAGAGGGCCATTATATTGGTATGATCCACCAGCAGAACCAGTTCAGGCTGTGTTTACCCTTATGTTTTGAGTCTCTCTTTAAAGTGCGATTTGAAAACGGTTGTGAGATTGCAAAGAGAGATGGTGCTCCATTCTAACTGGGCGGGAACGGTTGACCAGAGGATGTAGACGACCGTGGTGAGGGCCTACTCCGGGGCGTGATGTACCTTACACTCAATGTCAATTTTACAAGAGATAGGTTGTCGTCTAGGGAATCTCTGTAGACGAGTGGTCAAGTAACGTGCGTAGCTACTATGGCTACTGGTCGCTAATCGATATAATGCAAGAAGGGTGTCATAAACTCAAGTCTCTGAATGCTCTCCGACTGGGCGCTGCTTGGGGTTATTTGGACCACTTATGTTAAAGCCTGGGCCATGTGGCATTACGACGACATAGGCAGAAATCAAACTTGATAAAATGGTTGCAGAATCCATATTATTCACTTATGTAAACAGGGCCATGGTAAAACAGTCATCAGCCACTTGGAGGAAGAGTTCACCTGCGGAGCTCAAAGTTGCGGTCCATCAGCTGAGCCAACAGGGGCCAGTCCTTCCCCTCCAGAGCAGCCCTGTGGGGAGAGTAGGGGGGAGAGTTGGCCTCTACTATGAAGTCAAGGGGATGATGGTGAACGCTCATGTTGATGGCTAGGAGCCTTCAACACGGTACTATAAAGAGGGAACTGACAAACAATTTGGAACGAACCTGGCTTCATCGGTGAGCTGAGCGAAAGACTTCATGGCCTCCACCACCAGAGGCTCCCCTGCATCCAAAACAAATGTTTTTTTTTAAAACTACGGTCAGAAGCCACAACCTGTACGGTTGGGGCAAAATGATCATCCTGGCAAATCTAAAATTCATCGTTTCCTTGTTTCAAGTAGTAACAAGCTGCTGTCCCATGAGGTTTCAAGCAGTCCCAGTAGATAAAGACCTGCTGTCCCATGAGGTTTCAAGCAGTCCCAGTAGATAAAGACCTGCTGTCCCATGAGGTTTCAAGCAGTCCCAGTAGATAAAGACCTGCTGTCCCATGAGGTTTCAAGCAGTCCCAGTAGATAAAGACCTGCTGTCCCATGAGGTTTCAAGCAGTCCCAGTAGATAAAGACCTGCTGACACACGATGGATGGGCTCCTACCGCTGAGCCAGCGCTGCCGCACATTGCTGTGGATGCGTCCCGAGTCACTGGGGTCGCTCAGGTAGGCCAGCCAGAACATGGGAAGACCGCTCATGTCCATGGGGATGTATTCTCCTGCGCACACGCACACGCACACGCACACGCACACACACACACACACACACACACACACACACACACACACACACACACACACACATTGGCCTGTGCACTTGAGAAGAATGTTTCAGGCGGGATGAAGCCAGACAGACCATACATACCATAGCCTCGTTCCTCCATGAGTTGCTTGCTGAAGTCCATGTAGACCAAGCCTTCATACACCTAGGAGGACGTGTGCCGGATGGGTGAGACTCAACGTGAGTGTGCTCTGATTCCTATGCTACCCTGCCCTACAACTGCCCAGTTATTCTGGCTCTGAACCAGGGTGTGCAGCACTCTTTTTATTCGCTGTCTTTCTAATGGTCAACTAGTGCTGGCCAAGTTTTTGTTCACTAATACCTAGTTACGGATTTACAGATCCCATCTTCAGTTCCATGAATGGTCGAAAATCCAACTTTAGATATTAACCTGAAATCTGATTGGTCCGATTTTAGATATTAATCTGGAGTCTGATTGGTCCGATTTTAGATATTAATCTGGAGTCTCATTGGTCCGACCTTAGATATTAATCTGGAGTCTCATTGGTCAGACCTTAAATATTAATCTGGAATCTCATTGTTCAGATTTTAGATATTAATCTGGAGTCTGATTGGTCAGACTTTAGATATTAATCTGAGGTCTGATTGGTCAGACTGGGGGTATGAGGGCAGTCCTACGTGGTACAGACCTGCACCACGCGGTCCTGGAGGCCGGCCGTGATGGAGAGCTCGTCTGTCTCCACGTTAAGGATGAAGTTGGCTCTGACGGGCTTGGGGAGGTCCTGCAGGTCCAGATCAGAGGTAGAAGGTCAGGTTTCAAAAGGCTCTCTCTTCCATTTATTTAGAGCAAAGTTAGTAAGTCGAAAACAGAAGACTTTGTTTCCATTTAAAGTTTTTCTTACACCCTCTGTGATGTTGTAGAATTTCATAAGACACTTCAGGGTTGCTGAGACGATTGCACTGCGCAGTAATGAAACAAAACAAAAAATGACATTTGAGACATTAACCAAATCAAATCTCTAGTTTTCTCCTTGGTTTGACCAACGTAACGTCTTACCTACTGCCGGCGAGGCCCTTTGGGATAAGAGAAAGAGTAGCAGACATGTAAACATTGACATCTGATGAATACAATGCTGTACTAGTAAACCATTAGTTCAAATGAAAAGAATAGGTCCTCACCACTTGTCTAGGGATGTTGGTGTCATATTTCAGTGTAAAGTTCTGCTTTGTCAAAGCAATACTACCAGGGAACCAAAGAACAAATGTTAATGATGGGAACACAATCATTAATTATTGAACAGAGGGTTTAAAATTGGATAATTAAAGGTTGGGTATGGGAATTGCGAAATGCCAGCAGATTTTGAAAATACACAACTCAAATGGTCCTACCCTCTCTCCTTCAACGCTGACTCTGACTCCACCCATTCATGCACGAGCGCGAACACAGATGCGCGAGCCATTAGCTAGTTAGCTAGCTCCAGTAGCTACCGCAGGACAACAACAAACAGAAGCTTGCTTTGAAGCTTTGAGTACGTGCACGAAGGGGTCACGCACGGGGAGTGGGGGAGTGGGGGGGGGGGGAGTGCAGTACGACCATTTGATTGACGTACTTACTGTCCAATGCCGCTCGGTGGTTCTGGAAATCATTGGCTGGAGTTTTTCGAGCCCTGCCCGTTCCACAGATGATTGACTTGTTTAATTTTCACGTCAGTACTTCTAACTCAGTGGCTGTAAGTGGGTTATGATAAGGATTTCAAGTAATTTTGCAAAAATGGCCAAAAATGAGAATTCCATACCCAACCTTTAATATGGTCCAAACATTTCTTATGGCTGAACGTTGGATGTGGAAGGCCGTTCCTCACCCATCGTTGGAGCAGAACTGATAAAACTTCTTGCAGGTGGCCTGCAGCAGACGCAGCCCACCCAGGTATCTAGGAGATGAAGCGTGTGCAGGTTAGTGGGACCTGCTGCCAGATCAACACCATCGGTGGGGTGTTTAGGACGCACACCAGAAGAAAAGCAAGAAACACACATAATGTAATACTTGTATCTAGTCGTACTTTTCTCCTCCCGTTTGGTGTGCAGATAAAGTGTATAATATAAGATTTAGATGAGGAAATTGTAACTTGTGTGAACGACGTGGCGTCCTGTGCAGTGTTTAGTACAAACCCTTCCTTTCTGCTGATGCAGAACAGATCTTGCAGGCTTCCAAACTCTGTCGGGTCATTAAGAGGATGAGGGAGCAGAACCTACAAAACAGACCTACTATTAGCCAGCGCCTTCAGTCAGTCAGTCAGTCAGTCAGTCAGTCAGTCAGTCAGTCAGTCAGTCAGTCAGTCAGTCAGTCAGTCAGTCAGTCAGTCAGACTGTCTGTCTGTCTGTCTGTCTGTCTGTCTGTCTGTTCTTGTCTGTCTGTCTGTCTGTCTGTCTGTCTGTCTGTCTGTCTGTCTGTCTGTCTGTCTGTCTGTCTGTCTGTCTGTCTGTCTGTCTGTCTGTCTGTCTGTCTGCCTGCCTGCCTGCCTGTGGTTCTAGGTGCCGGCTACTGGTTTTATTTTTGATAGTCAGGACCATGTTCAAAAGCTGGCAGTGATGACCCTCTGGAAGATGGGTAGGTCAAAGTCGAAGCACAGCAGGTAGCTAACTACTACTCATTGGCATTGAATCATTGGCAGTCGCTCTATATGTAAGAGGCCCTGCTTTGTGTACCTGTGATATGTGTTTGTTTTTACGCAACCTTTAGTGCTTCTATCTTGTGAACTACTGCCATGTTATTATTTTTGTATTGATGTGTTATTAAAATGTGTGTGTGTATGTGTGTGCGTGTCTCTGTCTGTCTGTCTGTGCACGCGTGCGCATGTTTGTGCTTGTGTGTGCGTGCGTGTGTGCGTTGGATACCAGAGTCTCGCTCTCCACCAGAGTAACCTCAGCCCAGAAGTTGGAGATGCTCATGGCAATTGTTTTCCCATTGAAACCATCAGAGGGGTTGCCCATTAGGCCCACCCTGTCCAGAAGAACAGAAACCAATCCACACCTTATCAACAACTAATAAAAAGATGTTCTCTTTGAATACAATATGATTTTTGATTGACTGACTCTTGTTTCAAATCTATATCTTAATTCATACATCAAATACACCATCGGGGGCCCATCAAGACATTAATATATTTTTACCTTGCATATGATCTGCGTATGATGGGTCTAGCCGGCTGGTCCACTTGCTTGGCTGAGTAATGTGTGAGCCACTTGGTATAGTCTGAGAGTCCCTAAGCCACCAGGAGGACAGACCATGGAATAAAAAGACATCAGGAAACATGGATACATCCAGCTAGGAACATATTTGAACAATATCAACAAGTTCTTCTAATGCATAATAATAATACCAATAAATGGGAAGGGACTGACCACTTGTCCAATGAGCTGGAAGCCAGTGGGGAGCTTCATCCCAAAAACAGGGAGCTGCTTCTCAGTTGATAAGCCACTCCTGCAGAGGCACGCATCAAGTCAGTAAACACCCATCGGAAAATTGGCTTTCCTATGAAGTATAGCAGCCAACGAGGTATGAATTTCAATCTAAAATAATCTGTTCTACCAGGTTACCAATAAAAAGTAATCAAATACAAACAGTCCTGAAATGTGGGAAACAAACTGTAAACTTGAGACCAAAAGATAGAAAATAGAAGAGGTGATCATACAAACCCAGAAATGTCCAAAGCTCCGGTCTTGGGCTTGTGGGTTCAGACTGAGGAACTCGGAGAGGTAGCACAAAGAGCTCCCCTGGAGGCAGTAGAAGACCACGCTGGCTAGTTCGGAGTCCGTGAGCTCTTCTTCTGGCTTCTCCAGGAAGCGGTTTATCCTTACAGACACACAATAACCATCATTCCACTTTCATGAGGGACACTTCTCAATGTGCTTCTTGGTGGAAAACACAGCTTTCACAATTACAATAATAGAGAAACGTGTACAAGACAAAAAAAACCTTTAATTGAAATATGAATGTTTTTTAATTCCGTCTCATGCTCCCTACAGAAACAGAAAATACATAATTGAAGGAGTGCTTTGGGACTTGAGTTGGGGGTGTCCACGCGGACCCCGGTCTGAGTTATGGGTACGGTGCTCACCTGTGAGTGTCCGGGCACACCTCCACGATGCCCCTTGAGCTTGCCTTCTCTCCCTCCTCCAACTCATAGTATATGGCCAGCTCTCCAGGCTACACACACCCACACCCAAACACACACAAATTGTATTTTTTTTAATCAAAATCACCCTAATCTCTGTTTTGCAGTAAGTACAATAAATGTGCAAACTCTACCTTGGACCTGAAGAAGCGGATAACTTGAGCAATATCAAAGTTCTGATCTGCACAGAGCATGTCTCCAGCAATCTGCTCACAGAAAACACAACAACTTCATCGAGGGATCAGATTGTGTTGTTATGAAACGCTTAATGAACCCAGTGACAATCCTAATAAAACATATATTATCAGACCATCTTAAGGTCTGCATTCGTGGAATCTAGAATTTGTTCAGATGAAAAATGTGCCTGCAGAATGAAAAAGAGAGAGCGAGAGAGAGGCCGCCTCCGTACCACCATGATGTCGTCCTGCAGCCGGCGACTGCGTATGGCAAGCTGCAGGTCAGCCACGGCGCCCAGCCGGTCATCCAGCGTCGTACTGCCGTCGTTGATCACATTTTCCACTGGGAAGTCGTTGGCTGTGGCCCAGCGCTCAAAGTGCTTATACCTTCATCATACAAACACCAGCCTCTCAGGTAAGGATCAGTGCAGCAGTGTTACAAGGGAACCCAAACTAATTATTCACACTCACTTGTCCGCATTGGTGACGAGATAGACTTCAGTGAACAGTTGCCGTCTAGAATGGAGGACAGAGCAGTTGTCTCAGAGCTCTTCCCGAAGGTTCGAGAGATGGTGCATGTGTTCTGTGGCTAACTGATAGTTTAACTCACGTGTTGACGGTCTCCCACCAAAAGTCCAAGACCTTCTTTCCTCCTATCCCAGGGAGCAGGGCCTTTGGGACCCCGGCCAGGTGCCCATACAGCCCCGTGGCGTCATACTGATGAGGGCAGCCAGGTTAATGATTGACTGGGATGTCATAACAAGGGCATTACATTGCAACGGCTCTTCGTCGAAGTCCATTGAAATTTGATGACTTTTTAATATATTTATATAGAACTATCACAAATAACCTATTTCTTAATACATTGCATGGATGCCTTCGTTGTTTATAAAGGGGTGCATTTCGTACACTTTCACATTATTGTCTAAAGTCAGTCTATAAAGTTGTATTGGCTGAGCCTTTACGCCAGCCTCTTCACTTGTATGTAAACCTCCGTTATGCACTGAACGTTAAGTTTGAATGGTATATTGGGATACCATATTATCTAACTTCCATATAGCTAATCTTCAGTGCACAAACATACTTTGTACTTTGTACCCATTCACATTATTCACATTTTTCAATAGCTAAAGTTACTTCTACATTAATTTACCTTTATTTGTGTCTCTAAAAGGGTGCCATGCCCAGCCACTAGAAGTATACAAATCATCGGCAAAGCTTGCTTATAAAGCTCAGTTGAAGTTCTGTTGACGGAGGGATGATCCTTCAGGTCTTAACGGGGAAGTACCGGATGTGAAGAAAGCTGTCCGGCATCGTCTTAAAGGGAGAGTACCGGTGTTACACAGAATTCTGCGACCCACCGAAAAGTGTGACCACAGGGGGCGCTGTTGCACATTTTCTGCAACATGCACGTTCGCATTATAACTAACCTATTGGAGCGTCCTGAGTAGTCGCGACCCTCTCTAAATGGTCCACTGGAGTGGACTGAGATGTAGCGACCCTCTCTCTAAATGGCTCTGCCCACTCCTACGACACTAGGACGGTTTTGCCTTTAAAACTTTAAGTTACAATTTACGCCTAGAAAAAGGTGGTAAAGTTGGCGTATTAGCAGGTTAGATATGGTTTAGTTTAGTTGTTAGGTTAGGGTTCTATTTAATTCAGGATTAAATTGAGAGATTAATTTATCTCCATGAGTGTTCAATACAAAGCTACAATTCCAAAATAAATATTTACGAAATTAAGTGTCGGTGCATGGGAAAAATTGTCCATACCCGTGTTTCTGTTCAGTATTTTCGTGAATTCTCAAGTTATTACTATGTGCATCACATTTGAGAATGAGAACCAATTGGAATAAGAATCCCTTGATAGCAAATTACTAATTCTGTTGATCCAAATAGGTACATTCACAATATAGACATAGCAGGGCAAAAACTGCTAAACTCAATTTCAATGTGTTAATATGAAACGGTTTCCAATGAGATGTCGTAGTTTACACAAAACTGTATGTTATTCATTTTTATTTGTATAAAGACATACATAGGCGTCCTACAATGCAATGCTTACAAACACCATTTCATTCAGTTAGTTACATTGTTGCAATGCAATTAATCTAGTCTCCAGCTGGGCTTGGTGATACAAAATAAGCCAGGTAACTCTTATATGGATGACATAATTTATCAGTGTCAAACTGAAAATAATAGAAAAAAGGAATTGACCCACAGAGAATAAAACCTTCTGGAGAATTGAGATACAACAAAGACATTTTGTACATGAAAATTGTTCATATAAGAGCTTATTAAATTTTGACAAAACCATCGTAGCATATCTGTTGTGGTAGGCATTTAAAAGGCTACAAGATAAACATTTTATCCATTTTAAAGTGTTTACAGTATAACGTGTAGTTGATCCTTTTTTATCATATTTAATGCATAAAAATGTAATTGGGGGTGCGTTTCCGTTATAGGCATTTAAAAACGATCCTACTTTTCGTTCCTCACCCTTTCATGCACACTTGGTCTGTCAAGGTAACTAAACGCATTTTAATATTGATTTGGCCCAAACAGTTCAATATGCCACCACAGCTGTTGGCCCGACCTCTTCACTGGGGGTCCGTGCTGGATGCTCCCACAATGCCGTGCTGCCTCAGAAGGTTCCTCAGGTTCTGGTTCTTGGACTTCCAGTCCTCCACCTGAGAACAAGCAATAATGAAGAGCATGAACATCACTACTTTACTAGGGTTCACCATCTCTCAAAGCGTGACCTAGCTGGCCTGTACCTCCTGCCGTAGGAGCTGGTTGTCCATCTTGAGCCGGTCCAGAGTGCTCATGTCTTCTCTGAGCTTGTCATTGCTCTGTCCTAGCTCCTTGATGTAATCACAGGCTTTGGACAATATTCCCCCTTTACTCTGCAACACAGCACAAGATATCCCTTTATTTAGGCAACCATGAATTTTGAGCTCCAAAAGAAGAAAGTGTAAACGTTGGCTAGTGCCCTACCACATGTTTGTGATTGTGGGTCGCTGGATGTTTAGCCCAACATGCAGAGTGAAATATTGGTGATAACTTACGCTCACCTGGCCCGTCTTGGTGTAGTCCACAGTGCAGTCTGGGATTGTCTTTGACAGCTGCACGATCCAGTTATTAATTTTGTCTCTTCGCCTGCGCTCCACTGTAAGGAAGACCACAAGAAAGAGTTATCACGGCCACCGTCTACCTGAATATGTACCTAGCCAGAACTGTGGAGGCGTGAGTCTGGAGGAGCAGAGCCTCACCTTCATTGTGCTGTGCGCGTCTTTTTTCATCCCTGGACGCCCGGGGAGCCTCCTGTTTTCTGCAGAACAACAGATATCATCTTATCAACGTCTCTCCCTTTCAAAAGGTCCACTTATATATAGGCTTATTTGAATTTTGTTAAAGGGTAATTTTTACGCAATGTACGGCTGTGTGCGGGGTGCTAGCGTCCTCTGATTGGCTCCAGTCAAAACCTCCTGGGGTGACATCATCACGTACAGCTGTCCTGTGAAGAACAGTGCACAGGAGGACATGTGTGGAATGATACACAACTGAAGAAACACCTATTCCATATCGACCGTGCGTTAGATGACAAACGGCAGAGTGAAACAAGGCTCCTCTAGCTGGAACGTACACACAGCTGCTGCTGTTAACGACCACCCCGTTAATCACCTGCAGGTGTGGTCTGACCCAGCAACGTGTCCGACGCTTGTACAGTGGTAACCATGGTGCCCGTTGTGGCATCAGCAATGGTGGCAGGATAGTAAGTGTACTGTGTCTCTGTACCGTCTCCTTCCACCCCTTCAGACTGAGAGAACACAGCCTGAAAAGAAAGATACTTATTTATTAAACCATACAGACATGTTCAGCTGATCACGACATGGTCAGCTCTCCATCCTCATGCTTGCCAAAGAATTAGAGATTTTTTTAATAATATTCACATATTACAGCTAATGACTTCTATATTGTCTATCTATATTCAGAATAGATTGTCTATCTGCTGTATACGGTCTATCCAAATATTTATGCTTAGTCTAGTAAAGATCTATTGATCCACTGTTCTGAGCAACAATGAAGACCGTCCACCCTCTCTGTGGACCACTTGTTGGGCATGCTGCTGTGTTTAGGCCCACGTGGGTGGCCTTTTCTTGGTGGTGTCTGTTCAACGTTTGGGAAAGTATGAACTAAACGTAGCTGCAAACAATTATGAAAGTGAATGTTCATTTATAAAAATATAATTAGGCCCCGGGAGGGCACTAGCTACGGTCCAATGAAGCTAGCTTACCATCATATATTGTCTGCAAACATTAAGAGCCATCACTAAATTATTAATCCCAGAAGACCATTGCAATTGCATTTCCATCCGGACATGTTTGTAAGTCAGTGACTCACAAAACATACAAACTTGGAAACGTAGGTCTTGGAATTTAAGCAGACACTCAAATGAAGCGTGTGCTCACTGTATAAATGTAGGCCATTGCATTTGAGCGATGGTAAACCCCTGGGTTCCCTCTGTCCTACCTGTGTGACGGACGGCGTGGCCGCAGGAAAGCCAGTGACCAGGTTGACAGCAGCCCCCCCGTCCGCTTGAGCCTCCAGCTGGCCATCTGACACTTGGATCACTCGGTAGGTCACCTAGGAATCCACGACAACAACAACAGTTAGACTGATGGTATACCAGACAGGGTCGTCCTAGTAACCTGGAAGCTGGTCGGCTGTTCTCAGCTGAGGCCTGTTATCCTTTAGACCAGATCAAACCGTGTGTTGGCCCGGACAGGAGCTAGCCTACTGCCATGACAAAGCACTGGTCTTCATACGTAGCGGTGTGCCCAAGGCGCTACATCACCCCCGGCACACTTGTACCCATTTAAACCCACCATTTAAATGATTACATGAGTATCTGGAATCTGGAAATTTATGGTTTCAGTAAAAGAGGGGGTTTGTGGGAAATATCCACCAGATGGACCCTTGCATGGTCGACCCCAGCGGTGCCGGAGGAACCGATAGATGGCAAGCGATTCACATATGCAAGAACACTTGATAATTATGTCATGTCAAAAGTTTGATGCCTTCCGTTCATTATTATGGTGTGCGGTATCAAAGTATTTTTTATTGTATTTAATCTTCCCTGAAATCATTTAATGTGGAATGCTAAATTATTTTCTTTCTTTAACATACAGGAGAACCATTCTAGTTACCTGTCCTCCTGCCCCCTCCGTCTTGAATAGATACTTGATTGGCTGATCGGAGAAAGTGGTCGCAGATTGAATAGTGGCGATGGCCGTGTGGTCCTCGGCGGTGGCTGCTGACCCTGACCCACAGAGCAGAGCATCAATCCTCCATCAGCATCACACACAGCCAATCAGCATCACACACAGCCAATTAGCATCACACAGTCTACTCAGCATCACACAAAGACGAATTAGCATCACACACAGTCCAATCATCACACACTGTCCACCATCACACACTGTCCATCCTCACACACTTTCCCATTAGCATCACACAGTCACATTAGCATCATATACAGTCCCATCATCACACACAGTCCATCAGCATCACAAACAATCCCATCATCACACACAGTCCAAGCCACACACTTACCCATTAGCATCATACTGTACCATTAGCATCAGACAGTCCCAGCATCACACACAGATCCAAAGCATCACACACAGTCCCATCATCACACACGTCCCATCAGCAGGGAAGTAAACAACATGTTGTGTACATTTTTTTTACCCTCTTCGTTGACGGAAACACTGCCGTCAGGGTCAGGGCTTTTCTGTTGACTGCAAGCAAACAAAATGAGTACAATTGTGCCTACAACTCTATAGTCCAACAAGTGATTAACTGTGAATGGTTTTGTGTTATACCGCAATCAATACTTAATATGTACTACGTACCTTTTCATGTCTGCAGTCTTAATGGAGGAGACCACCTTTACTCACTCGAGCGACGGACTGAAAGTTCATTAAGTTGGAAAAGAAAAAGGATGAGGCTTTGGATGAACTTGTAGCCGGTAAGGCGGAGGTAAATGGGAAGTGTTGGTCCTCATGTGAGGACCATCTCCGGTGCTTTCAGGAGCATGTCGATGTAAGGCTACTGCTACGGGATCCGATGCTACTCGGCCCAGCGGTTCCTGCAGATGTTCAACAAAGCTATTTTCTTTAGATTAGCTTTACAATGGGTTGGGTTCGGGGTCCAGTCAAAATATATCCATTAAAATAGTTATCGATTTATAGAATATAATCAAAATAAGGAAATTATTGTGAAAAGAGAGTAGAGTGAACAAAGATGTACTCACGGCGCAGTGGTCCCTCCCCCGGTATTTGTCAACAGACCAAAGAACCGCGCATGCGCGGTCGATCTAACACGGAAGTGCTGAGGTCCTCAGATCCTGGGTCAGTCTTTAGGAAACATGACGTCCACCAGAGCTCCCGGATCCTGGTTCATTCTTTTTGAAACATGACGTCCACTAGAGCTCTCGGATCCTGGGTCTGTTTTTATGAAACATGACGTCCACCAGATCTCCACCTGCAGCCCCATTTATACAGTCTAACTGTTAAATTAACTGTGTCTTACTCTTAAAAGGGTAAATTTTGAATATAAGACCATTGGCATTTTTAAGGAAGATAACGTGAACGTTTTAGCTATCTAGGCCCACTGTAGCACACACAAATAAATAAAATGAAGGGGAAATAAAATGGTTATTGTTATTTATCACTAATACAACTTTGGCTACAGGGTAACAGAAGCATTTAATTGTGGAAATATATATTTTCTCCACTAGCCTGGGATGCGAACAGGGTGAAGGAAGAAATCACCAACAAGAGCATGAGGTCGTAGGACTTAACCACTGAGTTAAACGGTCTGCTTATCTGAGGACACTAGATATGTATTAACGCTGCAAACTGTTGCTGGAGCCTTTTAGTTCTGGAAATTATAGTGTTTAGAAACTTGGATTCCTATCTCAATCCACTTGCATATATGGCAATATGTACATAAACACAACTTGTCAGTTCTGTAAAGTGTGCTAGTTTATGAACATTTGCAGAGGTATAAACATGGTCATTATGAACTGGGCACACAGTCTATGCACCTATGTCTATGGCACTTGATTGTTGGGGTCGCAAGGGGCCTTTGGCTTTTGTTGTCTGTGAGGAGACACAAGTGTTCAGGGTAAATCATTCAGCTCTAATGCATTGCTCAAACTTATCTCAATTAAGTCTGCCAAAATGGGGCCTTGATAGACACCAGCAACAGTCCATCTTTACCAGGAGGGCCCCTAGCTACAGTCTGTCTTTACCAGGAGGGCCCCTGGCTAGTCTGTCTTTACCAGGAGGGCCCCTGGCTACAGTCTGACTTTACCAGGAGGGCCCCTGGCTACAGTCTGTCTTTACCAGGAGGGCCCCTAGCTACAGTCTGTCTTTACCAGGAGGGCCCCTAGCTACAGTCTGTCTTTACCAGGAGGGCCCTCAGTGAGGGTCAGTGTTTTTGGTCCGGTAATTCATGCAATAAACGATGGACTCACGGGTTGTTATTTAATAACGAAACAAACTCAGTTTAACGTAATCAACTTTTTTTTATTCCAAATCCACCCGGATATGTCCACATAACTCTACCCTGATATGTCCACATAACTCTACCCTGATATGTTTTATTATTGTGTTCTGTTACGCGGTAGAGGTGCCGTAAAGTGATACCTATGGCACATGCGCAGTACGGATCTGGTTAGGTAGTGACCTTCTTATGATGGTTGATGCTGGACCTCACATAGTGAAAGCCAGTTTGTTTCATATTTCGGCTATTACGACGTCTTTCGGGCGAAGGTTACAATTATAATGGCTGGCAGTAGGCTCGAGAAGTTTGGAACAGTATTCACACGGTAGGACTTATAAGATGTATTTGGTTGAAACATGATTTTGCAATGACATATTTGTCTGGTAGTCTGTTCGGGTTCTGTATTCATTGAATACGCCGATCGTAAAACGGACTGATAATTATTAAATAATTGTGGCTTAAGGTGAATGGCTCTGTACTTTCTGTTTTTAGAATACTAACTTTAGAAGCGCCGTGTCCGACACTGTCATTCTACATCACGTGGTGAAATAGTATGATGTTGGCGAATATTAAGCTGTTTTATTTTGTGGTTATAGTTTAACATTTGAATTGTATAATAGTCTTTATATATTCTTAGCTTTAAACTTGATTGTAATCGTTACCGCTAATTTATACCTGGAACACGGGTGCCGCCATATTTGTTGTTTTTATGTCTTTCCACTTCCTTTATGCCACCGGAGGTAAACGTTGTCGTTTTTTGGAGCGTTTATATCAGAATTTCTTTACTTTTCTCAATCCATCCTAGGAACAGTTGGAATTTAAGAGATATGGAAAACATTTTAGAAAACTATTATTCCATATTTTAATATGGGATAATTTAATATTTTATTATTGTTTTTACTCTTAATTCTTTAACATTTTACTCAATTTACTCTATATTGCTGTTGTTACATGTGTTTTCCGATTTAGAGTTCGAGATCTGATGCGCTCTGGGGTCATCCAAGACACACCCACCTGGTATGAGGTATTCAAGGCTTTCCCACCCAAGAAAGACCCCGTCTATGTGAAGCCACAGTATGGCTTTTACAAGAAAGATGAATTTGTGGCTGATATATTTTATGAGGAGGACAAGATAAGAGCGTAAGTAGATTTGTATTTATTGCATAGACTAATATATATTGCATAACTCTATGACTTTTTTCCTTTTGTTTCCATCTTCAGTTTCGACACCATAATTTTGTTTTAATTGTGAATTATCATTTAAAGGAAATTCTACGAAATGTATGGGACTGGGCCCAGACTTCTTGACCTCTCCAAATCAAATTATACCTCAGCATGTCAAAGGTGTGTAAGAATGTGTAATTATTGTATTAATTCAAAACCCTAACCCTACCTTATATCTTTTAACATATATAGGAATAAAGGCAAAAATATAATAAATGTAGGCCTTTCGCCAAAAATGTAGGTCTATGGTATTGCTATGGATTTAAGGCCATATAGTCCAAAAGTCAACTGGTACATGTGTGACTAGTTTGCAGCTTTTACCACCTCCGGCACCAAATCAGTTTGAGTGTTTTGGCGTTTGGTCAAGTTATGGTCATTGCAATGAATGGTGCATGTGTACAGTTTCATGATTATTGCATTTTACTACTGGTATTTGCAGCCTGTTGAAATGTTGAATTTCCAGGCCTTATTCTACCACCCCTAATAGTTATTTCCATTAATTTGGTGGGCCTATGACTGATTTACTACCAATTAAAAATGAAGCTACTAAGTTAGTGGCAAAAGTAGGTAATGACCATTATATAGATGTGATCAGGCTGCTTACCGTATGCCTTCCCAATGTTAATAAACATGCAGATTATTGGTGACAAATTATAGTTATTCTTGCAGCTTCACACTCAAAAGTATTAATGTTGTTAATTGGTATTGTGTTTTTCAATCCAAAGGTTTTTGGAAACTTATTCAAGGCTTGAAAGTCTTGGAGAGCTAGACAAGTCTGCTCTGTTCGAAGAGACTGGCAAATTACTGCTGGCCGAGGGCCTTGTGCTAAGGAGAAAAGGAGCACCTGTGGTGAGGTTTTGAATTGATAATGCGTCTGCAACTCACATCGTTAGTTACGATTCCTACCACAATACCATGGTTGGCGCATCAGGCTTGTGTATATATTTGATTACAGTTCGGTACAAAAAATGGGGACCATGATTCCATCTTGTATTTTTACTTTGTATGATAAAAGCAGTGCCTTATGTTCCCCATGGTAAACCTTCATATGTTTGAGGCATGAAGTAGCAGCATTAGCATAACATGCTTCCAGGTTTATTATGATTATATATTACCAAAAAACACATTTGGAGCTATATTTAGTCATCAGTCTTTGCATTAATATAATTGAGCTATTACAAATTTCCAACTGAGATGAATTCTCCTTCTCACTTCCCTTTTCATCTCTGGTTAATGTTTCGACCCTGCAGGTGTCCCCTGAGTACAGAGATCCCGTGCTGGAGTTCAAGTTGACAGACATGCTGGCAGAACAGCAGTCGGGCAGTGCAGCTGAGAAACAGTAATCGAAGGAACCCAGACAACATACATGGACATCTCCATTCATTGTTATTCTTTTTTCTATTATTGATAATTGTGATCCAAGTATTATGATGAATGCTAGATGAAGATAGGCACCATTTAAACTCATTTGTGGTTTTCAAATGTACAGAATTTCAACAAAATTTGAGCACCAAGTGGCCAGGCAAGACATTATCTCACTATCGCTATCTTACAATGTCTGTTTTAAGGACATGTATACAAATAAAGCATTTTTTTATGGACATTATTGCAGTTGACTAAGCATTTCAATGGACACTTAAATTGTAAGCAGTACTTGTACAAGTCCTTATCCATGTTAAAGTGATTCTATGCGTTCTCCAAAACCAATGTTTTATTGAATCAATGCATTCTAGAATCATTGGTTTCTACTTAAATGTAAAATGTAAAATATATGATCTGAACATAACAGCCAGCCAAAGATAGCTCCTACAGCATGGTTCATTAAGAGGCAAAGACTGCAACCATGCCCATTTAATCCTGTACAAATATCTGATATGCAAAATAAAGGCCTCGCTGTTAATAACCAAAACTGTCTTGGTAAAGAAAATCTTCAAACTGATGGATGAACATTTGCTAATTTGTGGATATTTTCAGTTTGGATTTGGGTGTGTCCAGGGCCTTTCGGAGGCAAACAAGGTTCAATACCTTTTGTAGGGCTGAAGTGTCATATTTTCAAGAATGACACCATTATCTTGATACTTTTTATTTTTAAATTCATCTGTACAACCAGGAATCAAATGAGCCTAGCAGAAATGACCTGTACATGTATGATAAATGCTTCTTGTCAACATAGCTGGAAACAGTTAAATAATCAAATGATTACATTGTCTAACCAAGTACACACTTTAAAACCAGTGCTGCCAATGAAAAACATGTAGCTTCAAGGCAGGGGCAAAACAGAAAAATATGTTCCCTTTAGAATACAACTTTTATACAAAAGTATAGTTAAATTTCATTATTTACACCAAAACTAACAATGTCAACAGTTCTAGGTTGATTTCGCATGAAAAAAAATTCAGTGGATAGAACTGCATTGGCAGTAGGCTTTGGGTAATAGCGCATAAGAGTGTGTCAGGGGGAAAGCAACAGGTCTAGACAGTTTTTGAATAAATTGAGAGCCCCATATCACTGAAATTAAAAACCATTGTCCCAATTGATTAACCCATTTACATTACATCTGCCAAGCATCGACATTTGGGGCACAATATGAATGACCAGTTTCCCTAGTTAAAGATCGACATGTTTGAGACTCATTTTGTTATCCAAAAAACGACTGCCTTTCATTTTAGGAAATAACTAGCATTCCCATTAAGCTCATCTACCATAAACTGCACTTAACAGTGTATCTTAAACTACCTAGACTAATTTGTGAGACTGGGCTTACAACACAAAATAAAATAAATTGCTGCTGGCACACTAATGGATAATACGTTAACAGCCCTAGGCTATGGGCTTGTTGCGGATATCCAAAGTGAGACGTGTACTGTATATTATGGTATGTAGTAACGTAGACAAAGCCATCTCCTATTTGCTTGAATAACAATGTGGATGGACTTTGACATGGAGTTGTTCGGCCGCAAACTTGCAAAATTTGTGTCGCTACTCTGACATGAGCCATCCCTTTCTAGTTCTTTGAATGTACAGATAACTTGAAATGTATATTGTAAATTATGTCAAAACGATTGCCAGCTCTTCTCGATTTCACATGCAAACTGAAGATATGGCATGGACTGTAAATGTATCAGTAAACTAGGCATATTAAGACCTCTTTTGTCTGCGGTCAAAAATAATCTCAAATGAACTGTTCAAGCAAATTGAGATAAATGGGAATAGAAAGGCTCTTGAAAGCCTGCCATTTTTATGAGATAGAGCTAACCAGATGACTCATTCTTCCTAGGTCCACAAATCGTATGGCTCCTGCAGTGGATGAAATTAACACATTTTATCTGAAATCTGATGTCACAATTTGTGCCACTCCTAGATTGCAATCATTAGAAAGAAGGAAGACAATTGAATGGAAAAACTCTGAAGTTTAACATTAACAAACAAGTGAACTGTAAAGTTAATAAACTCGTGTCGTTAACATTCAAAGACCGACGTGCCCCCCCCCCACCCCCAATCTTTTTTCGATGAGTTATGTTGCATTAAAATGTCATTAACCTGCAAAGCAAGATACAGTGAGGAAAAAGGCATGTTTGCTAGAAACCATATAGATCATGATCATTTGATACTCATTCATTACTGAGGCCTTGGGGGAGACTTAAATAGGACGGAGAGAAAGCGGTCACATTACCTTTTATTTTTGTTACAATATCGATTTTTTTTTATTTTACAAGCACCATTTTCCTCTTGAAGTTTAAAGTTGTGAAGGATGAGTGGGAAAAAAATAAGTGTTTTACTCGGAATCAGTGCTTGGTTCTGGTAGCATATACATCACTCCCAAAAAAATCAAAATAAAACACAAAACAGCATTTTGCATGTCCAAAAGTTTTCTGTATTATCAACTTGGTGCCTTGGGGTGTAGCCAGGATCAAAAGCTTTCAACCCAAGTGCTGCATCCTCTCTCTGCCAGTGTGCGGTTAATCGAAACGAGCTAGATGGGGGGCAAAAAATGTTATTTTTTGTTATTTTTCCATGTAAATACATTTTAGGTAGATAGACCTAGAGTAGCAGTTTCATTGGGCTGCATACCTCATCTCCAACCATGTTCCACAGCTGGATAAGTGGCAGGCCTGTGTTGTTGTCATAGTTTGAAACCTTTGACAAAAGCAAAAATACAGTCAGTATGTTTTTGGACATCGGCGTAAGAATGCAGAAACTTTCAGTTGAAGCATCAATGTTTACCTGTGCAAGCAGGGCCACCCCTCTAGTCAACTCCTCAAGCGTAGAGTTGGCCTCTGTCGAAAACCTATCCTCTCCTGTTACAGGGTCACGAGTACAGTAGAAATCACAAAGTCAGAGTGGAACAAGTCAGAACCAGCTTTAAATAGGCTAGTTAGTCTACACTGTTTGAAAGTAGTTTTCTTTAATATTAGCCGAGTGTCGCATGCAGCACTCAACTATTGTTCTTCTTGGGTTTTATTCTTTCTTATTTTCTACAAACTTTGGGACCCATCTTCTTCCACAATTTTTTACCCAGAGACTCAATTTTAAAATGTTTAGATTAGAATCGCGCGCTTCCATTCAAAAATATTTGTAACTTTTTAAGATATTCTTTCAAAATATTTTTTACAACGGAAGTCAACGGGAGGTCCGCCCATTCTCTGACCCTTCAGACTTTGTAACTTGGTTAATATTTTTCCGTTGACTTTCATTCAAACATTTAACAAATCAACACATTTGTATCTTTAAGAATTTAGTTATAATTTATTCTTTTCAGAATCACAGTTTAACATGTTCATATCATCGGGCGTCGTATATTTTCAGTTGGCCTCATTGACTTGCGCTGAGGCTAGAGCGTGAGGACGTGGCCAATGCACAGGGGCGTAACCCTTGTCCAGTTCTGGCCGTGCTATCCTGGCGGTTTTACATACATTTGTTTAATGACATAACCATAATGTTGACATACCTGGCTGAGGAGCGATGTTGTCAAGCAATACTTCAGCACCCTGGAACGGTAATGTTACAAAATCTGACCTGAAAAAAAATGCAACAATGTTATTTATCTTTTTGAATTATTTTTTGATATACAATTGTTAATTGTGTCTCATAAACATTTTGTGGCCACTTCAGTTTGGATTTAAAACCAATGCGGGATTTGCAGTTCCACATTGCGACTCAGACATTGAAGCATAAATGCCAGATATTCTGGAAAGATAGATATCACATCATGTCGTATTTGAGGTCAGAAACAGTGTGCTTTTGAGTTGGGAAATGGCACAAAGGACTAACAAAGCAGAAAGAGTCAACCTGCTACCTGCCATTTGATGAGGAGCAAATGTGTGCCGTCCTTTAAATGGATGTAACCTTTGCACCAGACCTTTGACCAATGCTCCTGCATAAACTTACCTTATTTGTCGGAGTGTGTCGATCTTGACTCTGTCATATCCACCATAGTCCACGTATCTGATCTCCACTTCGTCCGTCTCTTTGTAGAAGGTTATGACCTGTGCCCTCCACCATGCTCCCTCTACCGACGGGGCTGCACAGATTACTCCAACTAAAACAGGACAGGAACATATCAGCATTTTTTGAACTTTAAATTGAGTATTAGTCATATGCCTCAAATCTGATCCTACTTTTCTTCCATAAAAAAGGACCGTACTAGTTGTATTTGGGGCCTTCTCAATTAACTCTTCGGTGGTAGGGATTTTGCTCAGGCGGACTGTGAAATCCTTATGGTAGCCGCCAAAGATTTGAACCCTGCCAAGACGACCACTTATGGACAATGCAATTGCAATCCATAGTAAATTACAAAGTATATACAAATATATCCGGTTGGGGAAAAAAAAACCAAAAAAAAAAAAAAAACACATTGTGAAAGCAGTACTATCAATATCTTGAAGCCCAATGAGTACCAATAGGCATGTGTTCGTACCCTCAGCGGGAGAAGGCAGAGTGGGAGTGCCTGGCTGGGAGTAGCACAGGAACATCTGCTGGTCCAGGCTGCGGAGAGCGTGATAGGTGGGGTGGGTATGCTGCTGGACAAAGACATGTCCTGCCGATACAATGTTCACAACAATCACTTCCACAGTCACGCCGCTTGGCAGCAGAAGCTATTTAGAAAAAGACAAAAAAGCAGATGAAAAGTTACATTAAGGGTAGGTCATCTCGAATTCACCAATTGTTTTCATAACAAAGTTAGCCAGTTGCACCTAATGCCTTTAATTTGTGCCCATATGGCAAGAGTGGGCCACGTATCCTACAATTATGAGTCTGTAGGTGTCTCCTTAATTTTTTTCTACAAACATTTATCCGTCTGACATCACATATTGCGGGTGTATGTGTGTGTCCAGTGAGAAGTGGTTTGGACAAGTGGTTCTCAAGAAAGCAGTGTTGAGTGTAGTTGGTGAGCAGTTTTGCCAAATGGCATGATGGGTTTAGTAGTGCGTTACCACCCCTAGCCCCACACCTGTCTTGTATTGAGATGGGATCACTAATAGTTGTTGGACCACCAGAACATGCTGGCTAATGCTCGCTCTCCGTCACCTACTTAGGATCCAAGGAAGCGCAATGTTGAGACTAAAATAGGTACAATGCTGGAAAAACTGAAAACTGTTCAATTATAACCATAAATATATTAGCAAGTTTACAACTAGAATTTTTTTTATTATTTTAATGTCCACACCCGATCAAGGACACACACGATGGCGCTCCATCAGCGGTGCATTTTGAGATTGTAGCGATCTAGAAGCTCAATATTGGGGCCTACAGACTTCACCAAATAATCAATAGCTGCTAAATGTTATATCATTGTGTCGCGAACTGTTGTCACTGTTCAAGAGTACGATAAACTGATTTGAGAATAAACAGTCCTAATGCAACCCTGGCAAAAGGATGAAGTCACTCGGGGGGGCCGTTGATATTGGGAAGGGGAAAGTATTTAACAGTAACGATAAGATGGCAGGCTATAGAGATACAATTTTGGATTTGCAGGATTCGTAGCTCCGCACCATGCATTATCTTTCAATGACAGCCTACATAGTGGTGGATTATCCCTTACAGTTGATTATTATGAAAACAAACATTCCACATATTAAGAAAGATAGGAATCCCAGTCTTACCCAGGATGTCATTGGAAGTGAAGGAAGACTAGGTGGTGATGGTGGCGGCGCATACAGGTTAGCCAAGTCCAAGTCTTTAAACTTCTTGCCAATTAATGATAGGGCTTTATCAACTTGTTGCTGTGTTCCTGGAAGGGAAGCCAAACCAAAAATGAATTTTTATGCACTGAGAGAGAACACTATGACCTATAGTTTTACACACACACCAACTAAATACAATTCATGCATTTTTCAAAGAACCTCATTACTGCAACCTCAATACTACCACCTTTCGACTTACACACTGGACCTTTGAGGGAACGAAACACTGAATCTGGCACAAATTACTACGCCATATTTTCATTTTGACATTCAATTTACATTTACAAGACATTATCATTTGAAGGGAATAATTTAAAGCACGCTCCCTCCTTACTAACCTTCTATGTGACAGATCTGGAACTCTTGTGTATATGGCAAGGTTGAAATATAGATCTTTGCAGCAGAGTTTTGCTTTAAGAAGCTCACGTATCTTCCCTGCTTCCCTATTAATCTTCCCACCAGGTGCTGTTTGAGGGAGAAGAGAAGTTATAGAGAGGGGTTTTAACCAACCTTGAGGATGGAATTGATAAAGATTTAATTTTACACAATCCTACCCCTCAAATAAATCAGTAACTGAGAAGTGTCTAGACTCACCTTTGGTACCTCGATTTCCCAAATTATGTGCTCAGAGCTGGAGACTGCCGCATTGTTGCTTTGGCTGTCCATTGCCCCCATGGTGCAGCCACTATCCACAGAGTCCATACTGTTCACATCTGAACCTGGAAAGGCACACAATCATCAGTAACTTGCATGTCCATGCTACAAACATGGATATTTACTGCATTTGACGTGCTGTGTCACGCTCCCACACACTTTGGGGATTCAAGCTGGTGAGACAACATGCCAGCTAGAGCATATTTCCTCATATCGATGGCATTTCCTTGCAACACTTGACAGAAATGACACCGAGCTATAACAATAGCATTGTTATACTTTAAATAAAGTACATTAATACTTTGCATGAAGTTTTGCCTATAATGCTATAACTATTAGGGGGTGTTCTCAAAATTCACGGCTCAGTTAATATCACGGTTTTTGGGTTGCGGTTTTAAGTTGGGTACATTTTTCGTAAAGGGGGCGATGATAAAAGAGACTATAAAAAAATAATTGAAAGTTATACAATTGATTCTAGGGTTATCCCCAAACAATTTAAAAGTGGAGCTGTGCCACCATGTAACATTTTTAAATAGGGTTGTAGCGAAGAAAACTTTTTTTCTGAAACGGTCTCATTGGTTAAAGCACATGTTTTGTTGGGCCAACACTTGTGCAAAATCAGCTGTGTGGATGAAGTCTGACTTCAGGATCCACTCTTGGTCAGTCTGAAATGGTTAATCAAGGTTTTGAGCAGTGCTGGAAGCCATTGCGTGGCTGTGTGGTTACAGTGCGGTGTGAGGGCTCTCATTTGAAACACGACCCAGGTAGGCGTCAAGTAAGAGACAGCTTGGAATGTATATAGTTCAAATGATCATTAAACTAAAAATGGGATTTAGGTTTAGTGACAGCACTATTCAAGAAAAAAATTCTGAACTGGACTAGATTACTTCAGCTCCCATTAAGAGTATGTAAAGCTTTTTGAGGCGAGTAGTTGGTTTAAAGGCTGGATGGATATTAATCGTACAGGACATCGATCTTATGCCTTAAAACAGTCATTATGAAAGGCTTGCTTTTAAAAATGTACATTCTTTCTCAGATCACCCTTACATGATACGTACAATATCCATCACAATAAAATTGGCCCAAAACATGCACAATATACCAAAAAAACTGATATAATGCAATAACACTAATTTATGCGCTGGCCAAGAAGTGTCGCACAAACCACTATCCAAAATACTTTGCCAATTCAAAAAACAAGCACATTAGAAACATAAATGCATAAACCACAACACAAATGGAAGAGTCAGAACACAAACGCAACATAACGGAAGAAAGTGACAGCCCCGTTTACAGCAAATTCACTCTTCTGATTAAATTGATTGATAATCATGATATGAGAGATGAAAAAAAGAAACTAGAAGTAGTGGAAATTATTAATACAAGTTTGACTCAAGCAGGCGTTAAAAATACTTTTTCACATTGAGATTCATCACAACTCACCTCCAGATTGATCAGTCTCTGTTTCTCCAGTCCTGTTGGTTCCGTTCCTTAAACCAATTCCATTGAGATTTTTTATCTCACACAATTCTTCTAGAGTAGCCTCTCCTGTGAAGTCAAGCACATTTGCTTCTTGGGATTTTTCAGACAATTGGTTGGGTAGTGTGATCTGTCGTCTCGACAGGTCAAGATCACAAAACGGATCCACTTTGTTGCAAGGTGGGCTGGTGCAGAGGTGGTTCTTGCTGGTTCCTTCCTCTGTGAGGCATGTGCTGCCAGCAGATCCCTCTGTCATTCCAACCGCCGTCAACTGCATCCTTTGAGACTGGATTTGGTAGCGGGATCAAATGTGGCATCATTGGCCTGAGGCCACTCCATGCATTCTCTACGTCCATTTCGCTAATCGTAGAAGGCTCCAACACGACGGTGGCAGTGAATCCATTAATAATCCTGTCTTTTTCCTCCTCCTGGAATGCAGAATCCCTAAACTCACATTCAATTACGGTGGGGCTTGTTGCCATTATGGGCTTTTCAGTGATAGGCCCAGTGTCAGCCAACAGCATACTACTGGATTCAGGTTGCCCAGTCTCTGAATCTTGAACACTGTGAACCCCGAAGACCTCCTGGGTGGCTGCAGAGATCACTTCATTAATGAGACCAGCCGCCAGAAGCTCCAACTCCTCTTTATTGGCAGAGCTGCAAAGCTGCTGCCCTGAAAGCTCAATAGCATCCGGGTGGCATGGAGTAGTAGACACTTCAATATGTGCATACATTGGAGGAACTGAATAAACAGGTGTGCTAGTTAAGTGTTGATGAATGTGCAGTGGTGTGATCATCTTTTTGGAATCTATATCCAATGTAGTAACATTCTGGAGGACTTCTGTAACCATCTCCTTTTCATTGCCAATTTGGCAGTCCTTCAAGGGCTGTGCCACACAGGGCACAGATACTTCTTCCAATGCAACTTCCCCCTCAGGTTCAGGCCTCTTGGCATTAACAAGTTGTACATGTGTGGAGTAGGCTACCTCAACTTGGTCAAATGGCACAGACTGGAAGGGTGAGATGGATGCTTCCATTAAATCTGGGACTGGTTTATTAACCTCCTCTGGTTCCAGTTTTAAGACCGAAAGTGGACATTTCTCTGGGTCCTTGCAGCCATTCTCTGACTCATGGGAGTCATAGCTTTCATTGTTACTAGAATGGAGCAGTGGATCTAATTCAACACTACCAGGGTACAGAGCTGCCACAGCAGCTTCCTGTTCCTGTGTAGCATTGTCGTCTGGCATGAAGATCTGTGCATTTTCCTCTTGTGATTCTTGATTGCCAATGCTAAGCGGTCCACCTTTACTGGTATGCTGGTAGACGAGAGCTGCATCATCTGTTGGGGACACCATACCTTCTTCAACGAAACCATTTCTGCCTTCTGTTGGACAATTTAAGGAGTCCACAGAAACTGGGATGTTTTCAAGGCTTTCGTGGCTGGTGATTCGCTCTTTCTTTCTTGAGATGTACCACCAACTGCCTATCAACACCAGCACTCCAGGCAGTGTGTAGGGAACTACCGAGCGGAACCGCAGAGGCATCTCCTTGGAACTCTAACAGCTACACCTGATAGAGGAGAATACACCAATTAGCAAAGTAACAATAATTGAAGAACAAGTAAAACAAATCTCACTTAGCCAAAGACCTCCAACCTTTAATGACATTATTCTCCATTTGATAGGCCATATAATCTCACAGCTAATGGAGGTAGGACGCAGTGCCCTCCATTTAAATTTCCTTTATAATGGCCACTATGAAATGTAAATGTTAATGACTTAGCAATTAATTAATTGTTATTGGGCTGCATCCTATAGAGGACACAAAAAAGTTTAACTTTGCCCTTTTAAAATGCATGGTCCCATCAATTTTCTCTGCATTGACAAAAAACCTGCCTTATTAATATGCCAACCGTCATTATATGGAGACACACTAGCTAGTTAGCATGCCTATTCATTACTGCCACCTATTGGACGATATAGGCTCCTTATTAAAACATAATAAACATAAAAGCAAATACAGAACATGCATTTTAATCTTTTAGATTTAAATTTAATTAGTATTTACAAAATTGTACTGCATTATAACATGTGACTTTTCACACATTTGAATGTCACTGCTTGTCCCTTGATGTGGCCTGGCCCAGATACATCTTCACCCCCTTCACCCTGTATCCATACCTCAATAATGAACCAGCGCCACACCATACCAAAGAAGGAGTGCAGCATTCTGCAAAATTCAACTTGGCAAAGCTTGAATTAATTGTAGGGTTTCCTTTGAGGTTTTTTTATTTTAATTATGCTAAATGGGGATTAATTAGTTTATTGATATACTGTAGTAATCCTTATTTCCCCCCTTGCCGGAATAACATTTGATAACTTGAGTGTACAACTTAAGATATAATGTTTGAAATCAAAGTTGATAAAGTGGCATTGTAGCATGTATTACCAATGCTATTGTATTAAATCATCAATACATTGGTTAGTAAGAACTGTACTACAAGAGAGTTAATTTAAATCTTGAATGAATCTATTTGTTCTAGCGGGGTTTGGTTACAGAAAATGAGCTGTGTTGAAGTAGTGGTACCCAATTATTTATAGATATATACACCTTTTATCTATTCCTTTAGTGGCTATCCTGATCCCCATTGTAACTTTTTCCTATAATGTCCAATGGTAAAAAAAAAAAATGGATTCGGAGTTGTAACAATGGTGAATTGAATGCAGGCAAATGCCTTAAGTATTCTTCTGTAATGTTTAGGGATGCTTGATGATAAGGGGCGTATTTTCAGCATCTACCAACTTTTGAAGTAGCTCATTCGTTGTAATGGAATACATTCCCACGTTAGTTTAACATTTGAAATGCAACACAGATAGCTTTCCTTAATATTATAGCCTTAAGACAAGTTTGGCAAGGTTAAAAAGCCACCACCTCTCTACCAGCGTGCGCTTCTCGCATTTTGGGTCAAGAAAGTGTGGCTGTTCCTGTCCGCGACCTTGGAGACAGATTGATAACAAGGGCGTAGCATTAAATTCAAGTCAAAAACCACTCACTCGCGATTCAAGCATTTTAAATACATTCTCGTTGTATCCCAAATCCTAATGAGAGTCCACAACATAAGCAAGGTCTAAGTGCCACCATGCCGTGGTGCAACCTTAGTCCGATTCATACTCACTTTACCGGCGTGTTATAATAAATGAAGGACATCAACTTTATCCTATGGGTAGCCTTTAGTAAGCAACAGCTAAGATACCTTGGTCACATTGCACAGATAATACATACAATGCGACGTACAGTGGAAATAGTCAATGCAATTGGTTTTAACCAGAGGCTACATGACAGCTTTACAGAAACCCTGACTTTGACCTACACTGGTCAGAGACGCTGCATGCTAGGCCGCAGCGCACACTTCAGACTTTACAGTTGGGCAGCCATACTGAGAAAAGCTTGGATGCAAACATATGCATAGCGGACCACATCTACATTTAAGACAGCATTTAAAACATTGTAGTGACGGAGAGTCGTTTAAACACGACCGTAGCCGACAAATCATTGTCTTGTGTGAAATAGCATGGCCTCAAGCAGCCTAAATCACTTAATACTCTTGTGTATGGCTAACTAGCTTCACGTTTCATTTCGTGGATCCATTCCAGAAGAAGCCATTAAAAAATAACTTTAGGTTTAACAGAATCGAATATGGTCACACGCCTTTGCAGAGTAAAAAAAACCCCAATTTAAGCTCCACTCTGCAGGCAGATCGGGCCTTAAAACCTAACGCTAGGCTAGGTGTTTAGCTTTGGTAAAGGTGGTGTAGTGCTACTCGTATGTTTTTTTTTTCTACAATACAGGTCAGCAGAGACGATTAATTACTGCCACATACCGCACAGAGAAGTATATCACCGTTTAATTTGCTTTGGACGCCTAAAAAAATGAGATGGCAGCTTGGAGAAAGGCGAGCAGCGTTTGGCTGTAACAGATACGAGCCTGCTCGGACCCCGAGGACGGAGGTTACCCACACACTACGTGCAGTATGTTAAGTGAGCCAGTAACACCCAGTCATTTCCATGATTTGCCTTTAACATTTAAAAACATAACGATTGAACGACATGACATCACTTGGTCTTGAGTCGTATTTTCAGTTGTACGTTTTACGTCAAAGCTATTGCTATTCCGTTAACCCAGCTACTTACAGATTATGAGCGTCTTCCACGCCGCCACGGCTGTGTGAACTGTGTCAAAGTTTTTATTCCGGACTAAATGTATCTCCAGGTCTCCTTCCTAAAACCTTCCCCACGTGTTGTCGGTACATGCAGCGGACTCTAAAAACAGACTCAACAGCTGATAAAAACATCGCGATAACCAAATCCGTCATGGCCCCCGTTCAGCCCTTTACAGAAACGCAAAACACACACACGCACAGAGGGAATCTCGCGAGAAATTATTCGAAGACCAAGTATAAATTTACACGTGGTGAGCAATTTCAAAAATACTTATTTCAAATTCGACCTAAACAGGTTGGATAGGATATATCTGTGATCAAAGTATATTAATTTTTACCTTGAATATGAGTCGTTCGCCTTATGCAAATATTTTCCCATGAATGTGTGTTTTTCAGGCTAGTGCAATAGTTCTTTGTTAAAAGCCATTCTACATTTCTCAGCAATGCAGAATGAAGATGGTAGCATATTTTGAAATATATGCCTACTATATTTAAATCAATCATCAATTTAAATTAACCGCACGGTGTAACCATTAACTACAACTAACCATAATAGAAATTAGTAAAAAATTATCTTAAAACAAGTGGCCTTCTCTAGTGATGGATTCATATCAAGGGAATAATAGTATGGGAAAAGGAATAATGAAATTGTTCCCTTGCTTTATCATTCCTTATTCTAATTGTTTTGGTATTTTGAGCAAGTTTCTCTCAAATATTTGAATAATCCAACCTATGTCCATTAACCGCAGGTGTGTGTATGCTATAGTTTGACTACATCTAGACGTCAATTATTATGAAGAAACTTTCCCCAATAATAACCATTATAAAATAGGGAAAATGAACACTCAATATTTATCGATAAATTATTTCAGGATTTTTTTTGTCTAATTAGTAATGCAACTAACCTATGAGAGTTTAAATGCAATCTCCCACCCAAAACTATCTAGGCTCAAGCGTGTCTTGTACTTTTTGATTAACCTGGCTCAACAACATTTGTGATAAGTCGAACTGCAGCAGGACTATAGAAAACTCAATGCAAATCTGCTTAGCTGTATACAAAGAACAAGAATCATCCTTTTTAAAAAAAAATTGAGTGACATGGATACTAATGTAGCGATATTCCCATGCAGGAGGCAATTCACTGATTGAACATTACCACTCAAACAAATTTTAAAACAAACAAACTTTAGAAAATTATTTTTTGACTATTCATTAAATTTTAATTAGTCTACTAGTAAATTATATTACCAAAACGACATAGTATTACACACAAGCACAGACGAATAAACCTTGACGTAGAAAATGTCTAGATTTTCTGATTCTGTTAGTTTCCAAATATATTCAAGAGCAAAACATTTTATTACCAACACTGGAATAATTTGATTTGTATATTATACAGAAATTAACTGCTTTACAAAAACAAAAATTATACAATATCACATGTATGTACAGTGTAGTAAATATACCATCTCAAATTGTACACAAAGTATTTACAATTGTCACACAAACTGCATTTAAAACAAAAAAGTCTTACCAATACTTTACATACATTGGATTTTGCATAACACCAAATAAAACATGCCACATTTGGGGTTTTTCTATACAAAATCCTGACTAAAATTAGTGCAAGTCAACAACTTGATCAAGCGCTAACGCCTTCCTAATTCTTGAAATTCTACAAGTCAAATAAAAGCATGGAAGATTTGGCAAACTTAAAATATGCTGCAGAATAAAACATTGTTGAATTGATTTTGTCTGAAATCTATACAATTATTTTAAAAGAAACGCAAATCTTCCTTGTCATTTACTGCTACAATGAAATGTGGGAAAGAACCACTTTTAGATCATGTAACGTTCAATGCAATAGAACATAAATCGCGATTCAATTTTGTAATGAAGCATTTCGATTCATTTGATTGATGGACCTAAAATTATATTGATACAAGGGTTTGTGTTTTACACCCGAGGCCTGAAATATTTCCTATTTGGGTGAAAAACGGCTAACTAATCTAGAATGCAGTACCATTTTGTATATTTAAGTATAGAGGAGAGACATATCTACATTTAAGATTGTTAGTAAATGAGCACAGCAAAAATACTGCAAAAACACAGGACTAATGACTTAAAGAAAGGGCTTCAACAAAGACCAAAATTACCCAAATGACAACATTGGGTCTTTTTACCTTAATGTAATCAAAAGTGACATTCTAACAATGTATCAACAATTTACGGTCAGGGGGGATTTAAGGCAAATTTAACGTTGAAAGGCTTAAGCTTTTTTTTGCCTTCATCAGATGTCCATTTGCCGCATTACTGTAAGTCACGAATATATTCATTCTTCATGAGACTTCTAGTTTTTAATATAATCGTACAATTATATTCCCTTTTCATGATTGTTCCAACCTAAAGTAATTTTTTAAATAAAAAGTATTTCTCATAAGGATATCTCCATTCCCTTTCAGTACTCAGCCAAAGCAGCTCTTAAATATGATTTTTTTTCACTTCAAATACACATGGTACATCGTTCAAAAAGTGGGTAATAAATTAAAAGGTTGACATGCATCTGACAAATGAAATATATTCTCAACTTTACCAAGACAACAATAATTGGCTGCACAGAAAGGAGTGACACATTTAGAACTAAAATTTGCTTCAAAAAATGTTAAATGTTTAGATTACACCATCTCCTTAGGATTTGTTGCCATTTTATTGGATTGACTGAATTGATGGAGTGTTACAAGGCCTGCTTTATATCTAAATCCAGATTTAAATCATCTCAAACTTAAACTTTAACAGATTAAACACAATACATTGGTCAACCTTAAGATGTATAGGTTGCTTATAGCAATACTGTTCCAATAGTCACCAGTAATTGTACAATAGAGTAAACCTAAGGCAACGCAAAAATTGCACCATAATTGCAAGTTAACATGTTGAAATGGATCTTCCCTGTATTTGCAAAAATATTGAAATGGTGGTTGCCTAAAATGTAGAAGTGTGTGGATTATTGCCCATTAACAATGTTCTGTGTCACTCTGTAAACAAAAGAAAATGCAGTAAAAAATATTTTTAACACGCGCGCGCGCACACACACACACACATACACACACACACACACACACACACACACACTTTAGTACCTTTCCCGAGTGCTATGCAATTTATATGTTAATAAATTGACTAACTTTACATTAACATTTTTGGAAAGTGTTTCAAACTGATTAAAGTTTTGTAGTACTATCTAGCTGTACAGGATAAATACTTTCAGACACAACAGAGCATATGAATGATTGTATACTTGACGATCATTAGATACCATTGATGTCAGAGCTCTTTAGTAGCTATTACACATGGTGATATGGACAGCACAACAAAATAATTAGTACCTGTTCTTTGTCCCCTGTGAGGTTTAACTTTCATTTTTACAAATTATACACATTGAAAAGTCCTGACAAAAGGCACACCATGGATAAAACATTAACATCTAAAGAACCACGACCGTCTAGTTATACATATTCTTTTTTTTATGTAAAATATGTACATTAATTAACAAAAAATCCAATCAAATCAAGATTGGAGATGGTTTTAGTATTCCATCAAACGCATTCCTCCCCATTTCTCATTTGGTCCATTTCTGTACAGAAAAGGTGAGATGCCTGCACTTGGAAATGTAGAGGTGGTCATGAGCAAGTAAAAATAATGATGCTTTGAATTTTGCTTAAGGCTGAATGGGTCAATGAATCGAGACAGTTTAAAGTGAGAATTTGAAGAATTCCTTCTCAAACAAATGTAAATGCCCTTCATAACATCAATGTCATGATCCAATATCATATTTCACATCCACCTCTCACTTAGTGACACCTACTAGTCAATGTCATTATTCCATAGTGCCTTGAAAGAGTTTCTAATGCAAAAGTATATACTGCACAGAACAGCCACGAAACACTAATTGGAAACACAAATATAGTTCCAATCTTTATATCCAGAACCCTGATAGTGTTTATTCCTTTCAGATTCCACCCTTCAAATATCAAAATTGTTGACCATTTCTTTCCATGCACTTGTGACCATCTGGATCTTGAATGAAGCCCCCAAACTGATTAAACCACTAGTAAAACTGCTGTCTTTTAATGTTCTTGTTGCTAAACAAACACAGATAAAAATCATGGTGCCATCCCTCCCAACCCCCCCAAAAAAACAAACAGTAAAACGATAAGAAGTGCAGCATGATGTCTGGCTTAGAGGGCCCCAGCTCAGAGGGCCTTGTTTTGTCTATGTCGCGCTCACTCATACAATCTTCTTGATGCTCGACCTCTTGAAGCTGCCAGCACTGCGCTGCTTCTGCACCTGGGAGGCTGAGCCATGGCGCATTCGTCCTCCAGCTGAAAGGGCCGAGCTCGGAGACAACTGCACATTCTCCTTGTCCACACCTGGAGGGAGGACAATGGTGTGTGGACAATCAGCACAACATGTGGACAGACAAAAACCCATGCACAGAGGAGAGTTTTACATAATGTTTATTTATTTATTAATAATTGTGATATTTACACATCTACAATATGCCACATAGTGATAACATTTAAACCGTCTCTTTGTGAGAACAACCGCAGGATTAGAGAGCTGGTGGCTAGAGATGGCAACGCTAAAATGCTAACTTAAGTTTAGCCAGTGGTGCGTTCTCAAAGCCCCAATTGTCGCTTTCTGGGAAAAAAAAAAGAGTTGTAGACAATACTACGGTGAACATTATGGTATGCAGCCATCGCTGAAGATAGCAAGTTTATGCACAAAGAGAAAAGGAATATCCATGGAATCCAGATACATCCATCATATCTGGGCTTTCTGCTGCCAGAACAGACCATATTGGAGGCCGGGTTAACATTGACCAATTCAACCTGGCCGTTCCCTCTTAGAACGAGGCTATGTCTCTGCAACTTTAAGGAGACGAAGGCAACACCTTTAGCCCACAAAGCCGAAATGCATGCTGGATTTACTAGGCTTCTCGCCATAGAAACATTACCAAAATGTAATATGCAGTGATGCAGGAACAGTTATTGTCATATGGAAATGAAACTCATAGCGGATACTTAATACTCGATTTGATTAACTTCTCTCCTCTTACACTCCATTATAACTAATACATGTACATCTCTGTGGGACGTAGAAGTGCCTTCAGAAATGGAGTTCAGCCGCGAAATTGTCCCGGACAACATTGTCCGGCTCTTGTGAGTGCTAGGTTTATCATTGAAAATAAATATCTAGGGGAAAAGTTGCGCCTATCGAAAAAGGTGTCAAAAAATATTGAGCCATTAAGTTGAATTTGTGTTAAAGCCATGATTATGACCTAGTTCAAATATATCTATTTTAAAAACGCAAAGCACAAACCTCTTTACTATTGAACTAGTAAAGAGGACTGCAGTAATGATATTGTTTCCAAATGTATATGCATACACGGACCTGGTGAGTGTTGCGATGTAGCCAGGGAGGTCATGGAGTTGGACAGGTTGAGGTTGGCGGTGATGCTGAGCTGACACTGACTGGAGGGAGGGTAAGGGGAGGTCGGCGTGCGCAACTGTTCTTCGCTACGCTCCTCCTCGGCTGTGGGCAGGTAGCTTTCAACCAAGGCCTCCAGAAACTTGACAATCAGCTCTGCATAGTCCGGTATCTGGGTTTGCTGCAGAATGATGTAGTGATTAACAACAGTGATTTCATGTGAAAATAAAATATATATTTTTGACATTATTGTTGATAAATTATTTTGCACTGCTCCATGTAGTAATATTATGTTATGCATACATATTTAACCATGCTGCTGAACATGTTTTATAACGAATATTGTGGAATAAGTGTGTCTAAGACAGACTATTCTTATCATGTTTCTTATTTTGTGTTCATTTTATGTAATAATCTACTTAATATCTACTTCATGCTTAAAAAATCAAACCAATTTCCCCAGAATTATACAACAAACATTAGTACAGTGCCCCAATCAAATGATTATTTTAAATTGTGTATACTTTTAAAATATAAAAGTAAACTATATACTATAAATAAATAATATTATTTATAATATAAACCCCTGAGATTCGTCAAATGATTCGTTGGTTGCTCTGTAAAGGGGGCGCTATAACGCTGTCATACCTAAACGGCTATGCCCCCTACCCTGCTTTATAAAAAAAACTGAAATTTGGGGTCGCCCTATGCTGAATATTTTGCCTCAAAGACCCATAATGTCTGCATGGGAAGTGTTTTCTGAATGGTGACTACATTTCAAATTCTTTAAATTAAATAAATAAGACTGTAGGGTCATGATTCATACCTTAGAGAAGGGGCCTGCAAACCTCCAGAGTCCATTAAAGCCAAAGCCTGTCAAATAGCAGAAAGAGGGAGGGGTGGAGAAAGGTGGAGGAGTTGGTCAGTTTATTCCATATTAAACAAACTAATTATTTGGATGTTGTAAACAAATCACCAAAAAATGGGCATAACAATCAATTCATTATAACAATGGTTTTACGAATATGTTCAGAAAATAAGGTACTTTGTAGATAAGAGGGCTGGTACTGTGGCGGCGACTCTTCGTGGTAGACTACATTCTGGACAATGCCGTGCACTGGGTTCAAAAGGTTGGTGTCCTGGCACATGGACAGCAACGTGTTGATCTTTGAGTCCAGAAGGTTGTGGCTGAGAAAGATATTCAAGAAAATGAGATAAATGTAAGTTATTGTTCATATCCATGCTTGAATTCAAATCATAAGAAAGCTGCTGAACAAAGCATTTTAAGGCATCTTGTCCCATAGTCCCCAACCTAGGAACTGCTCCTAAATTAGGATGCACCAGATTATGGTTCTTTATTGAGAAAGGGCAGCCCAGATTACATTAAGAAGGACTTCTCTAGACATTCAGTAATCGCTTACCCCTTATGTGCACAGCCTTCAGTTGTTTAAAGACTGACACCAAAAAAATGTCTATAGAGTACTAGCTATTAAAACATTAAAATAAATTATCGAAATATATATTTAAGTGTAGACCAATGATGAAAAACATGAGAATTTAATTTCAAAAGCTAGGTCATATAATTGAAAATGGTTGTTCTTAATTCTTTACATCTTGCTTGTATTTAGTCTCACATTTATAAGTATGAAAATGAAAGTTTGATTCAAGGAAACATATGTTACTACATACATTTCTAAAGCCAAATTTATCTTTTCCTTTATGCCCTGGCATACCAGTCCATCACTGATGCCTATAAGTGCATCTTAAAGGACTTTAACATGGCAAACAATTTGACAGCTGAAAGCAGCTCACCCCATACAGCCCTTTCATCTTATGGATGAATTTCGTTATTGAATGATATACTTTTAGTACAGCTACTTACACCACAGGAAAGACCTTTGGGAAGACAACGCTTGCCTCAGCTAGGTATTCGTATAATATACGTTGGTCAAAGTCATCAGTACTGTATTTGACTTGGGTGGCCTGGAAAAGCAGTATATTGTTACATTACATTACAGAATCAAGTCACACTAATCAAATGAAATTAAAATCATGCTAAACTTGGTGATGTTTGCATACTCACCAACACAGTGAGAAGCAGAGCCTGAATTTTGGGATCAGTCAACACCTCCTCATCCAAAAGGACGTTAGACTCTGACACAGACACCTTGCGGAGGTGAGAGTTACCCATTCTTTGGGTCTCTGCATGAGTCAGGTGAAGAAAATGGAGATGGGAAATGTGTTCATCACAAAATGAATTAATTGATAAATGCAGCCCAAAATTGTTTTTAAGTCTAATCTAGTGAAAATGATAGAACATTTCTTATCTCTCCCTACCTATCTCGTAGTCGTTTTCCGCCACGCGCCTCATCTTTGGTGGGGTAGTCATGCCGGACTCCATTTCAGGCCTCTTTGGCGCTTTAGAATCCGATATTAGATGATCAAAGCTCTTTCTCGTACCTACATGTGAAATAAGATAAATGAGCCATTAAAACCAAGCTAGCACTTTCCCCAATACGATCTTCATCATTCCTTATATTATTTAGTTCCAATATATAAAATTCTTATTGCACAAGGAACAACATTAGTTAACCCATGTGAAAGGGGAGGCCTACCAAGGAGTTTCTTGGTGTTGGCCTGTGAAGGTTGGCCCATATCCAGGCTCATGGACTTCCGTGTGCGGGGGCTGATCTGGCCGACGGTGGGATAGTGGTGTGCGGTAAGGTAGCGCTCCGATACCTTTGGTGAAGTCCACGGCTGATTTTCCCGCAAGGTTCTGGAGAGGATGCACAAAGTGAGCTTGTAAAAATCTCAATGTACAATAGAGTTTAGTATAAAAGGACTATAAAAAAATAAGATAAGCTATGTCAATATCTCCAGTCACTCCAGCCTGAAAGATTAGTTTGCCATGATTTTTCTTTTGCCTCAACATTTCCCATGTTCCTCTTCACAGATTCCTTTCCATGTTAACTTAGTAGTGGGTTTCTCTAAGAATTTCTCTTTCTGTTTCGCCATTACTGTAGTCTACTGCGACCAAGAGCTTTTTGTGATTGTTGAGTTTGTCACAGAAGGGTAGGTCTATGCATTCTAACGCATATTCATTGACAATTCAATTCATGTATGCTCATAAAAAACGTGAAATATGGTTTTAATTGTTACAAAAAAAAAATCAACCCTTTAAAAAGTTTGCACTGTTTGTTGGCCTACCTGCAGCTGGGTTCAGCCAAGTGGCTTGAATAGGTTTCCATTGGGACAGTGTCCATGGAGAGGCCCGAGAGCAGCAATGACTTCCTGTGCTTAAGGCTGCAGCGGCTTCGGACTTCCTCAGAGACTGTCAGCAGAGCTAATAATAAAAAATAAATAAATAATAATGCGTTTGAAAAGACGGTTCATTTGAAATTATCATTAAATCATAGATATTATCACATTGGTATGAATGGACAAAAGTGTATACATACCAGCCAAATAAGCAACACTTTGGGTGTTTACTTCAAACTTGTCACATTTCAAATGCTTGCTGATAAGCGCCAGAAGTGTGTGAAGTATGCGGACTGTTCTTGCAACTGTGGTGGGGGATGGATGCCTATAACCTAAAAGATAGAACATACAATTTTATTTTGTGGTTTTTTCTTACGGCTGTACTAAAAACGAAGCAATGCAGACTGCAATCTTTTTGCATAATTCGATTGTGGGTAAGTGGATTTTAAGCAAAATATGCAAACTGGGAGAAATATTAGTTTAAATAAGGTAGATGACAGTCATCGTTGGAAGTGTTAATAATTCTAGTGATAATCCCACAATCAATTTATCACAGGGGATAAGATAAAAGTGGTCATTAAATATATAAAATGAATTATATCACACACACACACACACACACACACACACACACACACACACACACACACACACACACACACACACACACACACACACACACACACACACACACACACACACACACACACACACACACACACACACTTACACTTTACCTTTGAGTAGATGGCCCACCAGTGCAAAATTGAAGTTGGAGCTGAAAGTCAATCCCACAAAGTGATCCATCTGCTTACAGTGCCACTCTAAAGGATGCCTTATTTCCATGAACACTTCCTCTGGACTCTGGTTAGTCAGAAAAAAAAGGGAAACAGAGAAATTAAAAGGCTTCCCAGAACTTATTTGTTACAAACACAGCTATGCAATTCACATTAAGTTATAGCATTGGTTTTTAACGGCCCCCCAGTGTAATGTGAGATTGCCATTGATCAACCACCCAGCCTGGTCAGTGGTCCGCACAGACTGATACGTCCGGGGGTAAGATCAGTCAGTCACTTTTGGAAATGGCTTATTAGAATTACACCTGGTGGTGTATGTACTTCTGCTCGCTACCTTGTCATTGAAGACACGCAATGTGTCCAGGGTGTGAAGGTTCTGCTCGAGTAGGGCTGTTCCAGCGGAATAAAGATTGACCTCATCCAGCTGCAGCACAGCCACAGCGACCCAGAACAGAGCCTTGTGCATGGGAGACTCCTAGTACAGAACAACAAAGAAGGACAAACAACGGTAAACATTTATCGCTACCCCCCTACCTTACTCAAAGTTTACCACATATTCATTTTTACCAACCGTGTAGGCCTACATTTCAGACAATGCAATTGAATGGCTGTGAATTGAAGGCTGTAGAGGGCCTGTAGAGTATCTTGTGTGCGTTTCTGCTCCCATCATTGTCATAGTTCTGTTTTAATTTCTTCATTATTATGTTTCAAGATAAATAGTTAAAGATCCCCCATTAGCACCATGCACGTTGAGACACAGCCACTTTAAACTTTCTTTAAACATTCGCTCTTAGGCCCCGTCCACACGGGCGAAAAACGATACGTTTTCCTTTGATTCAGTTCAGGTTTATCTTCCTAAAAACAGATTCATTGCGAAACTGCATCAAGCTGGAGAAACGCTGTAGTATACATTCCAGGCCCGTAAGTGGAGCTGCTCCTGCTACAGAACTCCAGCAAAAAAAGAAGAAGAGGCGAGCATGCGCATAAAGCCTGCGCGCTGTTTTACAAACATACAGTCTGAGAAGAACAAGAAACAAGAACAGCTCTTTCAGCTTCTTCTCTTCTAAATAGATTTGGTGTATGTGTCTGTCTGTAAGCCTTTTTAGCTTATTTTGGTAGCAGAGCAATATTAAATACTGCCCTAGCAACTCAACATTATCCCAACATTATCTGCTGCAGAATCATCACAAGCCTGTAGTCCGCCATCATTGTTGTTGTCGTTCTGAGACGCCGTGGGCTAGCCAATCACTAAGGCTAGAGGGGTCGAGGGGTGGGGCAATGACGTCATGGTTTGCGTTTCAGGCGTCCACACGAATCCTAACACGAGACCGCATAGGTCCATTTTAATTTGAATCCGCCCTGGGACCTGGTTTAAGAAAAGTGCGTTTTCGGGGACCGGATCTGCCGGATCCGTCTGGACAGTCGGCTCAAACGCACAAGAACGGCTCTGTGTGGACGGGGCTTTAGTGTAAACCAATGGGGGCATCTGACAACATAATTTACCCATATACAGTGTTGATGATATATTATAAAAATTAACAAATTGTTTGACTGGCTTTGATTGTAATGCATTTGCCGTACCTTGCAGAGCAGTGGTTGTAGCTTTGTCAATGCGATGACTGTAGCTTCTATTAGAACTTGGCTGTTGTAATTATCTGGCCCCTTCAGACAGCTCTCCAGACCCTAGATAAACATTTTATTAAAGAAAAGAAGGACATCAACCAAGTGTAGTTATTGTTTCCGTAGGAACTCTGGTTGAAGGCAAGTTATTAACAGGAATTTATTGAACACCATCTTTTATTCTGTTTGGCACAGGATAATGAGGTAATGCGAGAAGACTCACCCGGTCTATGCTAAGCAATGGGCTGGCCTTACTCAGGATGCGAATTATTTGCTTGATCTGACCATGGGTGACCGTTTTGCTGATGCAACCAAACACAACCAGAGCCCTTGGCTGCAGAGACGGATTGTATTGAAAGGCAAACCTGGCCAAACACACACACACACACACACACACACACACACACACACACACACACACACACACACACACACACACACACACACACACACACACACACACACACACACACACACACACACACACACACACACACACACACACACACGCGTTATTCTCAGGCCTTGTAAACAAATTCAACAAATACAGAAAAAGATTGTAGCAGTCCATACTTCTGTGCCAGCTCTGTCCACTGGTCAAGCCATTTGCAGCCTGGGATGTCCCTCATGCATGCCTGGTGAAGGGATGGATTAATGAATATTAAGAAAAGCAGCTTAAAATACACTGACCAATGCATCAGAAGGAAATTGTAAGGAGCTCAATAAAGATAGGGAAAGACCCAACTTGTGATGTTTGTAAATGTAACACAAACCTCCATGATTTCAAGCAGGGCCTCAGTGACCGTCTCGAGAGAAGACAAGGCAAATGTCTCTCTCTCATAGGAGCCTGGGGAAAAGGAGCGGTCACGGTAACTGGAGCGAAACGCAATGACTGCCGCCGACTTCACCTTGCTGATGCCGAACAGCAGATAGAACTTGGGCAGAGAGAACTCAGTGAGACTGAGTCGCAGCACCTGCTTCGTCTCCTCTGAAAGATTAGAGAGAAATCATCAGAAAATGGAAAACAAAGTGCACATTTTAACCATTGTTTTAACAGAGAATTTAAGAGATTTGATAGTCCTTTGATTATATTTTTCTTTTGGTATTTATATCATTTGGTTTCCCTATGTAGTTTGAGAGTTTATTAGTAAATAAAACATTAACTAATCAACTCTAAACTAACAAGAAACACAAACAATCAACTGCTACACACTGGGTTTAGACTTTTAGGCAGAACAACAATGCTACATAATCAAATAATAAATGAAAAGGAAAACAAGAAGTCTTTGAAAGAAATGAAGTCTTTGAGAATACGGAATTGAGCTCAGGGAAGAGTCAGGGACTGCAGCCTCACCGCTGAAGTTGAGCTGGGAACACGTGCAGAGAGAGTGAATGATGTTGATGACCAGCCCGTGCGTGGAGGCCCGGAGGGAGAGCGGTCCAGTGGCCACCAGCAGCGTCACGACATGGAAGAGGTAGGGCAGATGGGCAGCCACGTCCAGAGAGTTGTTGAACGACAGCATCAACATGTAACGTGCCAGGATGGCGATGTCGTCCCACATGAGGTGCTGCTCAAGTGTAGGCGTGGGGGACAGGCAGGTCTTATCGATGATCTTGCACATTCGACTGATGACCTAGAGAAAGAGGGAGCAGCCAGAAAATGTTATTCAATTGAGGATCAACGATTTAGGACAAATTTTCAACCACTTAATGACCATTAAATATCAAAAATTTTTAATATATATATATATATTATTATATCTTCGACAACCTCACTGCACCAAGTGAAAGCCTTATCCTGCTTAAAATGTTTTTATCTTACACAAAAATACATTATGCATTATGTCATGTAAGCATCTTGCCCCAACTGTTTATTTCAAGGGATATTTTTCCATACCAAACAAACCTATGGGGGATTATGTTGATTGAATTGCATTGCGTGTTTTCACGCTGTTATTAGCAATAACAACACTAGCCTTTAAACTGTGTATAAGGAGCAGGGCCATGAAAACTTTTTTTAATGTTATGTTTAATAATACAAATCTATATTAAATATTTTATTTATTACTACATTTATAACTAAGTTTACAAATACAAGCATACATTTAAAAAAAAATCAAAAACGATTGAATTATTATTTATTGTATTGGTAGTACTAGTAGTACTAAATATTGCCGGTATTGATTTTGGATGGTATCATACATTAAGGAAATATAGCAATTCTATGACGATATATTCTAGGTTAGGGTGACATAAGGACAAGAAGAAACAAGGACCCATTGTGTTGTCTCCATTTGTCTGCCATGACATCAGTTGTGGCTGGTACATTTGATCAAAACAGACGTAAAAGTAAGAACCAATGCATCTTGTAAAATACCTTCAGCACGTCCTTAGTTAATGTAAAATCAAAAGCCAATAACCAATAAATTCAGTAACTCAAATAACACTTGAGCTACATGTGATATTTAGCAAACTATCTTCACAATGCCACCCATTCACCAAGATTGCTATAGTGTGCGCCATAACAGAGGCAAGGGCCAGGCTTTTGTTTTGTATGTCTGTTCCATTGTGGAGATTTAGCTCAGTTGGAGGGTGAATTGGTCTGATGAGCACACTAAATAAATAACGGACCATTACTTTGCTACTTTGGATATATTAAGTCAGAAACTGACATCTCAAATGTAATATTCTGGCAGTGTTTCCTTGAAGAGGTAAGTGTATTATTCAAATGTTTTTGTATACATGTATTGCCAATGTGTGGTTGATAATGTGATTAATGTGTGATATACGTTGTTTTATTGAAACAATTTCATTCCTTGTAATTTATGCAGCATTCATTCTGGAATATATAGATGTACGATTCTATTTTATAAATAATCAGTAGACAAAAAAAGGCCCTTTTCTCACCTTGCTTGAGACCAGTTTAACATTCCCTGAAGCAAGGGCCACTGCAGTATCAGCCATAACTTCAGCCTTGATAGAGCCCAAGCCCCCTGTAGCACTGGTCTTAATAAAGCTATCCAAGACCACATCCAGCAGGTCAGTTATCTAAGAGCAAAGAAATGGTCAATAAGCATATTCACATGCTAAAGCACTTTCAAATTCATTCATAATATGACCCTTCCAACAAAAGGTGAGGTTTACTAGTACAGCTAACATTACTTTGTATTATGTGTTTCAGATTCAAAATCCTAGTAATAATCTTCTGTTAAACAATCCCACTCCCATAGGACCTGCCAATGGCTAGCTTCGGTTTGATGCTACAGTGTACTTAACTTTTAAATAAAAAGGCACATTAAAAAGGCATTTTTTGAAACATACATTTCAAAAGATTTCTGCGTGGAAAGTGTTTAAATCATACCTGTCCCAAACTCCCCCAAATCTTTGCCTGAATGGACGGGTACATCTGCTTCTCGTTGATGGTCATGGTGATGAGCTTGTCCAGGATGGCTGTGACTCGCTGCCGCTTGGCGTCGTCCGTGTGCTTACAGAAGCGCACCAGGTTAAGAAGCCATGGTGTCATGTACTCCAGACACAGGTGCTTGAGCTCTATACCTGAGAGGCAAATAAGGAAAACAAATTGTTCATTCATATTTTAGAATACTTGATACAATATTAACAGCCACCTCAGAGAAGGGTCAACTACAAGAAAAAACAAAATCCATGGGTTTACAAACAAAGTATGCAGACGCATTCCCAACATGCTGTGGATAACCGACCGGGTAGCCAAAAATAGGCAGTGCCGTTCTGAGGGCATGTTTCATCTAAACAAAGCCAGGGTTCGGACGCCCACACGACCATATCTTAAGTACCCAAGCTTGTTTTTTTTTTTTTATCAATGGGGATTGACTAGGTACCACCACGCTGTATTGATGGACCTAGTTATATGCATCACAAGAGTTACAAATCTATCCATCAAACACAACCTTCATTTCCCAAGATGTGGTTTTCATTGGCAAACAAAGCCCACTTAGTTGTGATTTGTCTGTTTATGTGTACGCAAAGATTATTATTTTGTCTTATATTTTAACGTTATCTTAATGTTGATAATAGGGTTAGGGATAGGTGATAATGTTAATGTTAATGTTTTCCCTGCCTACAATTTGTAGGGTAAACAGTAACAGCTGCTTCGATCATTTTGGTGGGGTCAATTGTGTCCATTTTGTAACATTCAGGAAGTTATAATATACTCAAATCAAACATGATACTCTTTTACTTACTGGACTTGCTGAAGCCCGATATACACTCCTCAAGGAATTCCAATGTCAGATGAGGCTCATTGGCTGCCAGGGTTTTACTGATGGACACGATGAAGAGGGTGTTATTGGCTGGAATACAAAGGCCTGACGTCTCCAGCAGCTGGCCTTCAATCTTCAGGTTGAAGGTGCAGGTCAAAGCACACAGCAAATTGTAGGCTGCAGATCTGTTAGACAAAGTGAAACACAAAAAAAATGGTTTTAATGAATACAGGCCAGCAGATGACCCTTGAAAGGAAACACCCCAAAATCATTATTATGCAATGCTTTAACAAAATGAGTTATTTATATCAATATATACAATTTAAATAATAGGTGCAAATGCATGCGTATATACATAGATGCAAATATATTTAGACATTGTTATTTTGACAAACTACTATGAGATAAAAAAAAAAGGCAGTTTGATCTGAGAGCTCTAGGCGGGAGTGGTACACTACGTGTCCGAGATGCACAAGCCTCTCTTGGACATCAACCACTGCCCAGACAGAGCTCCACACATCCAAACACACCTCACTGCCAGCTGTCACTTCGTCATGACGTCGAAGACAATAATAAAAAAGGCACTTGGACATCAGAAAATAACACTACCTGATTTTGGAGCAGAGTATAACGTTTAAAAAATTGGTTGGTGGCGACAGGCTAAAACATAGGATATTACTCCTGTTTTCTCTGAATTATGGTTTTATTTCAGCAACAGTGATACAATGGCATAGTTAACTACGTTAAAGACCAAAGACATTCTGAGTTTACAAAAAAATATATAAAAACAGATATGGGTTCACAGCCCCTTTCCAGTAGACCAACATCATCTTTATGTGACTGACCTTAGGCTGGGGTCAGAGCTGCCCAGATTCAGGAGAGCGATGTTGAGCAGAGTGCCTGGGACATCTTTGGGTCTGATCTTTGTGTGCTGGGGGATGGAATCAGGCTGCGACAGCTCCCAGCGTGTGCGTATGTGGATGATTGACTGCACAATGGCATCACACTCCTGGTGCATGAAGGTCAGCGGGGTGCCCTGGTTGGCCATGGTGAGAGTGAACTGACTCTCATCCACCAGGCAGATCTCCTCAATCTCTGAGGCGTAGTATACATCGTTGAGGAACACAGGTTGGCCCAGGACACGAGTTCTCTCTGCGGAGGTGACCTGCACGGCTGTGGAGCCCACCTGACAAATGGACAAAATGGATTCTTATTGTGTTCATTTTTGTATAGGTCTCAAATATTTCATTAACCAAATTATCCTTTAGGAAGTTTGGTATGGGACATTATGTTGCCACCTTTCGTTATGTGTGAGATGAAGAAATCGGAATTATGGGAGCACTTTAAACTAACTGATGGTGTCAACTACGTAATGGGCCAAATTTGTCAGCAGAAAATTACATACCATGGGGGCAGATTGTTTCCTATAGCACTTTAAAATCTTTAGGAACATTTCACGAAACGTGAATAGTTTAATTACCTAGCATACAGCACAGGTGGTTAGCCTGTGGGCCTAATCATGCCAAGTGCATTAAAAATGTTCAGTCATCAATCAAACCATCTAGGCCTATAGTATATAGAATGTATATACAGTCTATATATTATAGGCCTAGATGGTTTGATTGATGACTGTTAACACCTACACCTCTATAGAGAGGTGAAGGTGTTTGAAAACTTAATTCATCTATAAACGGGCCAATTTTTTTCAAATCATTTTAAAATGAATAGCTATAGGAAACATAAGGACTATGAGAAGCTTGAAATTATGTATTGGGGCAAGCCCTAGTTCTGTTTAACAATGCATAGCCGAAACTACCCACAACGGTTTCATGTAAATAAAGTAACAGAGCTAAACTTCAAATGAGTGCGATATCATTTCAGGATTAACTGTGGTGGAATGGTAATGATAAGCCTGATTTGTAACTATGCAAACCAAGTCATTGTTTGCAATGGCATGAATGGATAATAAATATGGAAAAATTGTATTCATGATTGAGTAGTGATAGTAAAAAAAAACAGCAAAAAATATCTATATCAGACACAACCAATGAAAGCTCCCTAATTACCTTGATTGAGACTTTGGTGTCTTTGTGGGCCAGCTTCAGTGCATTATGGAACACTTTGAGATCTTCCTCCAGTGCCAGTGTGGCTGCTGGGAGTTTCTGCTGGTCAGGCTCAATGTGCTCAGCCAGCCTGGCTGGAGAGTCAATGAACTGTAGCCGCTTGCTGCCTTTAAGACCTGTCAGAAGTCGCTCATGGTACTTTGTGTACTCCCGTACCCAGGTATTACAGTTGTAGACAAAGACAGCTGCAACATTCTCATAGGCAAAGCCTGGAAACACAACAAACCACTTGGAGAGGAAGTCTGTCTTGAAGCGATTGCTGGGCCCAACATGCGTCAGATCCACCACAATCTCATAAGGCTTAGCATAGTAGGGTTTGAGGGTGAGCAGGACATGGTATATGAGGAGGTCTCCATTGATCTGTCCGGTCTTGAACCTAGAGGGCAAAGAAGGGCAGACAAAATCATGGGTCAGTTAAATTAAACAAAAGCAGAATGCATTTTGAAATTAAATGAAAACAACTAATTACAACTGAAAAACAAACAAACGAACATGTGCATATTTTTTTATATCCCCTAATTTATTTTGATTTGTTATTTTGTTATAACACAGGCCTGAAGAAACACTGAATCAGCCTGAGAGTGTCTATGAAGCGTCTTCACAGCATCTTATGAACTTTGGACCCACAATCGATTTTGATCGGCCAGGAGCGCACAGAATTGAGGAAGGTTCTGCTGAAGAAGGTATTTATATCACATTTTATAAAATGATGGGGCTTGCAATGCATTTGGCTGCAAATAATAATGCACAAATTCCTTTCTTTATGCCAGAGCACAATGGAGAGTTCTACAACCTTGATCTACTCATTTCTACTGCTGAACCACCTGCCATTGTTTTTTACCACTACAGTTCAAGTTCCTTTTACAGGCTTTTCATCCACTATTGATAACCAAGATCCAATGGGTACCTTTTATCCTTCCTTGGACTCTAATAGTACAACCAATGTCACAGTTGCAGATTGTCTAATTGACAACAAGATGGCAATGGTAGCTATTGGCTCAGCTGTGGGGGTAATCCTTTGTCTGCTAGTCTCTACCCTGGTACTGGCATGTCAAGTACGCTGCCTACAGAAACGGATAGGTACTCTTCGGCCTTCACACAGCAAAATGGACTTGGTGAGCAGTTCAGACTACTGGAGTTCTAGCCCACCTGAAGCAGGAGGGCTGGAGGGGCCATGTGATGCTAGCATAGTGCTTGAAGAGATGAGGCCATTCATTGAGATTGATGCCACAGAGGACACGGTGAACACACAACGGGAGAAAGAGCTTGAGCAAGGTGGAAAAAGGGCAGCATGTGACCCTGAAGTGGCCGAGCAAATGCAGATATCCAGCATGAGCGATGCACGTCGGGATTCCAAGGATCTGGAGAACACACCCTTGGTAGTTTAAATGGGTTGTGTAGATCAACACTGAAAATGCTTAACCACACAAACCAAGATAAGATTGCAACTGCTTATGAAATCATGACCTTGATCTTAATTTACAAAAGTAAGCGTTTCTCTCAGCCTCCTTTCCTTACATGGTTAAGCCACTACTCTGGCAGCTAATTTTAGCTTACTCAATATTAAAGTTTACTACCTTTTTTCAGTATAGATACATTCAAATTATACAGAAATATAACTCTTTACATAGAAGTCGATGTAAAACCAATTGTGACGACTAATGCAAACTAATTCATTTGTGGCTTTGCTTACATTCCATAGAGCAGTGGTTCTCAAACTTTTTCTATTAAGGTATCCCCTCCAATATATTTTTTAAGCCCTGTACCCCCTTCACCAGCACAAAACATTTTTGGGGGAATTTTTTTACATTAAAAGGGTGCACAATTTAGTGAGAACATGCAACGTGCTTCATGCAACTGTTGGCTAATTTCTCCCCACAAAAGAAGCACATCTCTAGGGGAGGGTCAGAGCATGTAGAGGGGAATCCCCTTAAAATATATTCTTCCTGAAATTGACATGTGGGTGTTTCTGGATGTGTAACCTACACAACATTGGATACAGTCAACATATAAACTGCTGTTTCCTGTAGGCCAGTGTTATGATGAAATTAGATTAATTTATATTATAAAATCTTTATTCAACTATGGAATTGTAAAATAAAATGAGTTCTATGTGCCTACTTAGTTTACAGGTCCTGGCTCATTGTCAAGTGGAATTGTGATTGTTTGAACATTGCATGAACAATGTTGGTATTCATCTGCAATTCTTTTGCAATAAAAAGTCTTTGCATAACTTTTAATCAGCCATTTGTGTATCAAATATTGTGTAATTTGCAGCAGTGGCTTTATTTAAAGAGTTCACTGTACAGTAAAATCGACGGACATTATGGGCCCTATTTTAACGGTCTGAAACGCAAGTAAGAAGCGCCAAGCGCAAGCCGCTTTGTGGGCGGTTCTATGGCGATGTTGCTATTTTACCAGCGCATATCTAAAAAGGGTTGGTCTGAAGTAGCCTAATTACCCGTAGGTGTGGTTTGGGCATAACGTGCAATAAACCAATGAGAGTGCCATCTCCCATCCCCTTTAAGAGCCATGAGCGAATTTGAATCTGACGAGTTGATATTTTGACATAGCGTTGGCAGTCTCCGATAAGACAGATGCATGACCACATGAATTTCTTTATGGCTAAATAATATGGCCTAATTCACACATGGAATAGCGTTTTCTTCCACATCTTCAGAAACTCAGAGTCTTCAAATAAATTTCGGTCAAGAAAAGTTCACAAACATGATATGCGGTAACTGTGGTTCTATTTAATGATATACGCCATAAACAAACATTGTTTCTTACCAGTATTGTATGCATTATTGTTATCGACTCGTGTTCCTAATATGCATGCGTCCCCCCCCCCGTTAATATACTGCATAGACTGTATTACGCGTTACATGTTTAGTTTGCGCGTGTTTAAACAGATGGACGCACACAAGCGAGCCCGCTTTCATTAATTATTTTACACATACAGACAAGCACGCCCGAAGTCTTTTTACCACTCACTTGCGGTTAAAAAAACAAGTTTTTTTCATGATCAAATACTCAATCCTAAATGTTATGGGATTATACACGATGTCTGTGTCAAGAAAATATGTGTTTGCTCTACGGTGTTTGCAGATGCATTGATTTCAAAGTACAACTTATTACTGCTGTATCAGCTGTTCTTTTCCCAAATAATTTCTCAAGAATGTGTGGCTAGGTAGATGAGAGAAGCCAAGTGTATGCACGAGGTGCTTAAAATGATCTCAACAACGCGCCACTGACTTTAAACCAGGTATTTCCTGGTTTAAGAGGTTAAAGTTCAACTTGGTTGAATCTTACTGCAGTCTTTCTGAGATTTAGAGTCTGCCTGACAAATGGAATTTGTCGAAACAAATGTGCCTACTGTAACCAGCACACAATTTACTTACTTTGCAAATAAGGTTTTAGACCAAATCTAGTTTAGACCAATACAGGGCACAACAAAATGAGTCACTTCAATTTAATTTATTAACATAGTTAAGATATTACTATAATTCCTTTATTATTTTTGTACTGAAAGTCTAATAAATATACTGTTAATATATTCAGTTTGCAAGCCTATATTAAAAAAAAATCATTTTCTAACATCTAATCCAACAGAGCCATGCCTCCTACAAACCCCTCACCTGCCTGATTCTAAAGGTCGGTTCTTGACTGGGAGACTGGGCCCTGTCAATCTGTCCCACCATTAGCTTTTGTAGCCGAGGACAGAGTGGTCAACTGCTCCTCGCGGGGTCTCACCGAGATACCTTCCAGTCTACAGCAAAACAACTGCTTCTCAAATCTCTCCTTGAATAGATCAGTAACTCCAGCACCTTTTTGAATTTTGGATGTGTTGAATGAGGATATTAAATGTTCTGAAATGAACTGTTTCCTTTTATTTTGGCAGCTTACAACATACGGATGGCCAATTTAGAGTAGTAGTTTGGTGTTGTCTTTATAAAAACATAAACACGTTTTCTCAACATAAGGCATAACAGTTTCTGGACTTTTCCTTTAAACACCGCTGCCACACAACTTGGAAACTATTAATTTGTCCCATTACTATATAGTGCATATTCTGCCCAGAATGCATAGAATATGATGATGGCGCACACACTTCTACAGTGTGTTGGGGGAACTTCTAGTTACCAGGCAAAATGTATGATCTAAAAGGGAGCCAGAGACCTGACATAAACACAAGACTTCACCCACACACGAAAAAGCAGAACGTGGGAAACTCAAAGCGCCCGGGCAACAGACTAACTTTCTGGATTACAACACTTGCCATGAACATAGTTTTCATTATGATGGTGTTTCTAAACACCCTTTGAACCCTTTTGTTGTAATTGTTAAAAAAATTAATTAGGAGTCATATTATGTGGTTCGTGCATCTGGTAAGGATGCCCTCTGGGGTCCTTAACAGTTGCAGGGAGGAGCCTCGGGGAAGACCCAGGGGCCTAGTGGACAGATTGTATCTCCATATTATTTTTGTATCTAAAGGTGAAGACCTGAGAAACCGGTAATAGGGGGAACACCTGAACACCAGTTGTATGCTCTTGAGCATCAACCCCCCAATGAGTTTCCCTTTCAGAGCCCTCAAATGATTAGATGCTCAGGCAGGATGCCAACTGTGCCACTACTCAGGCTTTGTTTCAGATAGATTAAGTATTACATTTGAATTTAAGTTTATAGATTATCTTTTGTTTTATTGTGTTAAAGTATTGAATAAATGTTTAAAAGATTATATTTTGGTTATTATGTTCAATGAATGAGTATTTATCTTCATCTCGAGACATCTGATATTTAAGCTAGACAGCAAGTTGTGTACAAATTAAATTACTTTCGAAATTAATTTCTACAATTCAATCTTAGGGGAAACACTGATATAGATGATAGATATATCTATATCAGGCACAGAACAAATTATCTTGTAGGGTGTACCCAGCATAAATAGCTTCCTGGAATACTTCCTTGATTTAAATTTGTGGTGCTGTGATGAACAGCAATTTGTAAGCTTCCTTTTATTTGCAGCCCTGCAAGCAAGAGTGAATGAGCTAGAAATAGCATGCGAGTTCACTATTTTGGTCAAGTGGGTGCTTCATTCACATTCGCTCAGTCACACAGCGTACAAGATGTTCAAGCACGCATTATGGCCACATGCCCATTGTCTCTATGTACATATTGAACAGAGTAGGCATACATATCTATATTTTGCAATGATAAGAGCAAATGACCTGCAAGGCTGAGAAACGACTGTATCTCAATTGGGATTGGGAGTTGCTTCAAACATTAAGAGTAATCAAAGGATGCATAATTGATGGTAGGCTCATCTTTCATAGGCTGATAAATGTGCAACCCAACTGATGGTTATAAGTCGGGTATTAAAAATACAACAGATATTAAATAAATATGCTCTTTTTTGGAAGTAGGAATAGTTTCAGTAGGATTGGGAGTAGTTCTGACGTCATTAAAACATGTTCAAGATGTTTTAACAAAGTTAATCAGCAACAATTCCTCAACAGCTGCAACAGTCTATTATTGGGGCACACAAGCATGCCTGTCGCAAGGATTTGGTCTATTTCTTTCAAGATGCAATGTGTATTAAAGCCCTTACCTGCGAGCAACGTAGTAGAAAACTGGGTTTCCCATTTTGGAGGTTCCTGCTTGGTAAAATATGTTGAGGGTTTTCAGCGCTTTAAACTCCTCTTTTTCATGGACTTGATGCCTAGAAAGATATTGTAAAAACCACACATTCAAATCTGTTCAAATCAAAGTACACCAAAGCATAACAAATGAGAACATTTTAATAAGACCAATTTGGTGGCATCAATCGCACCTGGTCATGAATTCTTCAAATTTTGAGCTGGTGAGGTTGAGACTGGACCAGTGTGTGTCAGCCACAGGCTTGTGCTCCGGAGGTCCAAGGTAGGCCAGGAGGGTGGCCATCTTGTCAAACGGTCGTCTCCCCACTGCCTTGTGGTCCCTACGCAGCAAAGAGCAGATGGATTTGATATAATGATTAGAAGCATGGTTCAAAAGTGGCACAGGAGACCGGAGAGGGCGTTTATCTAGGAATGGATTTATTATTTTTATTATTATTATTATATTATTATGCTCTCTTAATGCAAGTTTTGAATGGGGCATATACAATGCATCTTTGTAAACATGGACAAAGGCTCAAACACAACATTGCTATAAGAATTTTACTATGGCAATGTCTTTTATTTGATGTCTATTTGGGGGAAACATCAAATGACCTAAAGAAAACTATCCATTCATCGAAATAAAAATGTATCGCAATTTGCTGAATATTGGGTTGCTTACCCAGCTATATAATTAAGGACGTTGATAATAATGTTTTTGTACAATCATTAGTCACCGCTGCAAAACAGTGAAGTAAATGTTGACAGTGTAAAATAACTAATTAAACATTAATTGCAGTTATATTTGTCAGTTTTTGATTAAGTAATGAGGTAGTGACACAACGTTTACTGGGCTCTGGAGAGAATGTCTGCATGAAGCAATGTATGCTTTGTGTGTTGGGAAAGAATGATTTCTTGGCCTTCGTTTGGTTCCCAACATGTATAGTACCACCATTTTGCTTGTAAATTGGTACATTTTTCAGTTAACATCTCTTCTATCTCTCAATATCTGCATCATCGCTGACCTGTTGCTGGAGAGATACTGTCCAATCCTCTCCTGGTTGTTCCACAGTAGCCTATGAAGGGCTAGCACATTGCCATCACTGATGAAGGAGAGACTGTGGTTTACAGAGTCACTGGGAGGCGAGTCAGATGCGATGTCCAGGAAAAATCTGCAAAACAGCATAAGAAAATTACAACAACTGATAATACGTCAAACGCGAGGGCTTTCATCGATGAAACATAGGCTCAATCACGTGACTAAGGCATTTACTGGGTTTCTCCTGCAGGACACAGCCAAAATGTCATTCAGATCCGGTCAGGTCAAGCATGACAAGTCAAGCAACCGTGGCAATTGTACTCCCATGAAAGAGTAAGAGTAACATTATTGTATGCATGGTGATTTCCATCTTGCTGTTTTAATAAAGAAATGATTGGAAATGTCAAACCCTTAATGGCAGCGTCCTGTTTGGGACATCTGAAATCACTACACGATGAAAGCATTATTCAAATCAAAGTTATTTTATAATTTTAGAATTGAACTGCATCTTGTGTGTCTTTTTTACATTTAAGCCCACAACAGCATGGGTATATGTTAGTTTTATAAATACCCAGTTATATATATGCTTATGGTACAATAACCCAATATATTAACTAGTTATGAGTACAAGAAGAAGAAGAAGAAGTTGTTCTTTCTACTGAGCTTACCGCCTGGCAGCATCGAAATTGCTTTTTACAAAGTCGTTGAATGGTCTCATGTGCTCCTCCTTAGTGAACAAGACGTGGTTGGCAATACTCTGCAGGATCTGAAGACCGAAAACAGTCATTGGTTTCAGTGAATACAACAAAAACATCAATATCAGTCTTCCGCTAAGATAATAGTCCCAATATGACATACCTTGGACATGAGTTTAAGACCCCTTTCTATCCTAGGCAGGGGCTTTTTATCCAAAATCCCTGCCTCGTAAGGGGACACGATAGCTGGGTTCACAAACCGCAGAAACATAGCACTGCCTACTGCACCAATGCTGTTCTGGGGGAATCTTTGGCTCACCACCTTGAGGAGAACAGAAGGAAATACAGAGTTAGAGTTGAGGACAGCAGGGTAAAAACAACAATAGGAATGCAATGGACCAAAAGGGAAAATGTGAAATGTATCTGCCAAAAGAGGAAACAAGAAACAAAGCAATAAAATAAACGTAAATCAGGATCAAATGTAATGAAAACGGGACACCATGGATTGAGACGGAAACGTATGAAAAGGGCATTAAAATTATCATGTAAACATTTACGTAAATTAATACATAAAAATAAAAAAACATTAACAAAAAGGGGGATAGGTTTGCAAAGCATGGTATTCCATAAACACCAAGCTAATGAATGAGTCTTCTGAGAAAAAACTAAACTAAAAAAGTAATATAGGGAGTATGAATGAGTCAATGACTAGTAAACAATGAGACAGAAAAAGTACAACCATGCAGAATGGAGCCATGCAGTACAATGACTATGATCACCAAAGTGCATCAGAATTTCCATTTCATCATCATGGCCTGCTTCCAAGATGAGCACTTTTTCAAAACACTTTGACACATACAGAAGACAATTACTAAAATGTAAGAAAATTTGCCAAGCAAATATCATTGTGTGTTTTTTGACATGTTTTGGCAATATGTACATTTAGGTAATGACATTGGCTTTGAACAAATACTATCCAATAGTATTATTCAGGTTCACTTTACAACTTCAACAAATCTCTGCAAAAATCGCTTGCTAGCTTGCTATTGGATATTTGTCCAATAGCACAACATCTCTGAATGAAGTGGCAAATCATTGCAGTTCCCCTTGAGGTTGACCAAACATCCACATAAAATGTCACTAAACAAACTAACTTCCTCAATGGTTGTGAACAAATTGGCATGTCTACGAATGGCTCACAATAAACACATTTTAACAAAAACATAAATTTCATAACAAATCACAATTTTCAAAAATTCTCGCAATTTCATTACAAAAAAACTCAGCATCGCATATTTCACCTAATTTAAGAGAGCTGCCACAAAATATTTTGGTCAAGGCAATGATAAAAATCCTTGATGGACAGAACACAAAAATAGGCTAGCATGACAGTTCAAGATCAAAAATGTTGAGTTTAAGAACCAAGATAAGATGTACACTACCTTAGATTTTGAATTTCTCTATCACTTTTATACCAACAGTGCCAAATGTATGAGTTTTGTGACAGTGGTTGCAAGTTAGATCGTTAATGCCAGTACCTTTTAATATTCATGCGTTTAGGATATGGGGGAAATACTCAAATCAGAAACCGAAAACTGTACATTTTAGCAACATGTTATAATGGATCATTTGGAGACTCATACACTGATTTGATATCATTTACAGAATATTTATAAGTCATAAGTTCCCTTTGAAGGGTGTCTACAACAAATACAATGAATCAATTTGAACCAAACCACAATCCAAATTGATTAATATTTTCAATTATTTATAGGATCAAACAAAGCCAATCCTATTATTTTGCAGATGAGCGGTGAAGGCTGAACTATCTGCCATTTGGATTCAAGGCTTTTGTACTTTATAAAGTTGGTTTTGAATGATTCTTCGTATTCTAAACCTGTTCCTGCACTGTTGGGAAATGTGAGTAATGAGGAATAACCTGAGCATGTGATGTGGATGGGAAATGGATGCCCTGAGAAAGTTAATACATCTTAACATTCTGTTAGTCAACTCAGCATACTGGTTGGATGGAGTGGATCACAGGACTGAGGAATTATGCAATACGGATTGTCATCTTTCATTCTTGCTACAGCTCCTTTCTCTCGCTCTACCATGGCCAGGAGAGATGTGGTTATTGATATCACTTGTTTAGACTATTCACCGCTTTGTTAAAAACTCCTTTATGGCCAGGTAGATCAAGGTGAAGAGATGCAACACCTAACAGTTCTACACAGAATATTTAAATATATAATATTTTCACAAATCTCTATTAATTTGTTTCCCCTCAAGCCGTTATCATGAAGGCATGCATGCGGTCGCATCGCACAGATTTGTTTTGGGTAAAAACTTTCTCCTAAAGAGTGATAGCCAACTTGGTAGTAGAAACATAATCAAAAATGAACGTCTCCAAAAAATGTCTGCCTTCAAGATTGCGCACCCCTTTTATCATAATCCCCCTTATCCCGCAGAAGCCCTCCTGAGCTAATGCCAGATGTAGTTTATTATTTAAGTGGAAAATCAATCTAAAGAAAATAGATGAACATGCACTGAAGCAGTGAGGGTAAAAACATTGGACATAGGAGCAAACATCCTCACTTAATTATTTCGAACTAGCTTCCTAAAATATTATCCACCCCAAAAGCTAATTCCAAATCACTTTGGAAGTTAGAAAAACACGGATGAAATGAATACATATTGAATATATATTATTTTTCAAATGGTGTTAGTAATTACTTTCCTAAAGTTCAAATAGTTTAAATTTGTTGCAACTAGACACTTATCTACAATATGCAACCCAATAAATGTAATGCATCATGTCTAATTTGATGATTTATCATATCTGAAGCATCCGTTTCCATGAAGTCTCCAATAAAATTTAAGTTATTAAATTGATAAATCTAGAAACAAATTAAGTCATGAATCATTTATTGGGATGACATGTGCAAAGAAATAGGGTTACTACAGTGTTAGAGCCTGGTCAAGAGGAATTAATGATTAATTTATGAAAATAAGTTGAAACAATATGGTTTTAAAAGAGAATAGTTTGCCAACTTGGCACAAAAGAGTAAAGCATTTCCAAAGAAACACCAAATCGTGTTAAAATAATGTATATATGAATAAAATAGATCAAATGAACTAAGAGCAAACTTTTTGTTTTGTTTTGGGGGGATGTAGCTATGGGGGGAAAAAAAACAGATTCTCTGAACTTACTGCTTTTTTGCTCTCCTTTTTTTCTTTAACTGTTGCTTTATTCAGTAGAGAGTGACAAGTAGCCTACAGAACAGAGATGAGCACAATCACGTTTACAGCACCAGTTTGAACAAATGTACAAACCTAGAATAACTGGAGGCAAACATATATTCATGTTCAAATTGGATGGAGGACTTGAAACTGCTCAAGCAACTAGTCCATGCACAGTGGTGTGTGACTGGGCTTTAAAACACTGTACCAAAAAGTGTCTAAATTTTGTTTTGAAAATCTGGTACACAAAATGATAAACTGAATAATGGTGAAAATAAATTGAAACAATTTGTAATCATACATACCTACAACCTACTAATATAGTCTTTCTTTTCGTGTGGACCATTTTTAATCAAATTGCCCTGAACTAGGACCAAGTACTTTCCTGGTTCCCTTCCTACCTTCCTGATTTGACACAATGACTTGCAAGCTCGAATGATCTCCAGGGATTTACTATCTGGAGATATATGCTCCTTGGAGGCAAATAGTTATGGGATCCAGACAAACAAAAAGGCTAGGTGGGACAGCTAACAAAAACGATTGGTGGAAAAGAGGAACCTAACCAACTCCATCGTCCTACTGGAGATCTTGAGCGCTCAGACAAACACTAGGACACCTGAAATTGGGCGACTGCTTCAGATCAGGAAGGCTGTTCCTCCAAGCCTGTTGGCTTGTTACTGCTCAGCTCTACCCCTGCCATCCACCTCGTCAAATACCCGTTCTGTCCACTTTTTTAAATTTTTCTTGGAAACGCTGACAAAATAATAGGTGTGAGGTGCTCCCGACCCTGACAGTAGCGGACACCTGCTGTAAGGAAGGCCGTCAGTCTGAAAAAGTTAGCTTTCTGGACCTGGCTTGCCCAGGGAATTCCTGACTCCACTATTGGCCATCGATAGGGAAAAAAAAAGAAATCAGCAGGTGCAGCTTTTCTTTGGACTTGTCGACCCCTTGATGTTTAAACAAGGCACCTGGGGGGTTGGAACTATTGGAATTATTCTGACAGTAGTCACTAAGGTATTTTGGGCTATACTGGTTGATACACCTTGCATGTACCTCTGTGACTGTACCTTTTTACTTGTATACGGCGGTAGTGGTTCTCATTTGAAGTAAGTGGCCTGGAGTGTGTGTCCAACTATCTTGGTTTCCAACGCATTCATTCACACTACATCTTTGCTGTTTCCATGTGCTGACCAAAGTGCCCTCTAACCCTTACTCTTAAACTAGTTCTTAAGAAACCTCATCAATTGTTTCACTTTACGCCTCAAGTACATGAAATTACAATCCTGTGTGATTTGATTTTAGCAGTGCACGTGCACTGCATAGATGTGGTGGAAGCAATGACCTGGAATGTATTGCGTCAACACAAAGATGAGGACAAAAGCATTTGAGGAGCAGGCAGAAGCCACTGTGGGAGCAGAGTCGATGACATACCTGGTACAGACAGTGACATACACTGCGGAGTTGTGGTGGGAACTCATTGGAGGAGCCAATAATGGCCTGAAAGAAACGCTCTGTGATCTGCAACAGGTTCCCCTGGTTCTCCTCAAGGTTCTCCCCTGGGTCCAGCCTGAGAGATTAGGAACATTCACAATTGACTGTCAGAATTGTGGGATTCAGTCACTGGATGTTTTTTATTATGAATGAAAATCCCAGGAGATATCCTGGAAGTTTCCAGGAAACAACAAACAATATTTACAGAGTCATAGCCACGAAGATCATATTTATTCTTCTTTCCCATTCTGACTTCTAGCATATCTTCATGCTTTTATTGAGTTGAGTTAATTCCACAAGATTTTCAGGGTCGATTTTTTGCATTAACGAACTGCTGAACAGGGTTATACATAGGTAGAAATATCTGATGTTGAGATAACCCCCCAAAGTATCAAACCAATCCTACCAATTGTATTTTAGACCATCATTCAAATTCATCATTCAATGAAGCCAACAGGAAGGTTGCCATATTTGTTGTGTTGCTGGACTTCATTTGTGCCGATTAAGCCTGATGGGTGATTATGTACCCTACTCTTGCATCACCAAATCACGATAAGCAAACAGGGCTTTTAAAACAAGACCATAACAAATTATATGCAAGGTATACATTTTGTGCCAAAGCACTGTTTCAGTGGATTAGCAATCTGGAAAAGAATGACCATAAAATGTAATAAGTGGTTTACCTTGTTGGATCAACCTCAAAACTGATGTGTTCTGGGGTTGTGAGAACCCCCTTTAACAAAGGTTCAAGTAGCTTCTGTAGATAGGCGGCCCCATACACCTAAAACAGAGGAATAAACGTTGTCCTTAATGTCAAAGTACATCAAGACAGCCAGTGAATATATCACAAAGCAAAATTAAAAAAATTAAATAAATATAAATAAATTTGAACTTGAATTCCCTCCAATTCAAGGAATTTACTACACAACAAAATCCACATACATAGTCTTCTGAGATTATCTGGCATTTTGAAGTGTTGAGGCCCGGACAAAGATATTCACCTTAAAGCAGAAGGTCATGATTTTGCTGGCCAGGCTGTTGCCCCTAAAAAGGGTCTGCATTGAGTCGGCCAACTCCACTTCTTTGGAAAACATGTTCCACAGTAGTTGATAGAGCAGGTGACGAGAATCAAACAGTGTTACCAGTACCCGGGCTAGTTCATCCTGGGAACAGAATAAATGGACATAGGCAAGATACACAGATTAGAAAAAAATATTTGGATAGCATTCTAGGTCAGGCTAGCTTCTGGTTTCCACTGACCTTGTCATGCCAGTGATACAATAGGAATGACTTTCTTAAATTTCAAAAGCAAATTAAGATGTACAATCAGAGGTTTTCCAATGTTTCTGTAATGGTTTTGGTGGGCCATTTTGCATTTGAAAGAAATAATTAAAATACATCGATACAAGAAACGAAAAAAAAAGTGTGTTCATAAAATAAATGTATGAACATTTTTTTTCAGCAACATTTTTGGGTTGCAGTCTGATGAAGTGCTAGTGTGTTTGTTAGTATTGTGTCTAGTGTCAAGCTGCAGCAATCATGCAAAATCATATAGAATCCTGCAAGCTGGAAAATAAAATATGGATAAAATAACTACTGAAAAATAAGTACTGGGATACAAAAACAAGGAGCATAAATACTAGAATATTACATTTAAATGTGTTAAACAGTGGAATTTGATTTTTTTTCAAATATCAAACAAATTATATTATATTAGCCTAATTTATCTTTTGCATCTTCTGCATGACAATATAATTAGGAGTTTCCATATGGATACAGTTTATGAAACAATTATAAAGAATGCAAAAGTTCACACCCATTGAGATCCAGGTACCACATTGGCTAGCGCCATGGCGATTGGCAGTTCTCCTTGGTCACCCATCATGGTGACCAGCTCCACAAGCCTCTCGAAGCGGTCAGCCAAAACAGTTTCAGCCAAGGTGTCAAACTCCGTCCCTTGTTGTAGGATTTTGGTCAATACTTCCATGAATGTGGCTCGTGTTTGGAGATCCTTGTGGTAGCCTAGACCTGGTGAGTAATAAAAATGACTTTAAGGAAATAAAAGTAGTATTGGACAGCTAAAAGCAGCAGCAGGTGTCTTTTACCTGTTGGTAAAGTCAAGCCGTGTAGATTTAAACACTATCAGAAACTCTCATATTGTACAAATGTGCAATCAGACTAAATCCAAATTCAAAACACTTGAATCTCACATCATTTTCTTCAAGTAAACAAATATATTCTGCAAAAGGACGATTTCAGCTTATTTTACAAGCAGTTACAGCACAATACAGTTCCGGTATCCCAGAGTCCTTAAAATCTGTTGTTTTCATGTTCGGGCAACTTGCCCAAGGTCATTCAGAAACCAACTGCTTTTCTGTGCTGTACTAGTGCTGTAGTAACTCCTTATAAAAATAATTCTCGTTTAGGTAATTCCACTTTCAAACATAGGCTTTTTACACATACATGCACCTAAATAGATTCATGTTTGCATTATCGGGGAAGGTATATTCACTGGAATTGTGGAGCTTTGGCATCTGGAAAATTGAAAGAAGTGAGCATATGCTAATGGCTGTGTACCGGGGGGGATCACAGAACAAAGCAACAAAACAGAGGTCTCACTGCTCTTGTTGAACCCCGGGGAAGAATCAAAACAGGCAAAATGACTTGATGCCAACAGGAAGGTCACTAACCTATCGAATGCATTAGTCCACTATCCACATTGGCATTGAGGAGGTTGGACATAGCCAGCACAGTGCAGTGGCGAAGAGACGCCAGTCGACGGGACATCCCCCTCTTCCTCCCACCTACTGACTGTCCTTCATCTTCCACCTCACTGCAGTCATTCAGCAGGTTCATGAAGAGAGTGAAGTACCTGGCCAACATGAAAAACAAGACGACAAGAAGAAAAGTAGAGGATTTACGTTATTTGGCTATATTTCGCTTCTCCTTCAAATAACGAAAATGATTTTATGGAAAAGTAAAAAATTCATATTTAAAAAATAAACCAAAATAGTTAAGTCCAATGGTATAACAGTGTAATTCTATACAGGGTCTAGTTGGGCCTGTTGCTTGAACAGTATGATTCTGTATTGTCTTTAAAGGGGAAGTTCGGAATTTTGGACATAGGGCCTGATCCCAAAGTTAGCCTTGGTGTTCTTCATCATTGGGGACAGTTTTAACACATTTCATTCAGTCTTTCTAGTTGCAGAGTTCGCTCGTGGTAGGCTAGCGCACGGCAACGGGCAATACTAGCCTGCTAAAAAAACAGTCTTACCCAGTCCACAGTACACCTGAGTGAAATCAATTATAACGCCAGACTATAGATGTTTTGTTGATAGAAATAAAACTAACCTCACATGTATTCCCTGAACAAATCAGGGAAGATATTTCTGATTGATCAGAAATTGGTGAGAAATTAGTGAGGAAGTCATTTGTAAAAATGTACGCTCAAATAATAGCGGTCGCATCTGAAATATAAAGCAATTGTTCCAGAAGAAAATAAACATCTTACTTGAGAAAGAGCTGTGATTTGGCCTCCATTAGCTCTACTCCGTCTCCCTCTTCTGGCTGCAGAGGTAGGCCTGCAAGTAGAGACACAACTGCCTCCATGCTAGCCTGGTCCAAGTCCCTGCACCACAACAGACAAGCATCATAAGGCATGAAATCAAAACTTTGTTTGGCATCGGCCATAAACTTGCATGAAAACACAGAGATAATGAGGACATTAAAACAAAACAGACAAAATGCAAAACCCAAAGACTTGTTTGGCACCTTGTTAAGCACTTAACGTCATCATCAGCTGCTTGGTTAGACGTTCCCATCACCCAGTCCGTCAGGTACTCAACCATCTTGTTCCTAAAAAACATTATGGAAGACAAGATCTTACTGTTATTTTTCAAAATAGATAACAAGAAGACTATATTTTAACATGATAACTTGATACAATCAATTACAGCATTGAGGGATGTAGGCCAGAAAAAAATTACAACATTGCCACTTAATGAGTTAAATAAATTTGATCCATTGATTGCCATTTGATGTCATATAACCTCAGATTCAAAATAACAAGAACATGTCAGGAACCTTAATCTCAGTTCATCTGATTGTTGACCAAAACAATGATGCAGCTAACCACAATTTGCTAAAAAAAAAAAAACGTAGCTGAGCTTTTGTTTTGCAATGAAAGCCACAACTCAGTTCCTTATAGTGTGACATAGCAGGTTTTGTGCATTGATAAATAGTGCTTTACAGAATAGTTACTATTGGTGTACAAAACCTGCACAACAAAAATTTTGTGATGTCTCTACTCCTGTGCCTGCCTCGGTCACCTACGCATCCTCTGCATCCAACGAGACCCCCCCCCCCCCCCCCCCCCCCGCCAAACTAATTTGTACAGACCTGAACTTCATCTCTTGGCAGAAGGACAGGTCATCCCGTCTCTCCATCATCACCTCCACCAACTGGCACAGCTTGGTCTTGATCTGGATGGCATGGACCACATTACCAAGAATGCGCACATACCTAGGCAAAGGGGATCGAGAAGAGGATACGATTTCTTTAGAGCAATCTGCAGATGAAAACAGCCTTCGACAATAATGATCAAAATCAACAAATAGGTTTGTTCAGTCAGAAGAGCAGAAGTAGAAACACAACGGAGGGTGGAAGTCGCGAACTGTTCTGTAACAGAACAGTTCATTTAATTTATCTGAAAACAGTTATTGTCGTGTTATTGTTTAACGTAGATCACAAGCACATTTTACTCCTGAACAGGGCAGACTATTATGAATTTGTTTGTTTAATAGTTAATACAATCAAACTAAACAGACACCAGATTAGCATTTTATATTTTTCCAGGCGCAATCGTTCAACAGAAGTGCGAGCTCGTAGTCTGCAGTACTCTTCAGTCCAAAATGACGTTGGGTCTTATAAAGTACTCGCTGAGCTTAAATTCTTCAAAACTTAGAGATCCAGGTCTTTTTTTAATGTTATTTCTACTATCGCTATTACTCCCTCCTTCTATCCCCAGTCACAAAGCTGGCAACCAACTCAACTTGTTCACCAGAAGCGCTCTACCACCGACCCTTCTGTAGCCCCTCTTCCCACTCTGTCCACATCTTCCTACGTCGTGCTCTCGCCCTCTCTCAAACCCATCTTCCACCCATACCGTCTCTATCCGTGACAACCCTTTCTCCCGTCGCCCTCTTCTCTCGCCTCAACTGCCTCATCAGCTCTCCCCTAAACTGAGTCCTCACTCATGCATTCACCATGGACCCTCTTCTCTCTACCTTTTCCTCGTCTCTGGACTCTCCCTCCATAATTTTTTCAGTTGAATTTCAATCTTAACGTCCACTATCAGGGTATCACAGAAAGAATATTGAATAATGCCTGCTGAATAATGTGGATTTGGCATTAGAACAACCAAATTGAACCACAGAAATATCCCAGCATCAAATTGCAAAGCAGAAAAATTCAAGGATTGGTATTTAGCTATGTTTTTATTCAATTCAACATGCCATTTTCAATTAAAGACACTATTATGATTCCATAATTTACTTACAAATACCAACTTCATTTTCTTTCTATCAAAGCAGCAGGCTTGAAGCATTTTTTTTTATTTAAATGGTGTCTGAATTTGTATTGTATTTTAGAAAGGAGATTCTTTGATGTAGCATTGGCTAGTGTCTAAAGAGAAATAAATGTGGCTTTGTGTTTGAGAACTGCTTCAGATTTGCAAGACCTGGAATAACCCTTGTTATTGGTTTGCAATATAAAATATACAGTAAATGCGTGTTTATACATCTTCATTACCCACTTACCTAACTAGGTTGAGCATCATGGTCTCGATGCTGGCCTGGCCCAGGTGTTCAGAGCTGCCCTCTGTGTGGTTGTCAAGCAAATTCTTCATTATGGCGATGGTCTGTTCCACAAATTGGGTATTGGTATCATTTATCGGTACCTGGGAAATTAAAGAATGACAGACATTATATCCCAAATAACGCTGCATAGGAAATCTAAACTGAGAAAAGTAAAAAAAAAAAAACCTAGTAATACTTATTGCATAATAAATACACAGTATTCTGATGACATCACAGAGTAGCACTATCACCATTATCAAAGGAAACTGGGAGGCAATAATCAATAGTAGGCAACAGTTGCAAGATAAAATATGAATTCGGAATGATTAGAACTTGGTGTTGCCGTAACCAGTCCACAAAAAGCTAATGAACAATAACTTGATTGCACTTTCCAAATAATGTCAAAAACGGGGAAAAATAAGGAACAGGATCTTAGTAAAAGAAGCACTCCACCTCAGAGTCGACAGCACCAATTTCTACATAGTTTTGCCTCATATTTTAGTCACTGATAATGTGGTAACCCTATACGAAGAAATAGTCCCCTCTCGCATTATACAAAGTGAACCGCAAGTTAAGGTGCAGGAATACAATCACTACATTTGAGAAGAAACTGGGTCAATTTTGAAGGTATTAAGATATTCAATCAATATTCACAATCACACTCCATAATAAAGTGATCTAAAGCAGGAGGTGAAAGGTAAAGTCTGCGGTTGAAGTCTCGGTTGGTCTCACAGTGTAAACTTGCTGGGAACTAACCTCTTTATGCCCAGATTGAATGCCATTGTTTCAGCATTTTAGGTTTCAGTGAACACAGCTAGCTCAATCTAAGTCTAAGTCTTTAACTCAGACAAGAGCTATACCAGCTGCAACATTCAACGGTTCTGGACTCATTGTGTGGTTACGTACAATCAACTTACACACTAATAATATTTAAGGATCGCCGTTGTCAACGTCATTTAATATGTTGAGCTCATTTGATAAAAACTATAATACTTCCGCTCGTGAAGCATTAGTTAATTCTTCATATTTATGTTCTTTCCCATGTTTAATATTAAATATTAATATCAAATTTCCCATTTTATTCAGTTATTATAATGCACATAAAACCAAAATTTGAAGGATAGTATACTTGTAAATTGATTAGTTTAAAAAGGGCCACGGGACAATAATACTACGGATAGACTTTATTTCACTTGGTATGGGCAAAGGTTGGAAAGCGGGACAGAAGACATTTTTAAGAAAATTAAGGTAATTTGTGTCACTCACCGGACCCTGTGTGTCAAAGAACTTGCCAATACTATTCCTCAGTTTGTTGAACAGCATGGGGTAGAGCGCTGGACTCAGCTCCAGCCCCAACAGGTCCTTGACGTTGGTGCGCACGTGGAGACCCACACGATCATGGCCACACACCAGCAGGGCAAGGAGCCGGTCCAGAAACCGGCTCAGCGGTGTCTCGTTGGATGCAGAGGATGCGCAGGTGACCGAGGCAGGCACAGGAGTAGAGACATCACAGGTTCCCATGGAGATCATGGAGTGCTTTCGCTCGCACATGGGGCCCATGGGCGGGCTGTAAGTGACCGGACCAGGAGTGCTGCGCTGCTGGAGACACACGCCTCCCAGAGCACACAGGAAGCCCGTCATATTTATCCACTCCTGCTGTGAGGAAAAATACAAGAAGTGGTCATTGTAAAGGTCCCAATGAACTTCAAACTACAGACAACACACAGGGTTCTCAGATTAAAAAAATGGACTCTTCCCATTCAATACTGCCTTGCAATATTTCAAAATGTAGCTCCAAAAATTACAAAGAAACGGTTAACTTCTTCACTATGGAGAAGCTGGAATGGCGTATTTTACTCTGGCTTCAATGATGGAACATGTCTATCAAAGCTGATGCCATTGATTTTGGCTAGTTTTTGGTTATTAGGGGGTCACGCACATTGTACAAGGCAAACTATTGTAATTTATTATTCCTAAAAAAAAAATCACCTAACCAGCCAAAATCCCCATGTCTTTTTATGAAACTTTCCACAATGCTAATAATCAATTTGATTTAAAAAACGTATTTGGGCTGCCATATTCAATAGGAAAGTACAATATGCATGAAACTTGGTATACATGCACGATTCGTCATGATGAACAACTTTCATCGAGCAACCGATGTGGTCCAACAATTTGGATTTTATGCAATGACCACAACTTCACCAAACGCCCACACACAAACTGATTTAGTGCAGACAGAGTTGGTAAAAGCTTCACCCTTGGCACACATGTACCAGGTAACTATGGGTTACCTATATTGTGAAAATAATCATAGCAATAAGACCAAAGACCACCATATGGATTAAGTGAAGAATTACAAAATGCCCATGATCACCCACAAAAACATGAGCTACTCTGGCACAAAGAGGGAAAAAGATATATCTTTACCTGCCCATCATCTGCCTTGTTTTTGGGAAAATTAAGGATATGCTTGGTTGCCTGGTCCCATTTTCCATATGTGTCTTCCCATGCCTAAAAAAAAAAGCTGTAAAGTGAATGACTGGTCCCCAAATACATTACCTTATGTACTAAAATCAAGTATAATTAAAAAAAATAAACCATTGAGAAGACATCCACAGTTTTTGAAAGTGAATCATTGTATCAAATATTACCTCAATGTTTCCTGGAGTGGGGTGCTCTATTCTTCTCAGTAAGGCCATCACCCTTTTTTGCAAGGTGGAACGACCTGCCAAGAAACAAGCGGTAAGTAAGTTAATCAATGCCCAAGTAAGCTAGTAAATCAATGTCCCTAGCCGGTACTGCTTGCTTGGTTTATCCATGCATATATGTTGTTCTTTGACTGTCAAAGCATCGCAACGTCTTAGCACTAGCTGAAATATCAAGCATGTAAGGGATGGGACCATTAAGTTAAATGTATTACTTTGCGTATGATTGTTAAGTCACACCAATCTGTTTAATGTTTAAGTTTTATTGAGTTCATAATGTTCAATGTGGAGGCTGATATTGTCATCTCTTCTCTTAAATGCCTGCACACATGGTGTGATACGAGTGGCCAATACTAGTGTCCTGTTTGACAAGGCCGTGTTATATCATATATATCATTAGATCATATCAAGTGTGAAACCTCAAAAAAGGCTGTGTTCTTTGAGGGATGGTTATTCAAATCTGTACAGTTGGCTGTTTTGGCTGAAAGACAGCAGCGCAGTTCAATACATCCTTCCTGCCTTTCTTAGTACATTTATCAGGTTTAACAATTGTTTTTTAACGTGAAAGATATAGATAAGCATCCTTCGTCTCCACATCATAGGTAAACTAGCATTGCCATTCAGAATAACAATATCAAACTTAATTCATTTCCAGGATTTCTTAAAAATTTCTTAGAAAGAAAATTGCATTTAATAAACTAGTTTATTTTCTGTAGAAAATGCGTTGAATGTCGCAGAGAAAAAAATAGGTAATAAATATGTTTTAAAAAAGCAAAATTGTTATAGTTTGAACCTAAAGATAGTGGATCCAGCCTTCTATTTCCACCTGGTTGTCATCTTCTCTTTAAAAGGTTGAGCCGGATTTTACATTAGGAAGAGTTAACATGTTTATGGATGATAGTTTAGAGTAGCCTCAATGTCCCACTTGCCTGTGCCCATCATGTTGCTGACTGAGGCCAGCTCGCTGAACGTTGAGTAATTGGGCAGTATTGTCTGTACGGGGACCTCGTCAGCAGCACTGCGGATATCAGCCTCCTCACAAAGGTGACGGAAACATGACATGGCTACAAGCACGGCCTCGGCGTCTGGGCTCCACAGGAACATGTACAAACACACCTCCAGCTTTGTCTGGGCCTGTCGGCAGATCGGGAGGCCACTTCCAAGGGTGGCACACTCCTGCAACAAGGATCGGTAGTAATTGATATTGAATTATTCACATATAACTCATTCCAGTGCATTACAACATTGTAAAGTGTCCAAAATGTGAGTCACAGGTTTTCCTTTAGGTTAATTAATATTAGGTCCTGGCTGTGGACCTGCTTATTTTCAAAAAGTTGTTGCATGGCACAATAAATTGGTCAAAGATTGAAAAAATGACTGACTTTCTTGCAACTTGTAAAAAAAAAAAGCACATCCTCCCTCCAATTGTGGAAAATAGTTATGAATGCAAGGGTTATTAGACTGCAACAGAAATAATAAAATAATAAAAAATATATAGTTGAACACGTTTTTTTTATTTGCTTTACACATTTATAAAAAGGGTTGTATTTTGATATCCAGCCTCTGACCTCACTGGTATGTAAACTAGACCTGTGAAAACCCAGCTTGCTGGTTCTGTGAGACGTTAAAGAGGTGGGTCAAAATTGCACTCTACCTTGTTCTTGAGAAGAAACTTGTTCCTGCAGATAAGGATCTCCCTCAACCACTTGAGCACCTCTGGTCCATTGATCATTTGATGGCCAATTAGTTTCCGACAAATGAGGAAAAGAACCTGGGAACTGGGGGAGAGGTTGAGGGGGGGTCACAAAAAATTATATACACCCAACACACATGACCAATGTGGAATTGTGAGTGGTTAGGTAGAACGTTCAAAAATGAATCCAATACCTGATGTCCCAGAAAGTGTCCATGGGAGTGTCAGGGTTCCACAGTTCAATGGTCTCTGGTTGGTGCAAGACCAGCAGCGCCTGGAGAGGGATGGAAGGATCCAGAGCAGGTACCAGAGATGAGGTATAGAGGTACAATACATATTGTATTCATAACAATATTTATTAAAAGGATTCCAATAAAAAACAAACATTTGATGCCATTTAATATAACAAATTTAGGTTTGATTGTGCAAAATTAACATTCATTCAACCAATAGTAATATAGAGAAAGTTTGAAGGACTAATTAATCATTTTACATCTCTAACCATCTGCTACTAGCCAAATTCCAAAAATGAATGTGTTCAGCTTCCACAGTTTGTTACCTCTCCCCAATAATGTGTCTACAGAGCTTCATTGTAATCATTCGTATGAATTACAGCACTAACTAATCTACTGGTATGTTGTTCTGTTGGCAAAAAAAGCTTTCTGATGATGCAGCTTATAACTTAAACATAAGACTAATTTGATGAATGTATTGCATTTAGGAAAAAATTCATCCAGATTCTAACATCTTCACATAGTTACTCACCTCCATTGCCTCTTGAGAGAGCTGTGTGGTGTTTGTTATAGGAACTAGTTGCACCAGCCCTTTAATCAGCTCTGCTGTGCTGCTCTGGGTTTCTTGCGCTTGTTTCACTGGGTTCTGAAGGACAAAAAAAGGTTGGTTGAGCATGGGTCCCTAATGTCAACATATCACAATAATGTAGGTGGGGGGGGGATGCACCGGACTTACATGCAGCATGAGCTTAGGGTCAGCATGGATGAGCTTAACCAAAGCTAGCAGGAGGCACTTGTAACTGCGTGTGTCCATTTCAGTGGCTTTTTCTTTGAATTTAAGGCTGGTCGTCATCTTCTCTTTAAAGGTCTGACTCTATTGATGGAAGAGTGAAAACGGGCTGTTTATACATGAAGAAAGAAAACAACACCTACACCTCTTGTCAAATACGGGGCCAATGGGGTCCCTAAATGACTGACGGAAATTTTGAGTAAAAAAAAGAATTTTCTTATATTGAGGGTCTCATTACATCAATGCACATTATTGCAAAGGTCTAGTTGAAATGAAGTTATCTTATCACAATAAGGTTTTTTTTTGTTTTGTTTTTTTTAAATAGTGTCACATTTCAATGAACTAGCCAACTCTGGTAGCGATATACTACCATAAGTGGCAAAAACATCAAATTATAAGTAGGGAGAGGTTTTCAATATATATTTTATCCTACAGAGATATACAGCGGGGCAAAAAAGTATTTAGTCAGCCACCAATTGTGCAAGTTCTCCCACTTAAAAAGACGAGAGAGGCCTGTAATTTCCATCGTAGGTAAACCTCAGCTATGAGACAAAATGAAAAAAAAAATCCAGAAAATCACATTGTCAAATTTTTTAAGAATTTATTTGCAAATTATGGTGGAAAATAAGTATTTGGTCACCTACAAACCAGCAAGATTTCTGGATGTCACAGACCTGTAACTTCTTCTTTAAGAGGCTCCTCTGTCCTCCACTCGTTACCTGTATTAATGGCACCTGTTTGAACTTGTTATCAGTATAAAAGACACCTGTCCACAACCTCAAACAGTCACACTCCAAACTCCACAATGGCCAAGACCAAAGAGCTGTCAAAGGACACCAGAAACAAAATTGTAGACCTGCACCAGGCTGGGAAGACTGAATCTGCAATAGGTAAGCAGCTTGGTTTGAAGAAATCAACTGTGGGAGCAATTATTAGGAAATGGAAGACATACAAGACCACTGATAATCTCCCTCGATCTGGGGTCCACGCAAGATCTCAGCCTGTGGGGTCAAGAGGATCACAAGAACGGTGAACAAAAATCCCAGAACCACACGTGAGGGACCTAGTGAATGACCTCCAGAGAGCTGGGACAAAAGTAACAAAGGCTACCATCACTAACACACTACGCCGCCAGGGACTCAAATCCTGCAGTGCCAGACGTGTCCCCCTGCTAAAGCCAGTGCATGTCCGGGCCCGTTTGAAGTTTGCTAGAGAGCATTTGGATGATCCAGAACAGGTTTGGGAGAATGTCATATGGTCAGATGAAACCAAAATTTAACTTTTTGGTAAAAACTCAACTCGTCGTGTTTGGAGGAGAAAGAATGCTGAGTTGCATCCAAAGAACACCATACCTACAGTGAAGCATGGGGGTGGAAACATCATGCTTTTGGGCTGTTTTTCTGCCAAGGGACCAGGACGTCTGATCCGTGTGACGGAAAGAATGAATGGGGCCATGTATCGTGAGATTTTGAGTGAAAACCTCCATTCATCAGCAAGGGTACTGAAGATGAAACGTGGCTGGGTCTTTCAGCATGACAATGACCCCAAACACACAGCCCGGGCAATGAAGGAGTGGCTTCGTAAGAAGCATTCCAAGGTCCTCGAGTGGCCTAGCCAGTCTCCAGGGGCCGGTTGCACCAACTGGTCTTAACTAAGCCTGATCGTAACTGCTAAGTAGGTCTTAGTTAAGACCTGGCGTTAGAATGGAACGAACGCCGGTTGCACCAACGGGACTTACGCCTGGTCGTTCATTCATTGTCATTTATCAATTGTGTTAATGCCTAACAATAAAACACTGCAAACGAATGTCATTAAAATATGTATTTGTAATGTCTGGTTAACAACGAGCAGGCATTTAGACGGGAATGGTTCTTTTTGACAGAAGGAATGCATTGAACTTCATCAAATGACAAGGAGCTAATTGAGTTGTTTTGAGACTGTAGGAGAGATCTGTTTAATGTGTCGGCCTATATAAAACGTGTAAACATAATTAAAACAATATTCACAACTGATTATAAGTTGAGAACGGACTAATCGATAGCCAGCAATATCTTCAATTGCTCTGGCTGGACGCACGTCTTCCTCGGGGACTGCCGGTAGCTGATGGTGTCTGGGGAGAGGGATTCTCGTGGAGATGTTGTGCAGAACGGTGCACGCAGCTATTTCTGTGCAGACCCGTTCTGGTGCATCCACATCTCCCCATGAAGGCAGTGAAACCCTCCGGATAACCCGACAGGCGGTCGATCTGTGAACACTGCTCATATCGCCGGCTGTGTTTTGAAATGCGGCGTTTGCATAGAAGCGAAGCGCAATGAGCAGTTGCAAGGATGGTGGTAGCGCTGCATTGGATTGGATGTAATTGCTATAGAAACAGCCTGGAATTCCAACTCTAGGTCTGCCCCTGACCAGGCGTAGGATTTACGCCTGGTCTTAGTGAAAAGAACGCTAAGCCCAGTTGGTGCAACCGGCATAACGGTTAGGTTGGACTTAGAACGCCAAGTTACGACCAGGCGTAGTTAAGACCAGGCTTACGCCCAGTTGGTGCAACCGGCCCCTGATCTCAACCCCATAGAAAATCTTTGGAGGGAGTTGAAAGTCTGTGTTGCCCAGCGAAGGCCCAAAAACATCACTGCTCTAGATGAGATCTACATGGAGGAATGGGCCAAAATACCAGCAGCAGTGTGGGAAAACCTTGTCAAGGACTTACAGAAAACGTTTGACCTCTGTCATTGCCAACAAAGGGCATGTAACAAAGTATTGAGATGACCTTTTGTTATTGACCAAATACTTATTTTCCACCATAATTTGCAAATAAATTCTTTAAAAATCAGACAGACAATGTGATTTTCTAGATTATTTTTTTTCATTTTGTCTCTCATAGCTGAGGTATACCTATGATGAAAATTACAGGCCTCTCTCATCTTTTTAAGTGGGAGAACTTGCACAATTGGTGGCTGACTAAATACTTTTTTGCCCCACTGTATATTCCACACACTAAATAAAATGGACCACTCACCGGCGTCATGCGTAGTGGAGGGTGTGCGTTCAGGCCTTGCATGACCCGGTTCAAGGTGTCGGAGAACATGAAGCGCAGCTCTCCAGAATAGGAATACACTGTATCAATCTTTGGCCACCAGTCAAGATGGGACTGAGAACACGAAAGAGCAGGGAAACGGATGCAAATTATTAACAAAAAGCGAGGAATATCAAACAAATTATTCAATTTGATGGTAATTTCTTATTTTCTGTATACCTCATCGAGAAAAAAAATGGACAAATGGAAAAAATAGACCTAAAGGCATTACAATCTAATCAATGAGATAAGGACGTTTTTCCGGCCTGAAGATGATTCGATTTCTAGTCTGTGCAAGGACTTACATTTGTTATTATTCTGTGCAAGGAGTTGACCAGGACAAAATGGAAGGTCGTGGGAGAGGAGGTGGCCAAACAGACCTTTCAGAAAAAGAAGCAACAATTAGTCTATACAGCCCTGCTCTGGCTAATAAATGATGGGATCTCCGTGATAGTTAAAACCTTGTAGGTTATGAAACTAACACATGTATACCCACAAACACATAGAGAATATATGGAACCATAAAAAAGGCACAGTGGATCATGTTAAAGGATGCCTCGAGTATTCACTTTGTGTTGAACTTCAGAAGTCTACCTTAAAGTGCTGGTTGTTGTGTGGGTTAATGCGGAAGCAGGACACAAAGCAATCCATCATGAGGTCCAAATCTGTATTCTGGCTGCCAGTACCACGCCAGAAAGGCTTGGCAGGGTTAAACAGCAACGCCTAGTAAAAGGTATGGGAAAAAATTAACAATCCGGGACATCATTGATTAAGTATTGAGTGAGACTTAATGAAATATTTTATCAACATTTACCAGCTTTTCATTGCATTTAGATTAGTTGTTTTTTTCCCCAATTGGACTCCTTCTACCACTCCCTTCCTAAAACTCCAGATGGTTTTTTTGGCAGATACCATCGTCTCTTCCAATCACTTAAGTTAAAGTTAGAGAAACCACATAAAGGGCCAATCATAGACTATCATCAGTAGAAACATCTGCAGGATTAACCTACACAAAATTTAAAAATTACTGATTGGCCTAACTGGTCCGATCAGGTGAGGCAGAGTGGAACGGTCACAAATAGTTTTTGGGAGAATGATGAAAATCTAGTATTTCACGCCTTATTGCTCTTTATGATCAGCTCCTTACGCAGCCGCCAAATTAGTCATTAGACATAAGCCCAGAAGGCCAGAATGTGGACTCTTCCAGCTGAGCATTCCGCATTAGTAAGTAACTTATTTTAAGCAGAAAACCTTTAATCTTGCTATGGTGTAACAAGTGGTGTCTGTTAATTTGTCGTTTGAATGCAGAGTTTAGGCGAGGCGCAGCACCTCCACTAAACTACCGACCAGCTCCACAAACAAATCAATGTTTCAGTGGCTGAAAAAGATATATGAAAATAACGATACGTGTGTCACTTCCTAAAATAATATGCTTTACTGCCAACATAAAAATACCCAAATGAAGACATCTACAGCATAAGATACAACTTACCTACCGCTGCCTCTATATCTGCTTATATTCTGTTATTATAATGCACATTTTTTACTGTCATTTGACAGTCAACTCGAAACGATCCAAGTAAAGTGGAGTGGCATGTCCCACTCTACTATACTTAATTTGTGGGAAACCTGTCAAAGCGTGTGTGCTGAATCCCAAAATGGCAGTGGATAGCCTGCCAATAAGGTTGTCTACATACGTTTAGCTTTCACAATAACCCTAGCCCTAAAAGCAAGTCTGACCTGCACTGGCAACTGCAGAATAAGAGCGGAACATTTTTATTGTCCGTTATATTAATTATAATGCATGTTACAACATTTTCACATCTCTCACAACCGATTTATTTGAACTAAATCTACTACTAATGCATTTTATTCAGAATCAGAGATCGGGAAGCACACAAGACCAGGATAACGGTGTCCAACTGACCTTAAGATCCATGACTATGGATTGGACAAGCTGGAAAATCACAGAATTATCCTCCCAGTTGATGTAGGTCGATGCTTTACACAATTTGACACACGCAATGGCTGCACTCTCCATCAGCTGCTTGCTGCCACCCTGGCCTGCTAAAGCCTTACGCAAGTTCTCCAGGAACAGTTTCTGCAAAAAAATGAAGGAAACCTCAATAGGCCTCTGAATATTGTCTGTAATATAATTATGTTTGTTTTACACTATTAATATACACATTATTATTCGATAATAGTCAATATATGGCATTAGATTGTTTTCAGTTCTTGACTATAAATCATAACAGTTCTATGATAACCCAAACACACTGCTAGTCAATGACAATCTTTTCACCCTACTTTGTTCGCCTTGCTGTCTTCGACGGTTTCCTTTGAGATTGTCTGTGTGATCTCTGGACAGAGGATGAGGAGGATGATTTGAAGGGGCCACACGGCTGCCTTCCTCTTGGCGCTCTCTGCAAAGCTGTCTACCAGGTCAAACAGCCTCTCAGCAGCCTCTGAGGATTTAAACCACAGACATACAGTATACCTTCAATACATGAACGTTAATTGATTTACTATTAACCCAAGTCTTTGAACTTAATTTATAAAGTTTCACTAGCATAAAATATATATAAAATATACTTAAATGTATCCAAATGTATCCAATTTATATTAAAACAAAAGGCTTTCAGAATAACCCTTTATCAGATTATTTATTTTTATGTTGCAAAGATGGATAAAATAATGTATGAAAGAACACAACCCCTGGGTGGCCTGGCACATGTATAGCCACCTTTTATGGGAAGTCCTGTATTTTTCCATATCTTTATATTATACAAAGACCAAAGGTATTGCAATGTCTTTTTTTCCATTACCCAGCCATATTGAATAATGCCATCGATGTACATACAGTCCCCTCCAATAGTATTGGAACAATGAGGCCAATTCCTTTATATTAGCCCGGATCCCGGATCATCCTGGATCCGATAAATAACTAAGAAGATAGCATTATTTGTAAAGGAACACCACATTTTTAGGGGAGCAAAATTATTGGAACATGTGACTGACCGGTGTGTTTTGTTGCCCAGGTGTGTCCTATTCCATTGATCATTCAAACAATAAATAGCGCTGAATGTCTATGCTTAGTTTCAGATTTGGGTTTTGCCTGTGCAGACTGCAATTATTATAGTTAGAGGTGTAACCAACATGAAAACCAGAGAGCTGTCTATGGGTGAAAAAGAAGAAATTGTGAAGCTGAGAGAAGATGGAAAATCCATCAGAGCCATTGCACAAATATTGGCAATAGCCAGTACAACCATTTGGAATGTCCTGAAGAGAAAAGAAACCACTGGTGTACTAAGCAACAGACGTCGAACGGGTAGACCAGACAGAAACATTGTGAGAGCTGTAAAGAAAGACCCTAAAACAACTGTTGTTGACATCAGCAACAACCTCCAGAGGGCAGAAGTGAAGGTATCATTATCTATTGTTCGCAGAAGACTTCATGAACAAAAGTACAGAGGCTACACCAGAAGATGCAAAACACTCATTAGCAAAAAGAATAAGAAGGCCAGGCTGGATTTCGCCAAAAAGTACAGAGACAAGCCTCAAAAATTCTGGGACAACGTTTTATGGACTGATGAGACAAAGATTAACCTCTACCAAAATGATGGAAAGGCTAAAGTTTGGAGAAAGAAAGGATCTGCTCATGACCCCAAACATACAAGCTCATCTGTGAGTGAAACACGGTGGAGGCAATGTCATGGCTTGGGCTTGCATGGCTTCTTCTGGGACGGGCTCATTCATCTTCATTGATGATGTAACACAGGATGGCAACAGCAAAATTAACTCAGAAGTCTACAGGAACATTTTGGCTGCCAATTTAAAGAAAAATGCAACCAAACTGATTGGAAGATCATTCATCATGCAACAAGATAATGATCCAAAACACACTGCAAACACAACAAAGGAGTTCATCAGGGGCAAGAAGTGGAAGGTTTTAGACTGGCCAAGTCAATATCCAGACTTAAACCCTATAGAGCATGCATTTTACGTGCTAAAGAGGAGACTGAAGGGAGTAACCCCCCAAAAAAAACAACTGAAAGGGGCTGCAGTGAAAGCGTGGAAAAGCATCACAAAAGAAGAATGCACAAATTTGGTGATGTCAATGGGTCACAGGTTTGACGCAGTTATTGCAAGCAAAGGATATGCAACAAAATAGTAAGTCTTATTTACTTTAAATCTATCTGTTCCAATACTTTTGCTCACATAAAAATGTGGTGTTCCTTTACAAATAATGCTATCTTCCAAGTTATTTATCGGATCCAAATGTAAATACCTGGAAATAAAAGCAGAAATGTGTATCTCTTGTCTCATATTCACCTTTTGGTGTCAAACCCAAATGTTTCCAGTCTACAGCAAATATAAAGGAATTGGCCTCAGTGTTCCAATACTATTGGAGGGGACTGTATGTGTTTGAAAATAAGTGATGGAGGAGCAAATTGTAAAACAATTTGAGCAGCCATAGGTTAGAAAAATATTCTTGCATGGATGAAAACATGGTAATAATTAATCGCAGAACATGTTATGAGACACTAGGTTTATATATACAGACGCATACCCACAATCACAAACCTACCTGCCATGTCTGTCTGTGGCTGCTGGTAAAGCATTGTGAATTCATCGGGGTAGTTCTCCACCCAGTTCCAAAAAGCCTAGGTAAAGAGTACAGTCAACCGTTTAGGGGCCCTTTCACTAGCAGTATCTGTATCAGCTGTATCAGAATATATGGAAACTTTGGTTTGATTCTTGTTTAGTTCGGTTAGGATTCACAGTGCACAAAGTGTGTACGAAGGACAAGCGCCTCATATTGAATAGCAGAAGTCTTCCCTAAAAGCAGTCGCACACCTCAGTGTTCCTACCGACTGTATTTTACATTGTATAGGTTTCCTGTCAGTTCTGCCGAAACAACACAATTGATGCGTTCACAAAAGTGCCAGGGGCTCTACTGTATCAGTGTTCAATTAAATACTGTGCTTGCAAAAGGGCCCTTAATGCTGCAAGTCAGATCGCTTTGAGAGAAATAACCTATTTATCTTATCTTTGTTATTCAAAATTGAGATTACTAGTATTCAAGTAATATTAAGATTATATGATTTGATTACAAGGTGTGTTGTTTAAGTATTAGAATAATTGGTAGTAAATACCTTTTCTAAACTGTTAATAACTGCTAGCTGGGCAGGCTTCTTGAGAGCTTTAAACTTTAGCACCGTTTCTGTAAGAAAAAACATGGTAAACAAATTATAGTTTGGTCCACATCTCAACTTCTAGTATGCATTTGAAATGTTTTTTTGTCAATTGCAAAACATCCGTTTCCTTCCAATTCCCCTTAATTAGATACAATTATCAGTGCACAATGAAAACTACAGCACCAACAATCCAGTGTGGTGACATGTGGGCCTCACCTTGGAGCAGCCTCTTAAGCTTGGAGCAGTCCACATTGATGTACTGCATTAGCTCTATGTCATGGACATCGACAGTGTCCTCAGAGCACACCGTAAGCTCCTGTAACCTAGGTCGAAAACATAATGGAAATAGTAAGCAAAGAATGGTTAAGGCTTTACTAATTGTATCTTTTCCACGCAACCTTATTTTGGAAATGTAACTAGGAACCAGGACTAGGAGAATATACACAACTGTTCTTTAGCTACATTTAGTCCCATCATTGCATCATCGGAGGGCCGATATCCAAACCTAGATCTAGTCACGCTCTCATCTAGTTTTGCCTCGAGATATTAGTCTGAAACCCTTTCAGAAGCGTTTACTTTGGAAGCATGGCATTTCAATATTATATTTCAACATTGAAGCAAATATTGTCTGGCAGTGAGAGGATCATAACAGATGTCATTGGTGCAAATTAAAAAAACACATTTCTCCTTCTTAAGGTCAAAGTACGTCTACAGCAAGCCTCACCCTGGTTCTCCAGGTCCGCTGCATAGCGCACAGAGGACGGCACCATAAATAACGTGTAACCCTCCGAAAATGATCCTATACGTCAGAATCTGTGTAGTTAATCCTTCCTGCTGGATTCCTGGTTTATTGATGACTAGTTAAGGAGGCATTCACCTTCATTTGTGAGACACATCCCATTCCTATTACAAAGATCACCTGAAGTGACGGAAATATAGATTTTTTTGGGAGACTATTAGGGCTGGGTAAAAATATTGATTCATCAATGCACTGCAATTTATTTGTTCTCGATTCAATTTAGATTAAAAAAAAATTCAAATCGTCATTGTAATCTAGAAGTGAGTATGCCTGAATGTAAATGGCCTTTTACATCTGTCCATGTTATGATTATTACTTTCATGCTGCAAGTTTAGCTCAGGAAAAATACTACACAATGGTGTATTCCCTTTTTGCTAGTTAAAGCACAATGAAATGGTTAATTCATTTTGAAATGGTTAATTCTAAATAATATTTAGGTATTTTTGTCATTTGCACATATTATTGAATCGATATCGAAGCAATTGGATCAATATCAAATCGAAATCGAATCAAGACCTAAAGAATCAAACTGAATTGAATTGTGAGGTACCTGGCAATACCCATCCCTAGAGACTATGCTATGAAACACTGACTGACAGCCATCACTAAAAGCACCAACTTCATGATCAATGGTGGCTATTTAACCCAGAATTGAAATTTGCCTTTCACCAGACCTTGGATTAATTATTAACATACCCATGATATACCTGGAAAAAATTATGAGAATGATCGCAGATTCTTATCTGTTGTAGTCAGACATATAGTTATAGTAATTAATATGTATTGACTAGAGGGGTAACACTTATAAATGTGTAGCAGAACGGTCTTGTTATAAAGATGCATCAAGGCCAGACAACTGTCTTTTAGAAGAGATTACAGTGACGAGCTAATAATACAATAGCAAACAATACCAGTTGGAAATCATTACTCGTTACTCAAAAAGGTTAGACAATGTTTAATGTGATACACCGCTAGAAAAGCTCATTCAACAAACCTGAACCCAAATCTCTTAGAAGGTATGCATTGATGTGAAATAGTATTATCGATTCCCACAAACCTGGTAGAGATCCGGCTGAAAACAGCATTAAAATTGTTGCAGCTTAGTGAAAAGAGGACCCCAGAAGCTGAGGCCCGTAGGTCGGTGGCATGCTGGTGGCCATCGCGGTATGTGTGGATAAAATGGCAAATTTCGGGTAGGAGCTGCTTAACAAGCATGGCCTCATCCAAACGCAGGCAGTCCTTGGATTGCTAGGGACATTTAAAAACAGGGAGAGATAGGGCATTAGTCAAAGGTCTCAGGAAAAAAAATGTGTTCTAATATTTTACTTATCTTTCCTGTAAATATATTGACAATAATTGTTACCCCAGGCAACTGGACAGTTCCAATACACTCACGGTATTTGACAAATTGAGATACAGTAATTCTCAATGAATATTTAGAAAAACACATTAATCCCAAAAAAGAATAAAATGTTATGTTACAGAATATGTTAACTAACATAAGCCAACATGCCAATTAGTGGTACAACGGTTCACGGGTTACCCGTGATCCGTACGGATCAACCCTCACGGTACGGGACGCAAGCAATCCGTGGATCGGCTGATAAAAAAAAAAAAGGGATCAGCCCATGTTTAAAGGACAATTCCGGTATTTACAACATCATTGAGTATCGTAGCGAAACACAGTTTCTATCGTGTTTTATTTGGCGTTCTGTAAATCCCATTGAAACGGAAACCGCAACCGGAAATGTTTATGTTTGGTTGTAGTCTTTTCACTCGGTTCTCCGTATCAACAGCAAGGCTAGAACCGAGTGAAAAGACTACAACCAACCCCCCTTCAAACAGAAATCAATGAATTTACAAAATGCCAAATAAAACACGATATAAACTGTATTTTCGCTACCATACAGTGATAAAAAAAAAGATGATGAGGATGTCTGCATTGCCTGGGGAGAGTGGAGACTCCCCAGGCAATGCAGACATCCTGAATGTAAAGTTGTAAACCCAGGGTTAGGGATTATTTACTATCCATGTTGAAAAGAAGAAGGAATAATGCCTCAGATTGCAATTTTTTTTAAAATATTGACTATATTAAAGGAAGCAGGATTATGACCTAATTTTTCACTTTATTTTGTTTTTACACATGTGAAGATATTATTTCAAGTCACATTTGTCTTGCTATCTTTTTTGTTGTTGTTGATCCGAAAATGTTCCGACCCATGACTCAAAAACCGCGACATGATCCGAACCGTGAGTTTTGTGATCCGTTGCATCCCTAATGCCAATGGTAGCTTGAACTGTGTGCTGCTAGGGTGTGCTGGGTTGTTGTGAAGTTGTTGCTAGTGTGTTCAGTTTTGCTAAATGGTTGCTGATGTGGACTACTGTTCTACTGTGGTTGCACGCTACAACGGATCAGAAATTGATCATCGACAGCCAATTGTCGATGTAGACAGTAAAAAACCTACTATTTGTAGGGGTGGGAGATATATCAATATTTATATAAATCGTGATAAAATCTGCTACGATAACGATGTTTTTTTAATACATTTCCGATATACATTTAACAGCATTAATCACTGACTCTGCACAGCACCCCGAGTCAGTGCAAAGTGTTCAGGCAGAATACAAGAGGCTATTTCAGTGTGTGATGATGTATATGCAAGCAGAACCTCAAACACAAAAAAAGGGAAACCCCATATGGAGATGCCAATACTCCTAGCACCGTTCAGGTATGACAAAAATTAGCTCCCTGCAACTATGACTAAGGAAGCTACCACGAGTAACAATAAAGTTGACAGACAAGATAGTTAATGAGGTCATACCTATTCCTCTTATAGTTATCGAACAGGGAAACTACCTTAAAAACAAACGTTTCTAAAACATAGATTTATTAAAGAATGCACACAAACTTATCATCGTATATACGCAGGCGTTCATGTTTACATGACATGTGCCGTGTTGTGCAATTGTTCAACCATCCATCTATTGTATCCACTGTATTTCTATTTCAACGTGCTCATAAGACACTTCAGAACAGTGTGTTGCATTACAATCACACCGACTATAGATGAGTGCAACAAATATTTGGGTGGACTAGAGCTTGGTGGATTCAATTACAGACAATGTAAAGAATAAGGCAAGCATAGGAGAGAAATGCTGAACAGTCATTTATACATAAGGATAGGAGCTCACCCCGGCCAGGCACTTCTCAAGCGTGTCCAGGATGATGAGCTGCGAGAGGTAGAGGTTCTTCTCTGCTGTATCTCCAAATATCCTCTGCAGAAGAAAAAAGGAGAGAACAGGATCAGAAGCCAACAATATTTTCATTTAGACTTTATTTTGTATAGCACAGCATTACTTAAAAATATGTAGCTAAATGGGCGAAATAAACAAAACATGTTCTTACACATTGTTCGCCGGAAGACTGGCCACACTACACGATTCTAGGGTGCGATGCTCTTTACTTTGTATCATTCACGTTTACAAGATATTTAGAAAATCAAAGGTTTAGAACTGACATAAATGTTTTTTACATTTTTGTCATAAAGGTTCCAGTAGTTTTTATATCTGCTCAATGCAGTAACTCCTGACAGCAGTTGCGTTGCGAGTGACATGAGCGATGTAAATATACTGCCGCATTTCAACCAAAGTTGTCTCCATTATGTTGTTTCATTTTCTCTCGTTTTCTTCATTAGCATTCTTCTTCTTGCTATTGATCGCATTCATTTTTTTGTAGTAGTTACTGTGTACTCAGCGTAGTGCAGTGAAGTCAGTTGGTAAACACTGAGCTCCAGCTGTTCGTAGGGTTCCCTCACGCAACTGGGGGCGTGGTTCCCTCATGATAGCTACGTCATGCGATTCCCCAAAAAATTCTGACATGCTAAACTTTTCGTCGTGGGGCTTTCGAACGTCGCAGACGAAAACGTAGCAGATCGCAAGCATGTCACATTACAAGACCTTGTCTCGTCGCCGACCTGTCAAAAATCATGTACGTTTTGCAAATTTGTCTGCGACGAAAGAATCGGGGCAAAATCGGGCTGACATCGTGTAGTCTGAGCCGGCCATTAGTGTCATTCAATTATTTTTGCCCTCAGGGGTCAAGTGTAAAAAACAATTCTACCCGTTTGTGTTTCACAAAGGTTATATTGTAAATTTTGCATTTGTTTGCGTTGAATTTATTGATTCATTGAGAGATATTGAACCAGTGTTTCCCATACATAGACCAATGTGTGGCGCAGCGGCACTGAATGGTGGGTAACCGTTTTACCAAAGTTTAGTATGATATATTGTGCTGAAAAACACCTGGCCAAAATGATTGTCAATTCAGAACTCAACGATGCGATTAATACGAAACACAGCCTTTTATTTATGTTTTTGAATCAAAGTTAGAAAAATGCAGCATCGTGACAACACAAGTGTGTGGACAGTCACCTGAGCATAATGTGGGCAGCCTATTGGCTTCGTCACTCTAACCACGCCCCATGCCTCAAAGTAGCCTGCAAGGATTTTCCCCCCTCTCCTCGGCAGATCAACACAACTAGACTCACAAGGCGTCTCTAGTTCCCGTGTCTCGTCGCTTATTCAGAGCGTGAATATCTGTTTAACATCTAATATCTTTCATACTTAAAAAAATGCATTCAAAATGCAAAAGGAACAACATTTGTGCATTGAATAAATGGAATAGTGAAAAAATAGAATGCTTATCGAATGCTAAAATCACTGTTTGATTGTGTATTTTTTTATATATGTTTGCGAACGCAAGCCTCGCCTTGGCCTACTGCATGGAAAACTAAATGATTTGTCTGATGGATAATACAGTTTGCACACGTTACAAACTATTAACATCAGCTGCAATGGGACTATGAGGTATATTCCTATGAGGAGGCACGTCTACGAATTTTACTTTAACTAAATTAACTTAAAACTTACGTTTCTCAACAATGTCCTCTTATTGCATCCAGTAGACCTAACCAAGATACTACAGAACTTATGAATATAATGTAAGTATAACACTCCATTTGAACCAATGTTGTTTAAAAAGGAGCCGTTGTTCAGAACAAAAAATGTTTATTCACTTACTTTCACTGGCGTGAAAGTAAATTAGTACGGGTTCAGCATAACTGTTTCAGCATAACTGAAACCGTTATGCTGGCAGTTAACAGTTGACATGATGCTATGCCATTTGGTTTGTTTCAGAGAGGTAAGAGATATGAAGCAAATTAAATTAAATCAATGCTCAATGCAAAACCTCTGAAAGGTTTTACATCTTAAAACTCAAAAGTATCTCAAGATTAACATACTTCGGTAAATGGTAAAGTGCACTCACCATGTTGTTGACAGTTTTGAGGATGTTGGTGAGGCCACTGATGACAAGAGAAAACTTGTACTTAGAGATGTTGATGAGACATTCCTTGTTGTGCTCTGTGCTGATTTTGGTGTGGGTATTCTGGTGTCCAACCTTAATTGGAAGCTGAGAGAGAAGCAAAATTAGAGATCCCATTATGTTTTCAATTATAAAAAGTAAAACATTGTATCTAGGGAAACTTTCGATATTTGTCCAGTTTGAACACAACAGATGCCATAAATGTAATTAAGCCCTACTTCACTCAAAAACACCAAAAGGCAATGACTAATATATATTCTTCTTTTACTTTATCCTATTGTCATGCCTCATGGGCCTTGGTTTGTATAGCAAATGCAACCATATCCCAAGCTGTTGGAAAGAAAACTCAGTTTAATGTATGCATAGATCATTCATCTCGATAGCAGTCATAGCTACAAGCCATGTTTATTTGCACTAGTACATGACTATAGTTGTCATGAGAGAACATGAAGGTGTGCAGTTATGTCGCAACAGTTTCGTTTTGGATACCAACTTTCCATGAAGGGTGAGCCTATTTTAGTTATTGAACAGTAATAACACACACACACACACTTTCGAGTGGATGAATATAATTAGCCATGTTGTCTATGGTGATGGAGAGCACGGATTCACGTTGTAAGGTCCATTTACATTAGGGATGGAGTGATTTTCGATCGGATCGTCTATCAGCGATCGAAGGGAGGATCGTGATTTTTTTTTCAAATGGCGATCTTTTAATAATTTACTGCCATTCGATGTTAAAGAAATAATCTCTACAACCTGCGCCCTACTGTGTACTTGAAAATGTTTCTGGTGGAGCAACACGTCTGCATACAGAGCCCTTTGATCGGTGCAACTGAGGACTGAATATTAAACCCTTAATTACAACCCTGTTGCGTCTTTTTTTCCTTCTCACTTTTTTTCGGAGGTCCGCGCCACGGACGCAAGCTCTCTTTTTCACGTCTCCTCTGTTCTTCATATTCTTGCTTGCTTACCAAACACTTTTCTCTGTGCGCCACAAGTGGTGTGCTATATTATCTTTCTTTTTAATCACAAAGTATAATAATTCACGCGTACATTTTAACAACAAGTAACTTTTACTTTTACACGGCACATTTAAATGAGAGATCAGCCTACGTAAATTAAATGCTCCTCACAGGTTTTCTCATAGGTTGCGTTAGGTCTTTAGACTCACCCTTGACATCCGGGTAAAACTTAAAATGTGCCCAAATGGCCGATTTTGCGTTCTTTTTTGGCACCAAATTGCTTTCGGCCATGTTAGCGCCAGGCGAGTTTCTTTTTTGTTGTTGTTTTTTTTAAGCTGACGTAACTGCGCCCACCCTCTCAGCCGATCGGATCGCCTATCAGCGATCGCCAGTGACTACGATCGGATGATCTGAAAATAGGGACGATTTCCCATCCCTAATTTACGTGGAACGCGATGGTCATTGCGATTTTTTTTCACACGACAATAAAACAAATCATTGCGTTAAATGGGACTGTACTAGGGATCTTAATTAGTCGACAAACAATTAATTGGTCTTTAAGAATTTGATCCATCACGTTTAATTTGATCGATCTTATGTTCTTGTAAAAATGTCGACCATGCCCACTGTAAATACTGACGCCGTGAACAGCACAACAACTACTACAATGATATCCCACATGAGCCATGAACATCTTGGCTAATAGTGGGTCATCTTCTGAGTCACAACCTACCATCACCTCAGTGTCAGCACAGAAATGTTGCGGAAAAGGCATTAATAAACTTCACCAAGGAATCTGCGAATTGATTGAGAAGAATATGGTGCAAATAAGTGCTGTCGATAGCAAGGGTTTTAGATCTGATTACATCTTATTGAACCAAGATATCGAATTCCGTCACGAGCCACCATCACCGGGCGCATAGAATCTCACTGCAACAAACTAAAGGCAGAGCTGCTAACAAAGCTCGTCACCATTGACAAGTTGCTCTACCAACGGACTGGTGGACCATCTTTACAGCAGACAGAGCTACCTTAACAACACCTGCCACTAAACGTCGGCGATGACTGGCAAATTAACTCTTTGGTTCTGCTCACTCATAGCCTGCCAAGCAAGCATACAGTGTGCCTTCTCGCGGCAAAGCTGAATGAAGCCCTACAGCAATTTGGACTTGAAGGCCGAGTCATTGGATGCGTCCATGACAACGCGGCCAACATCATCTCTGCCAACAATCCTCCTAGAGTCAGCTGGTCCTCCGTCGCCTGCTTCGCTCAAACCCCTCCTCAGCTGGCCATTCATGAGGGATTTGCACTACACCTGTATTGAGCAATCTCTGCTGCTGGCTAACTGGTTAGCCACTTCAATCATAGCACCGTGGCAAAAAAAGTACTGCAGGATAAACAGAAGCAAATCGGGCCTCGCAATCCAACGGCTTATCCAATCATGTTAAAACAAGATGGAACTGCGTCTGTGATATGTTTGATCGGCAGGTGGAGCAGAGGTGAGCTGCTGCTGTCTTGCCGGATCGTACACCGACCAAGCTTCAAGATGTCAGGGTCCTAGAGCTGATTGAGCACTGTAAGCTGACGCAGCACTGTTGGCAGCACTGAAGGATGCCACCACTAGGGATGGGTACCGGAACCCAGCATTAAACAGGCCCCGAGTACAAATAACTGCAGACCATAGTTACGAAGCGCCAACATTATCTGTTCGGCTATCGGTACTCGAGATATTAAGAAAATATATTTATTATTGCTACTTAATTTTCATCTTGCACACTTTATCTCAAACTCAGTGAAATGTTCATGCCATGGGATCTTTCATAGAAAATTTCACTTTAACAGGTTTTCGAACATTAGTATGTGTTCCCCTAGCCTGTCTATGGTCCCCCAGAAGCTAGAAATGTCGTTAGGTGTTAAATGAGCAATAGATATTGTGCTCTGCCTTTGAAACAACAAAGCTCATACGCGCTAAGCATGTCCCCATGTCGTCATACAGCGACAAGTTACCTCTCCTTTCTCTGCTTTGCCCCTTTAATAGGTCCAATGCTTTGCCCGCCCAGCGAGCCCTCTCTGGGTCTCTGTGTGTGTGTGTGTGTGTGTGTGTGTGTGTGTGTGTGTGTGTGTGTGTGTGTGTGTGTGTGTGTGTGTGTGTGTGTGTGTGTGTGTGTGTGTGTGTGTGTGTGTTGTGGTACTGTAACGCAAGTGTTGTACACTTCTTTGTTATTTGGATAACCGTTCTGCTGTTGGCTTTATGGCGCATAGCACGTCGGGTTCTCTGACGTCTCTGGTATTTCCACAACGAGACTCGTAGTGGGGGTCATCTCAGCCATGGTTGAGAAGGAATGAGGGGAAAGGAACTTTGGCTTTGGCTCCCTGAAGTATATGAACCTCGACATGGAGGAGAAAGGGATTGTTGCCCGCGATTGACAATCGAGGTCAACAATCGTGGGTAATAATCTCTTCTCCTCCATGTGCGGTTCAGTCACTTCAGGTTGCATTTGGAAGTGGAAGAACCAGAGACGTCGGAGAACCTGACGCAGTCGTTTGAGATTCATAATATCGTCTGGATGCGCACAGCTTTTGGCCGTGATAATATATAGAATATGAGATATCTATGTTAAATATGATATTATTTAGATATAGAGCTCCAGGACTCCTGCCGGATCACCCGGAGTGTTCCAGAATATTTACAGAACACGTCCAGAAGCTGTGTGCGCCTCGCCATTGTGATACATCCACTGTAAACACAAGCGCATAGTTCCATGGCTGCAAGATGCTCAGGGCCACCACGCCCAACCTCAACCTTGTGGAGGCTCCACCTTGTAGATGGCAAACGTCCCGTCTATAAACGGCACATTTGTGGAAAGCTCATTGTGGGACTGGCTTGTAGTGGCTGTAAATCAGCACCACGGCTGAATTTCTTGAACGTCTTCAAGTACTGTATTAGGGGCCCACCAACATCTATATAAAAGCATCCATAAAGTAGCATGCCACGGGACCCAATACGATTTAAACATTCTCCTATGATGCACTCTAGCTCTTCATGATCCAATAGAGATCTCTCTCTGAGCGCATGTGTGCGAGCCAGGTGGAGGGACAACTCTATAACTAGTCGCAGCTACACACTTCAACACCCTGCAACATGTACACACACACACACACACACACACACACACACACACACACACACACACACACACACACACACACACACACACACACACACACACACACACACACACACACACACACACACACACACACACACACACCGGATATAACTAAAAGTTTGAATACATTTCACAAAAGTGGACACAGACAATATTCGTTGCCTCAAGTGCAACAAGTCTTTTTCATGTGAAAAAATACTTGAAGTAAGACCCTTTTGTGTTTAACGTCTGAAAAGGCTTTCAGTATGAACATATCAGACTTGGCCCCGCAGCTTCATCCATTAGGACCCATTACATAAAACTGAACAAAACCTAGAATCAAATCTTCCTCGTGGCTCGTCTGGTGTGACCCACTTCACATTGAAGCCCTGCCGTGACAGAGTTGGACTCGGACCATGAGTGGATCTAAAACCCACTGACTTCCTCCGAACAGCACTTATGTGAGGCTACCAGCTAGAATAGGGTGCACTGTCGCCGATTAAGTTAATCTTAAGATAGCGTGTATCTTTGTATTTCTTCATTTCCCATCATTGAACAATTGATGTACCTTGAGATTGTTGAATTTTAGTCACCCAGGGATTTCTTTGGTTGACTCCAGATTTACAGCCCTAGATTTAAGAGTCATTTGTTTGAAATGCCATGGCCATCCGTAAGCTACATAAGTGATTGAAATGCTCTTTGACATATCCATTTCTAGTTGACTGCATGGCTAAGATAATTTTAGAATGCAACAATTCTCAAAGACAGAGAAACTTTGGGAGGGAGCGAGTATTTTCTGTATTGAGCATTGACTTAAATCCTTTTCTAACTCTCTGATCATACCTAGTAGTTTCTTCACTCCTCTTCATCTTGTTTCATTTGGTTATTATGATGCAGTTCTCTTTTTTCCCCAATTGTTTAAGTGGAATTGAGTTCACTTTTTTGGTGGGAACCCTGCAATTGGGTCTCTATGGAAGTAGATCTGTGTCAGATGTTAAAAATAAAAGCCATTGAATTGTAAGCACTGAATATTTATGCATCGAAATAACGTAGCTTGATTTTTTGCCTCTGAATTAAACTCTTAAAATATCCAATGAATCATTTTCAGCTTTATTTGTCAATGTTAAAAGATTTAAAATCAAATATTCAACGTTAAAAAATATTTCAACATCCCCAAATGCAACATGCCAAAGTCAGCTGCAAAATTCAATGTATGAAATTCAGAATTAACATCGGGGGACCCAAGGAAGAGCAATCGATCCTAGAGGCTAGATCACGGTCAAGCAATAACGAGCAGGTGTTAAACAGAATTCTGTGACCCACCGAAAAGTGTGACCCCAGGGGGCGCTGTTGCACATTTTCTGCAACATGCACGAGTTTGAAGCATCAGGTGTGAAGTCGTCCACGTGCGGCAACGTGCACGATCTTAAAACTTAACGTTTGTATCGACATCGATCACTCGGATTGGGGTAGGCCTATTCGTTTTGTAACATCGGGCGCACGTTAAGTGGCTGGAGCTAAACGCCGAAAATGCCTCTGTGGTGGCATAACGAGAGCCTAACGAGCGAGCAAAGCCAACACTATTCCGCACCGAGTGGCATGATACAGATATGAGGATGACAAATTAAAAGCAAGTTGCTGTCGGGCGCATCTTCCCAAGGCATGCCGTGATTCCACTGGAACTACAGGCTGCCGCCGATTCAGACTCACAATACTATCGGCTCTGCGCTCTCGTTCCACAGTGGGCAGCGGGCTACAGATCGCCCCAGCATCACACCAAACGTAGGCAAAGGGACCTTGGATCGCCCCAAATTGGTGCCCTAATAAATTGGGCTCCTTAACCCACTACAATTACCCTTACTCTGCATCTAATTCCAGCCAAGTCACTGCAATCTCACACACACAGTTCGTTTATTTCATATTGCAGTAAAAAACTAAAATGGTGTGCATTATAACAAAAAAATAAAACATAAGATTCCCCTCCCCACCTTGTTATTAAATGTGCTTAATAAATACATTTTATTTGATTTGATTAGCATTTTGCAGACCAATACAATGGATAGGGCATTTAGTAAGGTCCACCACCGTTGCTTCTATCCCCATAAAAAGCTACAGTCAGTGTTTAATGATGTTGATTTACCTTTAAGCATTTAAGGGCTCCAGACTAAATTTTTTCACTAGGACCACAGTGGCCCCTAACTGAAAATTTGAGGGGGACAACCAGAAATTTTAGGGGCAAACAGTAACAGCTTGCCTCTCCATTGAGAATGCAGCAGGCGTGACAAACGCCTCCCGTGTGAAAAGTCCCTTATGGCACATAAAAGTCCTTACCGGGATCGGGTACCTGAGACTTAAGTCTCAATTTGGATTAAACGGTTAAAAAATAATGCAGGACCACTGTGTCGGACACGGTTGCGGGTCGGACACCGGAACAGCGTGGGTTTTGTGATTGCGAGCGAGACTTCTCCGATGTTGGATAGGCCTATGTTATTCAGGAGCAGAGGAGTCAACTAAAACCGTTAACAGTGGATGATTTGCTTTTTTTGCACAGCAATCTAAAGCACCAGGCCAAACACCACATAGTGTAATACCCCGAAGTTCCATCTAATGCGTCTAATTTTCCTTCAGGTACGGGCTGGGCGTCAATATCAATTTATAGCGGGTCGGGTTGGGTGAGGAATGTAATTCGCGCTACTGTCGGAACACGGTCGCATACGGCGCACTAGCCGCAGGGTTGAAATATTTAAGTTGAATTTTTTAACGTTGAATATTTGATTTTGAATTTTATAACATTGAAAAATAAAGGTGAAAATAATTTGTTGAAAATTGAAAGAGTTAAATTCAGAGGCAAAAAATCCAGCTAAGTTATTTCAATGCATAAATATTCAGTGCTTGAAATTCAATGGCTTTTTTTTTCTAAATCTGATGACACAGATCCCTTCAGTAATTATTTAGTCCATATATAAGAGTATCTAAGACTTAGGTTCACTTAGGTCCTTTCCACACAGAACTGTTTTTTTTGTGAAAACGCCCAAGTCCTTATGCGCGTTTGGGCAGACCGGCATCCAGTCGGATCCGGCGTTTTTAGTGCCCCAAAACACGCTTTCTGAAACCAGTTCCCAGGGTGAAAACTTAAGAATGTAGGGCTGCGCGTTTATAAAAAAAAAAAAAAAAAATCATAGTCACGATTATTTTGGTCAATATTGTAAATCACGATTATTCAAACTATTATTTTTGAGGTTGAAAACATGATACATTTTCTGCAACCCTTCTATAAAGACATTTAATGAATAACAAATACATAGTTTATAAAAAAAAATAGCAGAAAGGTTACAGTTAGCAGGCCAATTACAGTTCTTGCAGTGCAAACTTGCAAATGCAACTGCATTTTCACACACAAATGCAACGGGATTGTCACACAAATGCAACGAGATACACAAACGTAGATGCAATGAGATTATTCTCACACAACCTGAATCTCCAAAAGTATTCCAAACGGGACATATGCACATGACATTTTAATATAATTGTTGATATATTACAAATATTTTTTACATGCATCTAGAGAACAATCAATATACTCAAACATAAGTTGAAGCAAAAATATGATGTACCTTGTAGAATTCCTTATTATTAAGGTGAAAAAATTGGAAGGGGTTTGATTGACTGAATACTTAATTGATATAAACTTTGGTTACACTCAAATATAAACAATTACATTTGTTTCAATGAATTTCGGGCTGAGCGTTCTAAGGAGGAAAGTGATATCCCAAAGGTTATGGCTAGGCCTGGGAGTCGGTATAGATCTTTTCTTACAGCAGTGAAAAGGGAATGCATCACTGGAGTATGGTGATTTACTGTCACAACAGAAATTTGTATCTGTACATAAATCAAGTACTGTAACTATGAATGTAATGAAAGGACCTGACAAAATCTGAACAGATCTGAGCAGCACCCAGGGATAGAGGGAGAACCTTGAATAGGTTAACAAATCCCATATATGAACCATGTATACACAACTTCAGTGTATTATAAACAACTGAACATTTTAACCAGGCACCCAGTGTAAATAATTAAGGGGAGCACTGCTTGTGAGGCTAAATTGTGTGTGTGCGAAACAGCCAATGTGCAACAGCGCCATCAATTCCACAACACAGACCATAAATCTGCCAATTCATTCTCAACCACGGCTGAGATAACAAGCATTGTGAGTCTATACTTGTTGTGGAAGTACCGTAGATGTTGGAGAACCATACTCATACATGTCGTTATTGGGTTCATAACATCATCCGGAAGCACACACAGCTTTTGCCCACGATATATATAATTATTGAGTTCCGGGAGTCGGCAAATGGCAACAATCACTTTCTTCTCAATTTTGAGGTTCAATCTGGACTTCAGGGAGTGAACGCTGATAGGCTGTCACAACAAACTATTAAGCTAAATGTGCGGGAAAGTTCAAATATTTGCAATGTTTAAGTGAAGTGTTTTCACAGGAAAAGGTATATATTAAAAGATAGATCATTGGATTTTATAAATCGATATTGTGCAATTTTATAAATCGACATTATTCGAAAATCAATGCAATTTTAAAGAAAAATGCAATAAATAAACATTAAAAAAATTTAAGACAATAATAATAGCTCAGTTATCTTCATCTTATGTGAGTGCCATTGCTAACATAGTCCTTTTAAAATACTGCGAAGCGAGCGACCAAGTGAATCAAAGAGAAAAAGCAACCTACGCAGGTATGAATGCATGTCAGATAACATGACATGGCCCCTTAAAAAGGCTGGGTAGACAACGAAATATTATACTTTCTCGCCTTGGCCACCCGCACGTAAAAACAAAATGTTTTTCTCATTTCACGCCTGATGAACAATAAAGTCTACATGCATGTTAGAAGCGATTAACAGCAGCGATACGAATATAAGGATGAGGAGGAATACTCAACCTGTATAGACTAGTGAAGACAAGTTTATGCTCTGACCTTTCAACAAAATATCCTATGCATTTAGAGGATTCAACTATATTGGAGAATTACTATTTAATCCACAAGTTAAATAGTATAGCGAATGGCTATTCGCAGATGAGGGGGGGATTATGATAAGTGGGTCTGCTTTGGAGCATTAACGCTACGGCTACACCAGACGCGGAAATTCACTCGTGCGGAAATAGAACGTTCACCAAGCGGAAATTTCCATCCATTCTTGAACTATCAACTATCGAGGCCTACTTGCTATCTATATACTTACACTGTACTATCTATCTTATACACTCGTCTTCAAACAGAAAAGTAATGTTTTAATCGTTAAAAACGTTAAATCTCCATAGTAACAGCTCTCGAGGGTTTGGGAAATAATCAGATTTATTGATTCCCTCATTATTCACAGCAAAATATATAATGATTTTCATTACATTTCATTGATTTATTACCATACTCTATGTTAAAAGGCCCACGCAAACCTCGCGGAAAATAATAAAAATAGAAACCAGTCTAAGTCTTAATTTTCCACGCGGAAATGTCGGCGCGGTACATTCAGTTTCAGCGTCTGGTGTAGCCACTCTCATTGCTTTCAACGGTTTCGAATTCTGCTGCGTTCATACCGCGTCCGCAAAAGCAAAATTTCCGCGTCTGGTGTAGCCGCGGCCTTAGCGTGAAAATATCTAAGCTAGTCGCTTGGTGCAAATAAAATGTGTCGCCTTTTTGCAAAGCAAAAATAATAAGGAAGGAAATTCGAATTGACTATCCAAGCCATCTTCTCCTTGTGATCACTTTATTCTAAGTCATATTATAAGTCATCAAGTGAAAAGGCATTTAAAGAAAAATAAATTGCAGACCGCCTGCTACGCCATCTGACCGAAGCTGACCGCGCCAATATTTCAACCCCCATTTAGTTTAGTAGTTTTACTAGCAATATGCTGTACCACATTAAGAACAAGCACCTGGATGCCATGTCCGGGGATGGCTTGCAGCCAAAGATCATGTCTCGGCTATCCGGGGGGGAGAAAGTGTAATGCGCACCGGTCCGAGGCCAACACCCAGTTGGTGAGCAGAATGAATAAGAGCGATGTGCGGCCAATCAGTGTGGTAGAGGGCGAGGGATTGGAAGACCTAGCTTGGTACCATGACCCCGAATAAGTCATTCCATCAAGAGCTACTGTGACTAAACCCATAGAAAAACACAAGAGAAGGATGAGCAAACGATGAACTGATAAAAATGCAGCAATAAACTTCAGTAAAGCCAACAGAATATAAAAGGAAAGACATTCATAAAACAATGCATTAAAATGTCAGCACTTCGAAATGCAGTGCCAAAGCTCATTGAGTCAATGGAGCGCCAAACTAAAAAGGAGAGTGCCCCTTTATTGTATGTCCAATAGTTCAGTGTTTTTTCCTGAAAAATTTACCGGTTGGTTACCGGTTAATGGGTGTTGGTGTATCGAAAGCAAAATTAACCGAAACTTACATCCCCAACTCGTTCGATGATATTATATCAATGCTGACTTTTCCCCATAACAAATGTCTCATATGTTACAATAAAGTAGTGTATTTATTTTTTTACATATCGATACTGAATATATGTTTGTGTCTCATAAAGGCTGTATTGTAAATTTTGCATTGGATTTATTGAGATTTCGCCAAACCTACCTATACTAAAACCTCTCTCTTTGCTCTACTTCACTTTATTGGGATCAAATATTGACCCAGGTACTCATCAGATGTTGTTCTATTGTCCTATAGGGCTACCAACTGATAATGCAGAAGGTGGTATTCACCCTAAAACATGATTTATTTCAGGTGGAAATTAAATCTTCCACTTAAGCTTTACTCACTCAAAGTACTATCTACATTGAATATTTCACTTGCACAACAATTGTTCTTTTGGTTCCAAGATTACATATAGCTCTTGTTGTTTTGGAGATACAATCCATTTATTTTGGGCATGTTATTTTCATAAGAAAACGTAGTAATGAAGAGGTTAATAAAATAAACAATGCCCTTAATGTTCTTGTGTCAAACTCACATTGCCATACAGAGATCTAGAGTTCTCAACTGAGTCATTCGTTATTTCATACAATTATAATATTAAAAAGACTACGGTCATGGTTTCCAATTCCCATTATACCCTACCTTTTCTCCTGCTATACAATAGAGGCCATTCCTATTGTAAACCCTCAAACGTTAACACTACAGCCATTTGGTCTGAGGCATAATATCTACCAAAGAGGCTACAACGCGTGACATACAGTTCTGATGGTAAGTGATATATAACTCGATTCTCGGTAAATAAACAGATACATCTTCCCATTGCAAGATGCAATTTAAGAGTAAACTAATGTCAGTCAAATGTCTAAATGATCCATGTTTTCTCAAAATGAAAATATTTTCCATGCAAAGATGGAGCAAATAGTACTTCGCTCCTCTCGCAAAAGCTTTTGGACCCCCAACTGTTGCAGCTGGATGTTTAACCTCCTCAAGATGTGAATAATTAATAAATCGTACACAAACTAAAAACATCACCCATATGTTAAATGAACTGTCCCTCCCCGGCGAAGAAGGTTGAATTCTGTTTCCAAACGTCGTTGAACATAGTTTGGCGGACAATATGATAATTAAATGATTTACATTTCATACAACACAACATATGCACTCTTATTACTTTCAACAGCAATAAATATGTTAAAATATAAATAGTGATGATGACGATTACGATCTTAACCTTGCAGTATGCATTTGACTATGATTCTGTGGTTATTGTCACAGCCCCTAGTTATGGCCCAAGCCAACTTTGTTATACTTTCTTTGTTTAGCAAGTAGGCAAAATACAATACATCTGAGAAGCGTAACCCTCAAGGAAGCAGCAATCAACATGGACTGCTCTTCAGAGTTGCCCAAATCATGGCGTTAGCATACCCTCTCATCACTATGTGGTGACGTGCCTCAAGAAAGGTGCTTTGTCTTCACAAAATTAACCGTCTGTTATTTAGTAACAGAGACCAGTTACTATGCTTAACATCATAGAAGTCAAACTCAAATGGCTAAACATGTTTGGTTTAATATCCCCTTTCAAATTAGACCGAGCCCCCACAGTATTCTTTTGAAATTATGACAACTCAGGTTTGGTTAGTTAATCAAACTGTTACAGTTTAGATAGAAGATCAGCATTTCATTTCAAGTTGTTAACATGTGAAGGCTTTATTGTCATGGAACTTGGAATTAAATGAACATGCTAGTAAATAGACTAAACATGTTTCGCTGTAATCTTATCTTTAGTTTGTAGTTACAGAAAGGAAAGTATGTTCATAACATGGAGGTAGGCCTGACTTTCTGTCTTTGGCTAATTTGAATGAAAGAGGTGGATTTAATCAGCCTTAATCTGTTTAAACCGGTATGATCCCAGATCAGCCACTTAGGAGCAATCCACAATCCGTGGCCCTTGACACCAACACCAAATAAGTTGGGAGACATGCACACTGAAAACCATCGTATGTAAAATTGTACCAAATAATATACTTATTACACTCATTGTTTGAGACAACAGCTATAAGGATTGGTTAAAGCTTTTCATAAGGTGGTATACAAATGTGTGCTACAGTGTAAGTTGCACCCAAGTTAACGAGTCATCATCATACCGTCCATCGCAATATTGATCTACAATGAAATTCGTTGCGTTTATCGGGTAACTATAATCCATTTTACAAAAAGGTAGCAAGTATGTTAGCAATTTTACAAAACGAACTCATACTAATTGGTTACTTCGGTCTGGAGATTTCCCTGCCGTTTCTCTTATATCAATGCAGTTAGAGATAACCCAATCACATCTCATTTGTTTACATTAGCTAGCAAGCTAATGCTGGCTACCTAGCTGAAATGTAAGGGAACGTTAGCTCTCTGCCTAAATACGTACAGAACAGGTTCATCATTTTTACAAAGAGAAAATGTCAAAAATCATTAAACTAACTAGGCTACGCAAAAACCTTGACCTTTCTTTGGTACATCGTGTATCTCCTTGAATGATCATAAAAACAGCGAGCTCCTCCTTTGCATTTTTAGCTGGTACAGGGAATAATGCGAACAATCTGATCACTTTGGTCTTAAAAATTGCCCTGAAGTTTTAGAGAAAATATATATACAGATTTAGTTTGAATGCTTGTTGTATCAGCCAAAGTGGCCAACCCACTCGAACAGCTTGGTACATCATTTCATGGGATCATACATGCTCATCTTACCTGATCATCAAATCTATTAATGACGGCCTGGACCCATTCCACTGGTTTATGTGCCGCCATGGCAGGGCGGATGGCAACCGCGGTTGCTCTCCTTAAAAAACCAAAGTATGCAACAGAACCTGATAATTCTATTTATGCATGAAATTGCGTCCTTAGTCGATTAAAAGGACGAGAGCTGCTAGTTATTTTTTCCTTTCAGCAAGATTCACCATGCCACCGCCATGACACACCACCGGAAGTCTTCCTCGGCTAAATTATTGGGAGGTTTCGGAGCGCGTGCGTCAACTACGTATTATTTTATTCATGGCCCTATAATAGGCAAAAATAGTGTACAATATATTTATCCAACCTCCTGGAATTCATTTAACTAATGCAAACTTTGGTATGTTTAGTCTTTGTAATTCCTTTACCTGCAGACGTTTATTTGCATTTTCTATGATTTAGATAATTAAAGGACAGATTCAAATATCTATCCTTAATGGCAAAAAGAACCATCTAACCATCGAGGGTGGGCGAGCACAACTGGCAAAGTCGCAGGGGGCAAAACCAAACGACAGTCATGACCGTCTGTTTGTGAAGCTCACCTAGAACAGACGAACATGTCATTCCTCTATTTGCCGTTAGGTGGTTCACAATAGTTCAATGGAAAGTGACCCGCCACCATTCACCATCCTCCATTCACTAGTCAACGAGAGGAAATGTGGTGTCCTTCTTATTATACAAAGATAAAAAATAAATTGTGCTAGTTCGGTTAGGAACTCAGTGGCTTGTTCATCTTGAAATTATGTTTTTTTTTCTAAGGTCCTAGTCTACCTTTATATTGCCTTACAACAAATACATTATGAATTGGAAATTAAATGTATGAAATGCAACTTTCCTATACTATGGAGTGCCTTGGAGGCAACCAAGGCAGTTGGTTGCCTCAACCAAGATGGTTGTCGCCAACTCGCCATGGCCATTAAGAGAGAGGTGGGCAAACTATTCATTACAAAGTAGTAATTACAAAGTAGTAGCCTACAAAGTTCTGTGTTCTTATAACAAAGATCCCCAATTTTTTTTATGTGCGTGTGGGTATGTTTTTGTGTGTATAGACCGGTTGATACATATATATATAACACACACAAAAAATAAATCATTAACTTTAAACGTAATGTCTGAAATCGTTCTATATAAAACTTGTTGATGGTGCCAAATATGTACCAGGCTATATAACCCTTACAGGTTCTGTATAGAAAACAACTGTGAATGCTTCCAAAATGGAGATTTTGGCAGAGAGTTGGGATTCTTTACCATTTACAGGTCATTTAAAGATTAAATATTGACTAATTTGTTAATTATAAAGCTTGTAAGTGGTTTGATGTATGTCAGGAAAATTATGAAAACATTGCTTCGAAAATGTTATGGATTAATTTGTGTGATTGGTGGATGAGCGTCTGGGGGCTTTTGAGATAATTATTTAACAGTAAGGTGAGAAATAAGGATACTTTGTTAAACTACGTCAAAAAGTTTGCAGGTCTGTTGATTATTGTATTAAATTGCCACGTTGTAGTTTGGGTAGAAATATTCAAGTATTTTTATTCTTAAATACATGTCATCATATCAATCTCTCCAAGATAAATTCATGTTACCCTCTAGCCTGCTAGCAACCTTCTACTAGCTTTGAATAAATGCAGTGGGAATGCCTCTGGGTAACGTTTGGCATAGTCACAACTGACTATATTGAATCTATTACCTGAGGAAATCTTCTCTAATGGAACTACCAATTGCATCCCCATCCTGTCAAACGGTGTGTCAACAATTGGTAATGGTTATATATATATATATATGCCCAGGATGAAGTAACATAGTAATATAATATTGGGACACTTGAGTATACAGCCCTGTAGTGATGGTTGAAAACTATCCATGTACGGGGTCAGCTTTTCGAACTTCTGAGTGCTCATGCAATCACAGTCTTTTGCCAAGTCATACTGCCAACAACCACTTGCTGTTATCATATGAAAACTGCTTGCTACGTGGTGCACTCTCTGAAAACCTGGGAAGTAGGACAACCAATGGATGAGCGGAAATAATTGTCTTGAACGAGGACATTAGTGAAAAAGAAAACAGAAATTATGAAAAAAAAAATGAAGCATAATTTCCAAAGAAGAAGGTAAACATGTGGAATATGTACCATGGTATACAACAGGACAGTAAGAATGGACAATGAAGAATAGGAAAACTAAACTGGTCAGTGACATTTCATTCTATTTTGCTCATTACGATATTACAGAAATGATTTCTGTAACACCGTATTGAATTTACATGGTCTACCTACATACAAGTTGGATGCTGTATCAATGCATTAAAAATTATATTTAATCTTTATTAGTATAAACTATGAACTATGATCAGGTCCAAAGTCCACTCAGCCATATACCAGGACATTTTGGAGCCCTTCATGCTTCCTTCTGCTGACAAGCTTTATGGAGATGCTGATTTCAATTTCCAGCAGGATTTGGCACCTAAACCAAACTGCCAAAAGTACCAATACCTGGTTTAATGACCAAAGGATCACTGTGCTTGATTGCCCAAACTCACCTGATCTGAACCCCATAGAAAAAAGTGCCGGGGTATTGTCAGGAGGAAGATGAGAGACACACGACCAAACCAAGCAGACGAGCTGAAGGCTGCTATCGAAGCTACCTGGGCTTCCATAGCACCTCAGCAGGGCCAAAGGCAGATAGTCTCCATGGCACTCCGCATTGATTTAGTAATTTATTCAAAAGGAGCACAAACTAAGTACTGAGTACATATGCAAGAAAGAAATTTTCAGAGGGCTGACCTTTCCGGATTAAAATGACCGGTCTTAATTTTCTGAGAAACTGAATTTGGGGTTTTCATAAGCTGTAGGCCATAATCATCAAGATTAATGCAAATAAATGCTTGAAATACTTCACTGTTGGTGGAAAGAATCTATAAAGTATATGGGTTACTTTTTAAATTGAATTATTGAAATAAATTACCACAATAAATTACCACAATATAAAATACCACAATTTCCACAATATTCTAATTAATTGAGATTCATCTGTATGCATAAACTCGAAGGAACCGATTCTGTGATAAGAGTTTGTCTGCCCATCACTGAATCCCTGGACATGAAAAGCGTCATAGCCATTCGCACAAGGTTTTATTAAAACCCAAGTGAAACCCGCCTATATGTGCAATTTACTGTTGTTAATGGGGAAAAATCGTTTTATTAACTTTTTCAGGTTTTTTTGCTATATTTTGTATGTAGGCCTAAACATAGTTTCCATCTTGTAAGCTAAAAAAAATCAAAGTCCGAGCCAGGGCGACTATTCACGGCCACTGAAAACATCTCTCATTTAGTTTGTGAAACAGCTCGTATGCGGTCAGCATTTACTGCCATGATAATGTGCCGTCAACTGGGCAGTGAGAAAGTGCTGTAGTGCAGAAGTCCCCGCTTCCCGGCTGTAGCCACGGCCTCCTACAAATCTGTTTACGTCCTGCTCTGCTCATGGTTGCGACCGTGTTTTGGCCTGCTTCCATTGTTCGAAGCGTTTTTTAAAGATGCTGAAATTGGTGAATGAACAGTATGAGAATCATAAGCGGTCTTTTTAACCGGATGAAGGAATACACGTAAATAGTTTCAGGTGTAGTGGAGGGATGAGAGACCGGTGTCTGCCAGGGTGGGGGCAGCATGAGGCGAAACAATGTCTAACTGTCTAACAAATAATACAATCCTCTATACTCCCCGACTTGGAAAGCAAAAAGGAAGACATTCAAGCCCATGGCTGCAACAGGGGTTACTGGTCGCAAGCAGGAATAACCCCACAAACCCACTGGATGCGGTGCAGTTTGTCCATATTCGTAAAGAGACCTTGCATTGGCTGGCATACCGCCAGACATGCCTTGATTGTTTTTCCCGCCAGTCATGCAGATCGAAGCAATGACTAAGACTTTTACTTGTTCAACTAGAGGCCTTGGAGAACCCCAAGCCTATCCGTCCCATCAGGGACCAAAGAGGGTACCTATCAAGGGGGGAAAGCATGTTCCCTAGAGGCCTCACAGGTAGGAACATTCATGGATCATTGGATCAAAGATTGTTGCCAAATAGGGGAGAAAGAAAATGTAAGGAGTGGCTGGCAGTTCACACCAAACCGTGATGTGACTTACATCATCCAAGAGGCAGAGGAGGATGAGGGCATTTGTACTGATGGGAAGCAGGAGCAGTTCAAGAACCATGCCATAAACAAAAAAGCTCTACAAAAAGTACACAAGCACCACATCCAAACTATGGTTGTATGGTTCTCCCTAGCCTTACATGATCAGCTCCCAAATACAAACCTTATTGTTAACTGTAAAGATAAAATCTTCCTAGATGATTCAGAAGCAACTCATTCCGTGTTGTCTTCCAAGGAATGGAAACATTTAGCAAAATGTGGTCATAATGTACATGAGGTCGGAGCGGGCGGACAACCCTTTATGGAAAATTCACTGTCCCCAAACAAGACGGTGATAAACACCTCAAACATTATTTTCTTCTGTCTAGCCAATGTCCGTCCAACCTGTTGGGGAGACATACAATGTGTCGGCTATGGGTGAGTGTCGTATGCACCGACACCGGCCTCGCGGTTACCTCTAATGCAAACCCTACGATCCAAGCATAGTCGTGTGCGTTACAGTCACAAGGTTACGTTTATTCATGGGACTTGCCAGATGGGCCAGGGTCAATAGCTGACAGACTGATTACAGACGCAAACCATTGCACTCAGTCAGAAAAAAATACAATAGATGCCAACAGATGATTTGCATCTTGTCTTGTGATGGCCAATTAGCAATGTTTGAAAAGGCATAGTTTGAAGAAGAGTATTTAACATCCATGTTAAATAAGTAAATATTGCTCTGGAATGAGAAATTGAGACCTATTCAGGTGGAATTTTGCTCTGCATGGTTTTACAATGTTCAAAGCTCAACACCGCATTGGATCCTAGCAGAAAAAACCTGACATGACTTGTGCTGAATTATGTTGATGGGCTGTCAGGGCGGGGGGGTGGGTGACGCATGGCCTCAGGGGCACTACATCGCCCACGCACCGGGCTGAGACACAGAGTGTGGGGTGGAGCTTGCAAAAGCCGACACTCGGTACACCAAATGTTTGGTAACAAGAGCTTTTAGTTCCACAGATCTCTGCAAGTAATCCTTCTTCTTGGAGCACGTATTTGGCCTGGTGTAAGTACTCCATGGGGGTGCCATGGGTTACCAGCCATCTCTATTCCCAGCTCAGGAGGTCGACATTGCTGTCCCATCGGTTCAGTCTCATCTCCGCTGGTTAGCAAGATTTGAAGGACGTTCATTCCGCCCATCGCCACTCAGCTGACCATAACCAGCGCATCGCTGACTGCTACCGGTCCCAGGCCCCCTAACTACCTCCCGGGGAAGAGGGTTTGGCTTTCCTCAAGTGACCTAGCCCCCAAGACGTTTTCCAAGAAACTCACCCCCTGTTTTTTAGGCCCTTTTTGATTCTGTCAGAAACCCCACAGTGGTCAGACTCAGGTGGCCTTCCAATATGGAGGTTCATCCCACATTCCATGTTTCTCAGTTTCCACTAGCCCTTTGTCCCCCCCGGTTGCAGCTCCTCCACTACCCCGCATCATCGATGACCACATGGCCTACACAGTGTCCGGCGGCTGCTGGACGAGCGCCATCGGGGACGGGGTCCACCAATACTTGGTGGATTGGGAGGGTAATGGCCCTGAGGAGCATAGCTGGTTGCCCCGTAGAAACAACATGGATGCGCCCATGGTCCAGGTTTTCCATGAGGAGCACCGGTATTGACCTTGTGGGTCGCCTGGAGGCGCCCATTGAGGATACTGTTGGGGTTAACGTTAGCCCTAACCCAGCAGATACATTGCTCCCTCTCCCCCTCTTGGTGGCATATTGTCTAGGTATCTTCACCCACTCATTGCCAGATCGTTGTTTCAACCGTCCATCCTTGCCTGTCTACCTCCTGTTTATTCCCCACTGCTCACATCCTCATACAATGAACCTCTGGTATAATTCAACCTCTATTGTCTGCGTCTGCGCTTGGGTTCTCCCCTTTTGATCATAACAGGGTGTGCCATAACAACCAAGAGGCTGGACTACTCATCCATAATTATTTGACCAAACATAATCACGCAAGTAAAGGTTGACATAAGATCTGTTTCAGGCAGTTCAGGAGAGGTGTTTTCTGTGGGAGAGACACCCCTGGCGTGGGCTTAGAGATGTGTAACTAAGCAGACCTTATACATGGATAAAAAAAAAGTTACATAACACACTAAAGGAATGGGGAAAACCAAAAAGACAATATAACCCTTTAACAACTCGCCTGAGTCAAGCGTATTTCCAAGCTCAGCACTTGTCAGAAACACATACCAATAACATTAGGAAGAGGAGTGTTAGCTAACAACTTTTATTCCCCTGCAATTCAATAAATGTTTACCTGTGTTGGACTATGGTGATGTTTTGTATGCATACCTCTACACAGTATCTTCATATAGTTGATACAGCTTACCATGCTTCTTTGAGGTTCGTCACAAATTGTAAAGCTTTGACTCACCATTATGAGTACTCTCGGGTAGGATGGCCCGCATTGGCCACCCGTAGGCTCTGTCATTGATACTTTTATATATAAGGCAATTATTGGTCTGCTCCCATTCTACTATGTGTCCTTATCGCGCAGAAAAGAGCTGGAAAGTATTCTTTGCGCTCTTACGACTCTTTTTATACTGGCCCTTGCCCGTACGGAAAATGGCAAAAGGGCTTCTGTTTATTCTGCACCATCGAATACGTTGCAGGATTAAAAGTTGAAACTGAACTGTTTTCCATGAAATGCTTTTAGACCCAAAATGAAAGACTCAGAGGCAGATTCTTTAAGATTTCAATGTTTTCAATGTCCATGGTTACGAGTTCCCTATTCTGACTTTTAGTAATTCTTGAATGTTTCCTATTTTGTCTTCTGTACGTGTGCTTTGTATGCTGCTGCCTGTCTTGGCTAGGTCTCCCTTGAAAAATAAATGTTTAATCTCAATTGAACTTTGCTGATTAAATAAAGGTTAAAAAAAAAATAATAGCCCTAACCCTAACCGTGAGCTTTAAACGACATAAATATGTTAATGAAAATAGGTAATGATGGTTATGTCATATTGATCACACCTTGTGATGGCTGGTTAATAATGGAATTCAGGACCATGATTCTCTTGAAGCTTGGACTCCAAAAAACGTCAAACTTCCTGGAATCTTTTTAGAAAACGCTACTGAAACAAAAGATAGGCCCTTCGGATATTATTTGGCGTTTTGGCAAACAGTGGTGTGACTATTCTCACTGTCACGCCCTAGGGATATGATTTTGGTATTTGGCAGACATTTTTTTAACTGTGACTCATCTCTAGCCATTGAGATTAGTATCTCAGGATAGTCCTACTTTACTCCAAAGGACATTGTTACAACCTGTTACATAGTTTCAAAGCATACAAATACTGCATGCTCATTTTCTGGTTCTACTTGCCACACTTAATCGGGAAAGGCTCAATTTAATTAAAATACCAAACGTATGGACAAGGAATTGTTCTATTCCGTCTCCTTTCCGATTTGTAGTCGTAGTGCCTACATGTTGTGTAGCGCGATACAGGTGGTTAGAGAATATCCTGCATAATCGACAAGATGTGTGTATACGATAATTACCCAGATGGATTATTGTGCACAGTTTCTCTCCAAAGCGGCTCCAACTTACAGGTTATAACAACTTTCTATGGAGGTTGATGACTCTAAACTGATCAAAATGATAAAAAAAAAATAGGATCAAAATGGCTAGAGTAGGCCTACCAAAAGGTCTACTTCTAATGTGCTCTGCATCGTGTCCCACCGTCGAGTTTCAGGCTTCGTTTGATAAATTTGACACGTAGAAATTGAATTGGCTGGTTGGCTTATGTGTGGTTTTCTTTCGTTTTCCTTTTAATTCCTTCATTTATGCTTTCTTCTATTTGTGCTTAGCGGCGCCTGACTCCAAAACTGTGGGTGTCAAGCAATGTGACGGACGGTTTGCCTTATTAATTTATGATAATAAAATGCTGACTACTGGGGTAGACTCCGCCTTTGTTATCAAGCTACTACTGATGGGCAGGGCACTAACAAAGTGGCATTTGGCTCGGCTCACAAATAAGAGCCAGCTCTTTTGGCTCCGAAACTGCTCAGTTACATCACATCGCGTATTCCAACACCTTACCGTAGCATATTGTGCAGCATTTGTTTTGCTGCACGATATCGATAGTATACGAAAAAACAAGGAGTAGACCGACATAAACCAACAATGCAAAACCCTGCCATCGGAAAAACAACCAGCAGGGGCCGCTGTTTGGCAGTTATTAGCATGCGTAAGGCTGGGGCTAGAACACTGGCTAGCAGCAGCCAGGCTAAGGTAGCTAATCAGTCAGTCGGTGCAGATGGGTCATTACACGGGTTTGGGAAGTGGGAGTCGAATTGCCTCAATTTAACCACCAGCGGTGCTCCATAGCCTGGTACTGGAAAACAGTGAGTAATACATTAATAAACGCAATTACTTTGACGTGGCACTTTCCATTGTAAAATAGCTATTCAATATTATGGACTAATGGTGAATGCAATGGGTGGTGGTTTTCCCTGCATCATACTTTTAAAGTGTTTTTCCATTAACATTTCATAATACAGGCGAGAGAAAGCGTTGCCTTGACAGGCTAGCATGCTAGCTGTAATGCTAACTCAAATTGTGGATAGTGTTTCTGAGCCAATGGCTTTTCTTTGATCTACAATGAAAAATCATATTTTAGGTCACCCTGTTTCACAATTTTTCCAACGTTATGTAATCTATCTAAAAGCACAACTACCGTTTATTAATGGCTAGCCCAACCAGCTTATGATCTCGTTACAGTAGCCTTCCCAAGCTGCGCCCAGCCCTTTCTTATGTCCCTCCGAGTCAGTGCAGTGATCTACGGGAGCCTGGTTGCGTTATTCTTTGTTTGAGGAAGTGTTCCAGGCTTTTTTCTTGACTCTGTCTGCCAGGCTGTTAATATCTGTCAACTCTATTTACTGCGTTCTTATTTGACGATGTTGCATGTTCAACAAATGTGTGGGTGTGTGTGAGAATTAACACTAGGAGCTGGATATGAAGTTATACAATTAAGGGATTTTGTATACGGTAGGGATGACTAAATTGGGGTAAGAACAATGTCCTTCAAATATATTTTTTGGGTTTATCAAATAGCATCATACAATACAATCCAGCCATTTGAATTTAGCATTTTAAAAGGCTCTCTCATGTTGGTAACAATATTCATAGATGAAATAAGTACTACTTAAAGATTGACACGGCAATTTCTTTGACTTGTTAGATGCAATTCTTTCTGAAAACTAATTATGGGCTTTCTTATTGTGTCTCCCCAGGTGATTCAAACATTTCCGCCTTTTTGGTCTTTGTCGGACGGGACATTTAAAGGAGTTTACCTTTCAATTGGGTCTCCCACCTTATTCTACAATAGCATAGTACATATGCGTTAGACATGTTCAATCTAATGAAAAAGGATAAGGACCGAGGCGATGGAGGAAAGAAAGATAAAAAAGATAAGAAGGAGAGGATGTCTCCAGCAGAGTTGCGCAGCCTTGAAGAAATGAGTATGCGTCGGGGCTTCTTCAACTTGAAGAGGGAAGCCAGGAGGGAGTCCAAGAACAAGCTAGAGATCTCCAACCCCATACCCATCAAGGTGGCAAGCAGCCATGAGCTCAGCCTCACAGACATCGAGTCAGATGGTTTGAGCAACAGCCGCAGCGGCTTTCTGGATGACCAGTTGAGTGCCGCCAGCTCCACTGATGACCTCAAGGGAGAAGGGGCAGGTGTTGGACCCGATGGCCACCGCGGCTCAGTGAGGGACCGTGTAGCTCACTTTGGTTCACTCGCCAAAAACTCAACCCAGGTTGGCCAGATGATGAAGCGTTTCTCCTTTTCCCAAAAGAGCAAAGAAGAGAGTCCTTCTGAAGGATCCACACCATCAGGGCAGAACTCCACAGCCCCTTCTCCACAGGTGGAAACCAAGGTCTTTGAGCAGTCACGTGCTCACAGTCCTAAACAGCAGCAGCCCGAAGCGTCCGGGCCTAAAAAAGTATGCATTCCCAAACTAGTAGACAAGTCTTTCCCGGCCGACCTTCAGCTCCCGGCTGTGGTTTCACCGACCGTGCCGGAGACTCGTGCTTTGGAGCTCCAGCGGCGCAACACGGGGGACTTTGGCTTCTCTCTGCGGCGCTCCACCATGCTGAACCGTGGCCCAGACGGAGTGTTCCGGCAGCTCGTCCACTTCGCAGAACCTGGGGCCGGCACCAAGGACCTGGCACTGGGACTGGTGCCCGGCGACCGACTGGTGGAAGTAAATGGCTGCAATGTGGAGAGCAACACCAGGGATGAGATAGTAGAGATGATCCGCCAGTCCGGGGACACGGTAGCGGCTTAAGGTGCAGCCCATCCTGGAGCTCAGTGAACTGAGCCGCCGGTGGCTGAGGAACACTGAAGGACTGCGCAGGGAGGCCAGAGATGTAAGTATACTCACATTCCTGTGTGGGTGGGTGTTTGCGGCGTGAATGTTATAATATTAATAAATGAGTCAAGCTGTATGTTTGTCGTCAGTCGGCGGATGGAAGACTGAATTAAAGCTAAAAGTTTGGATTTGTTTGTTTTTATTAGCGGTTTATTTCTTTTTATTAGCGTGACGAGACGACCATCACGCTTTTAACCTCTTCCCCACAAACCTGTGCCCAACACCAGGCTCAATGTATAAAATCTATATATACCAGAATCAGACCACTCATATTTTGATGGAATAAAGTAACAGTGATGGACCACCATCAGCAAACGGCAGAAATACATGTGTAATATAAGTGCTGAACTGTAGTTTTCTTTATAATTTTACTGTAGAATGCCTAGGACTTAATTGGTGTTCGTGCACAATGAAGGTCATGTCTAAGCTTGGTTGGCACTGTGAGACTACTTCGACGGAGAAGCAGCAAGATTACAATTGAGAGATCTTTTTGCATAGGGGACCAGGAGACCATGGTTCGATCGATATTGAGTTGTAAAGTTCCCTACGTTTCCCTCCGCCATTGATAAGTATGGTCTTTCACAAGCCTGTGATTGACAGGCAAGATGGTTTCCATAAATCCTTCAGGGAAGTGATGCCCTTTTGGTCATAAATTAGCCGGGAGCGGTCTGAAATCGAAATTGATGCAGTCAACTCAAAACGTATTCTCCGAGCCCATTTTATTCACCAACAGCTGCTGGATAACAAATTACATTTAAATAATAAGCCTTAAATCTTACCTATAGACTGCATATGCATTGATAGGTACTGTTGGAAGCCACTGTTTGCATGGCTCACAATCTGGAGCCATGCCTTCATATTTGCGTTCAGGCCCTTTCTAAACTAGCTGAAATCATTATATACCATAATCAGATATGTGGTAAGGGTCTGTGAATAGCTCAGGAAAAAGCTAATGTGTTGAGTTATATTAAATTCCTTTGACAGCCCACAGGGACTAGGACTTCCTGTCCCTCTCTGCTCTCTGGAATGTTAAAGGCATGCTCCTCACTTCAGTGAGGTGTTATCAAGCTATACATACAAACATTGCAGACCTCACATTTGTAATTCGTCAATGAAATGCTGTTTCCTTAGATATACTGCGGTCTGCAAGTTCTGTCTTCTGCACTTATACCAAGTCTAACATTGATTTTTTTTCAGCTTTAAAAATGTTTGCTGTTTGGTGTATTCGACTATTACTGTACCTTGTTAATATGCCTACCTCACACTCATAGTTTCATTGCTATGATTACATTGCATAATCATTCACATATTATTTGTTGTATGTTTTGCTGGGATTGATTACTTGGTAGTGCTATTGACAAATAGCACTACCACTACCAAATCTATACCCAGCCCTAATGGCTTCTCTTTTACATTACTTTTTTTAAATGTCATTTTGTGATTGCTAGACAATGATTCTTGTGAGCAGGTCTGCCTCTTAACAGATCAGGCAGCGAGGATCTGCCCGGCCTGACAATCAGACTTTAAAAAACAGGGGAGGCATAGGTTCTCTGTCGAAGTCCCACCCTGGTATTTGTGGAATCTGCTTTGGAACAAATAGGCCACTTCCTGACCCTTTTCCCTGGAGTTGCTTTTGCAGAAGAATAGAGTTGTTGAAGACGTCTTATGTTGTTGTTGAACAAGAGTGTGCTGTGTCTTGGGCTGAATGAATGAACAGGGAAGTGACATTGTTAAATTTGCAAAGTCTGCCCATTTGATCACAGCAAGTGTTGAAGTGATTCAACTTTAACGTAGATCGGTTCTCAAATTAGATGATGATGATGAGGAATGTAAAAAATGCACCGCAATGCAATGCACGACCAATATAAAAATATGCGCCTCAAGAATATTTTCTTTTCTTGCTGAAACGAACTACATTAATCTCCGTTGTAAACATTTTCCAGGCAGGGTAATCTCTCTTAATGGCATAAGTGTGCTAATGACTCCCTTTTCTTAAAATGATGACTTTGTATCTTCATAAAAAATATCTGGGAGAGCACTCACTTACATTTTATATTATTTATTTATTCTCTGAATAAATAATATAACACACAAGACTAAGAACTCTTGTTTCTTTTGTCTGAATGTTTTCTGCCATTGTGTTGACGATCACATCCTCTTCCTCTTCCTACTGCCTGTTTTCAAACAAGAGATCTCAATCAGAGAGAGGATGTTGGTTGTATAGCACGGGAAAGGCCAGGAGATGAGAGGGGAGCTAAGGAAATCAGATTCTTGCTGGGGTACTCCATGTTATTCATGGCATAGTGATAGATCAATGAATACAGAAACTAATTCTCTATCATGCTCGACCCATTAAAGATATTTGGCTTATATTATGCAAGAAACTGCATCATCTTCAATCAACCTTGGCCTGTATTATTTCTCTTTCTATTTCTTCCCTTCTTCATATTTCCTCCTATCCATTTGATTACATAGGCCTTTAAAACGAAGTCACGTACACCCACCATACAGCAGGCTTGGACTCCCCACCCAATTAACAGATTAAGCACCACTAGCTCCATGCAGGCAATTTACAGCAAACAATTCCTCAAACAAGCTATGTGTTATTCACAAGTTGGTGTGGACAGGAATTATTTTGAATACTGAGGGGGGAAAAAGTAAGGCGAGGCTTAAGCACGGGTTGGCTTGCTTATTTGGTTAGCTATTCAATTCATCGTTACTCTGGCTTCTGTGGATTAATGTAAATGCAATCGTCTCATCAAGGCAGGGTCACGTTCCTAGGAGTAGGTTTTATTAATTATTTTCCAGAGGCCCACATGTCAATTTCCCTGATGCCTATGGTTGAAACTAAACTCCCTCCAAGACGGAGTTAGAGAGTTGAGATGCATAGCTGATTCGTGATGCATTGCTGCCTGAGACAACACAACAAATAGTACATGCTTGGAAAGTGGGCACACTTCATGACCTAGCATTCACTGGCTATCTAACTCGCATTCACTCACGTTGCATGCCTGTTGAGGCATTTACTGAGCAGTTTAGTTCAAAGTTGAATATGGCTGATATTGATCATAACTCCATCTATTACAGTATTTTATTTAGCAATTACTCACGGTAGCCACAGCTAGGTGTTTTATTATTCAGTAGTAAGTATGGAGTTGCAATCCTCAGCCATGTCCAAACCTGTAAAAATAATGGCCTATTCCTGGAAATGTTTGAAATGGCCTGTCTCCTACATTCCTCACTTTAAATGGAGAATGCGCACTAAGTTTTTAAATGAATGATTCATGATTTTCTGTTCAAACAGTTAATAGTGCTTGAATGCTCAATGTCTTTTATTTGAGACCCTTTTACAGCAAATGTAAAATGCTACATGTGTAACCTCTGGGAGTCCCTATACCTGCTGAGCTATCTCTCGTCTCCTTTCATTAGTGTATTAAGACTCCAAACAAGGTGGCCTTGATTGTTGTCACTATTGACCTGCATCAGTATGATGTCTCTGGTCTAGGGGTCAATGGTATAGCACAGATTCAATGGCTATGATATATTGTCGGCTCTAAAACGCACTCTTTTCCCAGTAGCTTTGACTTGGAGGTTCGCCTGATGACTTAACATTCAGGACTTAACAGCCATCAGGCAATCCCAAGGGCTCAAAGTAAGTCGCACCCAAAACGTTGAGTCATACATTGTGATGTACGTTGCTTGGATTTTCCCCACAGAAGCTTGGTGTGTACTATCTTGAATACTGCTGCTTTGCCTATAGTCTGCTCCGTCTCCTTTAACATGCTGAATAATTTACTGGGAAACTCTGCAGGCCAAGTTAAAGGTACAATGGTTTTGTGTCACGGCAGTCCCAAAAGAGGTCGGTCTTTACGGTGCGTAATCTTGTTGATAGTTTTAGTATTCAGAAAAACACCGCTATCTTGCAGTTTACTTACTTTGACAAGTTATTTTTATAGAATGAGAGGATTTTAAGCCCCTTTCTTCATCCATTCAGCATTCTATAAACACAAAAATACCATCGCTGCTCTTGTCGTCAACATCAATCAATCCTGGTACATGTGGGCTAGGCATTAAGCCATTGTCATGGATCAATATTGTCGTTATTACCAAAACCAAATAGCTCTAAGCTTAGGTTTGCTTTGGCTGCTTAATCGCTAGGCCTAGTAAACTCTAACCCCTCACTGAAACTTTGGCTCAACATGTTAGGTTAGGAGTCAGATTAAAATGAATTGAATAAAGTATTATAAATAATCTATTTCGCAGGGCATACCTCAAATTCGGGAGGAATCTGCTTCACTTAAGATGAATGGAAAATAAATAAATAAATCTACTGTTTGTTTTTAATTTTATAGCCCTTTTCGAAAAATTACCAACCCTGAAATGCATTTACGGAAGTGTTTCACCCTTGCAAGGTAACTTTGCAAGTTAGGAGCGAGATATCTTGAAAATGTCCTATTGTGTCAAGTAATCAAGCCATTTACATTTAGGGCATTTAGCAGATCTTTTATCCAAAGCGACTTACAATAAGTACATTTGTCACCGCTTAAGCCACTGTCAATGGAAGAGCTTCTGTTGCCTATGTGTTTATCATTTATTTTAGCTACTAGAATGACACACACACACACACACACACACACACACACACACACACACACACAACACACACACACACACAACACACACACACACACACACACACACACACACACACACACACACACACACACACACACACACACACACACACTCACACTATGGATAGCTGCACCGGTGACCTCGATCTGCCACCCTCATGCACTGGTGAATTATGGAGGGGCTTGCTCAGGCATGAACTTCCTGTCAACATTACAAACCATGTACATAGTCAACCTTTTGCAAAATTGCTTTTTTAAACACAGTGTTATGTCAGATCAACAAATTACAATTCAAATGTAGTTTGGGACTTCGAAACACTATTTAGGATTGTTTCTTAATCAAGTAGTGGAGCTGTATTGTTGTGTATGCATATGCATGCGTGCGTGCATAACGTTAATGGCCATACATGACATGTATGCCCTTCTTTCATGGCAAGCAGTGTTTGTAGTGCTTGCTGAAGTAACCGCACCTGTCCTCCGAGAGGAGTGAGTGCCACACGCCTGGCATACTAACATAATGATTATGGGTGGGGTTGTGTGGAGTGTGCAGGAAGATGAGTGGCAAGAGTAATTGACGCTTAATGCACTCTCACTCTCAATTGTATCTTCTTGCAGTCATCTGGCGCTCTCTTGTGGACGTCACAGATGTGTGAATCATTTACTGAGATAGTGCCCTCTAGCGGTGGATTTGAGTGTGTTTGGGAAAACTACAATTTGAATTCAGTTCTTGATTGAGTTTTTGCAATGTCGTTCTTTATTTGATGATCATGATGATTATTAACTTAATTGTGCAGTCTGTAGAATTGAGTGGCTTCTTGAGGAAATGGAATATAAGGTTCATAAGTATGTATTGATGGTTTTATTATCCCATTCAAATAAGAATCTGTGTTTTAATTACCTCAGAATTTGCCCTTTATGCCAACATAGGGAGTTGGTCCTCATCAACAGTACCTGCCATGTTTCTACAGTAACCCAGAATGGACAAACACCTCTTGAGAGGACACTTTTTCTAATTCCAATCACAATTGCTATCTTGCTTGTAGTAAACCATGCTATAGTTTTACAGATTAAAAAGCTAAATTCCATTTATAAGTCTATCAAGGTACATGATCACTTTGCACGGGGCTTCTCGATCCTGTCATTAACAAGGCCACCAAACATTCAACAATGTAAACGTTCACACCATTTTAAAGTGTTATAAGGTTTTGAAACAAAGTGTATGAGTCAAACAAAGATAAAATGATAAAATATAAAATAGTTGAGCTGTTTGAAATTGTTAAATCAAGTGTATTTATAAGTTGAAAATTAATTTTATTTCTACACATGCATGCACGCACGCACACAAAAGCAGCTGGGGCTTGTTGAGAGCAACTGCAGTTGTCAGTTAACAGATAGCGAAGGGCTTCTGGTCAAATTTTTTGGGGGTGGGGAATTGACGCAAGCCCACGCAGGCAGCATTGGCACTGGCTGTGCGATTCGAGGTGAGGAGTTTACTATTTTTAACTCAGTTCTAGGCCGAGTTCTCCGGACAGGACAGCTGCCCCACACCACATCTCTTCTTGTCTACCGTCAGGAATAGCTGGCCTATCAGATCTCCTCTGCTGCCTGGTTTCAACAGAGAAGTCGGCCCTCTCTTAGCGGTGCACTCATTGCTTTCACTTTGGAATTTACACTCACCATCCTTTACTTTTCTATGGAAATAGTTTTTAAATGGCTGATTTAAAACTAGTCCACCCAGTCTTCATCTGAATTGTACAGGTATGGATTTCTTTGAGTACATTTTAAGAAGTTGAAAAAAGTAGAAAGTCTAGCAGGCTCTCGTCCCCATAGCCACTATTTTTAGTGGTGACATGGTTATCTGGCAAGCTTACCCTCTAATCTTGACTTGTTCCAAGGTTTTTTCACTCAGGTTTGAATAGACAACACAACAGCATACATTTTGATTTACAAAACAACTACTAGCTTCCGTTTTCCAGCTAAAATCAAGTGGTTGTGATGAAACGCAGTAGTGTTGGGAAACAGGTGTGCAATATGCTGAGCGGTTTGAGTAAGCCGGAAATAATAGTGGGCTCTGTGGCAACTTGAAGGAAACCCAAACCGCATACATTCTGTTATTGTCATTGAATGGTCATTTAATTTATTAATGACGTGTTGCCCTCTTGGATACAATCACACATGCTGTTATCTTGTAAATGTAAAGGAATAATGTGTATCTTTAACAATCAGTTAAACCCTTTTTTGGTTATTCTAAGTGCAGTGCCATACATTTGCTTGTATGATTGTTATATATAACCTATGACCACATATTTTGTGAAATCCCAAGTATTCCAACAAAGCAAATCTGTAATTCAAATATTTTCCTGTCAGTACGAAAAAAATTTGAGGGAGATTATCAGATTATCAGGCATGTTATTTTACATCCCATTACATTATAATCATAAAAGTGAATCCATAGCTACAACTGTTTCAATTAATGTTTTTAAAAGTTTTCCATGAGGAAAACTATCTATCACAAATGAATATGTGAATCTATATTTAATGGTTTGTCTTCTTATTGTACGTTTGCTGTGCTCACTGCTTCCATTATTATTCATTGCTTACTGCTTTTATATAATATTTAATTTTCTTTGTCTCAGACTTCCAATCAACAACAATTTGCTCTGCTCCTTTGTGTAGAAATTGTCAGTAAGGACATATGTAAGGACCTAACCAATCTATGAAGATCCTCATTCTTATTACATCTGTCTATCCAGCTATACATTTCCACTCACTCTCTTCTCTTTGTAACTTCCTCCTTTCCATCTCCTCCCCAATCCTTCTCCCTGTCCTCCCCATTTCACTCGAATCAAACATAGCTCATGACATCAGACCGACCGACATGGCATTCTCATCACGCTTTTCCTTCTGGGAGCAAAAGGGAGGTCTTGTTTATGACTTTATACCGACGGCATGTTATTGACACGTTCCACTAACAAACTGACAGATCATGTGTGACCTCTGCATGCATACACTAAGCATCAGAGTCATGCTGAGGCAGGTCTAAAGGTTTAACCAATTTATACCTACTATTTTCACATTACTGTTAGTACATAGATGTAGCAGGATGTATATGATGATGTGGAATGAGATGGACAAATTTGATTTGTTCATGCTGGAAAAAAAGGAATTTGCATGGTTTGGTTTCTGCATGGTTTTACTGATTTGAAGGGTCAACTTATGGCTGAGATTTTGATGTAGTTCCCTGTCTATATCAAAATCTTTAGGTCAAAGAAGAGAACCCACCTGGCAAAAATGTAAGTGAGCTTAGTGTGGATAACAACATTCGGTAGCAGTATTATGGTCATTGGTACACCTGACATGCGAGAGGCATCTCACTGACAAGAAAGCCGGACTGATGGTTATTGTATGTGATAAAATAACTAGACAGGTTTGTCCTTGTTGTATTGCTAACCGTGGGTATTAAAATGCTTTTAATAATAATTAGAATAGAAATAGAAAAAAAATAGATATTTGAATATACTCAACCCATCTATAACATATTCACTGTAGGTGAGCTGAAGAAATCCATTTCACAGCTAAATTAAAGATAATTTGTATGCATCCATTCATTATACAGTAATTGCATTATATTTATTTTCTGTCCTTTTTGTGCGAGTAGCTGGAAAATGAAGGCCTAATGCGGGCCCAGTCTGTGTCAGCTCTAGATCCAGGAAGGGGATTCTTCCAGGCTAAAAGCCCCCCTCCAGTGTCACGATCAGAGTCTACAGCAAGATTCAGGAGCCCTTCCCCCCCGAAGTTCAGAGCACCGGTAAAACTTCCAGAGCGGTTCAAAAGCCCAGAGCCACGATCAAACATTCAGGACCATGTAAGGAGTCCTGAACCTCCTCCAGAAAATCAACAATATCCAGGCAAAGGTAATTAATGGTGATGCAAATGTAAATGGGAGTATAGTCAATGGTAATTCTGCTATTAATGGCAAGATCAAACCTATGGAAAATCTGGCTGGTATGTTGCCAAACCCAGAGGACCAGGGCGTAACTCGCAAGAAGGTGGTGAAGGTGGTGCGCCGCATTGTCCGAAAGGTTATACCCACCGAGGAGGAACCTTCTAAGGAGCCAGAACCAACCTCGATAGAGGTCACAAACCTTGTTAAACCAGTGACTGAACCACTCAAATCGATCACCTCTGCGTTACCAGGATCAGTCCCCAAGGGTTCCAAAATGTCAACATTCTCCTTCAAACATGACACCATTAAATCGGAGGAGAAGGATGATATTTCTCTCGGATTGGCGTGCCTCATCGGCAGAGGCAGGACAAAAGAACCTCGTTCAAGGATACATAAGGAGGAGTTACAGGAAATGCTGGAGCCGGTAGAGAGAAAGGAGGAGAAAAAACAAGACTGTCTCCATGTTCCCAAGCATGTTAAGACTGAGTTGAAGCCTGAAATGCCACTTGCATCTCGAAAACAGCAGACCAAAGCTCCAGGAACTCCACAGGCTTCGGCCAGCACTTCTACCAGCACTTCTATTAGTGGCTCTACTTCAACTACAACAATTTTCAAAACATCCCAGTCTAGTATCTGTAGTCCACCATCTGCAGCCGTTATTCCAGCTCCTCGATCCTCATCACTCGTACGCCCTGAATGTCTCAATACAACACCAAAGCCCCCACCAGCTTTGGCATCTGTCACAAAATCAACTACTGCCGTTCCCACTGCTGTTAAATCCACCCTTCCTGCCGGTCCTTCATCCACGGCTGGCACTAAAAGCCCCCGTCTACTTCCAATTGCATCTGCTGTTGAAGCCCAAAAGCACTCTGTTGTCCGCCTCCCTGTGGGAACCTTATCATCCCCCTCCATGGCTAGTTCCTCCTCACCCATTCAAGGATCCATCCCTTTCCAACCCCATGTTGCTGATGGAAAAGATAAGGTATTGTGTCTGCACTTGGCATGTACAATCAGCATTTGGCAGATGTCAAGAGTGGTTGCCTATTGATGCATGAATTTCCAATAAATTGAATTTTTATGTTGAAGGTCACAAAAGGTATGTCTGTGTGAAGTGTTTAACATATTAGTTGGAGAGTACACAGAGAAATTGCTTTGCAGAGGCTTGCAGCCATCTCACTTTTTAGTTGTTTTTATTTACAATCCGCTGGTGAAGACAGAGTTCTGCAGATGTTTCACCCCATTATGAGGCCCTTAATCTTACTGCCAATCACAAGACTTGTTCACTAAGTTAAATCATGCAGATATTCTTTATTCCTCAAAGAAGCACTGTACTGTGGGATAGAGTTTGAAAATACACTGCTACCAAAATCTGTGGTTCTTAAACCCACTGCTAGATGGAGTTCAAACATGTACTCATGTCTGATACATATTGACAATCAACCCTTCAGACACTGCAGAAATCCATTCATTGCTATTTCATGATGGCGAGAAAGAAGTTCAGTTCATATTTTTGTTTTAGTCGCATGGTGTGTTTTTCATTCATTTGCAATTGTAGCTAATGGATTTGCAACTTTTGATCCATTGTGATCAATAACTTTGGGGGGGCACTGCATATCTCCAAAGGTGTGTGTTTCTTACTAACCTTGCATGGTATTGGTTACAAGATATCCCCATCAGTAGAAGGTTGTCAAGGATGTCTGTTGAAATAATTTTGGGGGCTTTGGCCATTGTCAACTTGTGTATTGCTGGGAGTCTGAACTTTTTGCTGTCCTGACCTTTAGGAGGTGCCGCTCAGCCCTACAGAGGAGGCTCAGATACGTCTGATGAGGATCTTCAGTGCTCCTGTAATATCTGTGCTGCATCTGCCCGCCTTCTTACCCCTTTATACACATGTGCTTCTGTTAATATCTTCTCTGGGCCATTTTGGCTACTGCCATAATGACTAGTTTAGGAGGGTTAAGGTGCAAAGTGGCATTTGTCTCTGTCAAATTTATGTTTACCTATGTAAATGTTGCCATATGTAGCTAGACTTGCATACCTGTAATATATGAATCTGAAAAGAGGACTTTGTAGGGACAGCACAACCTATTTTGCCTTCTTCATAATGTAGTTCAATATAATATAATACAGCCTACAGTATTTTAATCTTATTTTAGCTGCATGCTGATCTAATGTTTTGGTTTTCCCTTATAGTCATCAAATTTTAGTTTTTTAATAGTTCTGAACTCATCATGCTGCTTGCTTTAATTGGTTCAACGCTAGTGTCTGATACTAAGATGTATCGTCTGGTTTGACTCCCCATACTCCCTTTTGTTTGTTTATTCATTCTTTTCTCCTTCTGTTGCTGTTTGGGGTAAAGCTGGAACCAGCAGATAGTGTGTCATCTGTCAGAGCTACTGTCCCCTTGGTAGTACCTCATGCCTCCATTCAGGTACCATTGCCCCTCGGACCAAGCCCCAGTCCTAATCCTTCCTGTCCTAGCAGGTCTTTGTGTGACATACAGGAAGATTAGGTCAGCAGATGGCTCATCCTTGGAGTACGTTTCTTTCCATTTATAACTCTGCAGTTTTTGCTGACTCAAAAAAAATGAGGGTATATGTCAAAATCTTTTTTACCTTGCTTCCTTTTCATACTCTACCTTATTTTTTCCCCTGACATTTGATATACAGTATACTGGGAAGTTATTTCGAATTCTTGAGGAATACTGTTTCTGGAATTTGCTGTTCATTATATGACCATATATGATTTACAGTTGAATTTCATACACCCATGCAAACATTTGCCTTTTCAGTGAGTGTTAGGTATGCAGGTTAAATGAGATGCTTGAAGAATGCGGTTCATATAAGGCAATGTGTTGTTGCAGAACTGAAGGCTGTGATGGTTGCCAGATATACATTTGGTCTCAGAGGAGTCGTGCCTTTTCCATGAAATGTGTTGACAGGTGTGAGAGAGAGCTAGCCCTTTCTTTTCCTCTTCCTTGCATTGGTGACTTTTTACCTGTCCTTCCTTCTCATGCTGGCCAATCACTACTAGGATGTGGTGGAAGAGGATACTTTGGCCCTTCTACAGGCCTCCCACGCTGCAGTCCAGAAGCCCAAGGTCTGGCCTGCGTGTGATTTGACCCTCCGATATAATATTCACGTCACTTGACTGCAGTGGTCATAGTTTTAAGTACTTGAGTACTCTTCCTGTGCATGAGGATTGCAGTGTGCGCTGTACACACCGAACTGTGCAATGTGTTTGCATTGACTTGCAATGAAAAATGTGGCATTCTCATGAATCCACAATGACTAACATATATATATATACAAGCATAGTTCTATTGTCTAGAGTTTGATGTGCACTCAATTGAATCATTCCTCCTCACTCCTGCTGCATGATGCCCTATTGGTGTTTATGTAAAGATCAAGCTACCACCTTTCCATCCTGTCTTGTCACCGGTAGTTTATCTATGTCCCCTTCACTGTCTTGCTGTAACCTTTATACGCAAAGCAAATCAAAATATCAAATATCCACTTAATATCCAGTGATACACCGTAGTTTGCTGCATTGCGATGCATGTTCACCCTGGGGATGCATAATGTAAGTTGTTGGTCTTTTCATGTGCCTCCTTGTCCAATGGTCTGACTGAGGCATTCATGTAGGCCTACATGAACAGATTGGAAGGGAATTTGGTTAATTGACTGCAATGTTGGTGTGGCACCCACAAGAGTTTATTTTGATGTTTGTTCATTCACAAAATGTTTCTGTAGTAAATTTGGCAAGAGATTGATTTTTCTTCTTCCCTCTGTCTCCCATCAGGTGAAAACTGAGGAGCAGATAACAGCAGAGCAAGCATGGTTTGGCTCAGAAAAGGTTTGGCTGGTCCACAAGGATGGTTTCTCCCTAGGTAGGAGGTTTTTCTTCTCTTTGACGTAAATAAGCTATATCAACAATGCATGCTCCTATTTAAAAAGGAAAACTAGCTTTAAGATTCAGATCACATTCTAATCAATTCCTTTTTATTGAATAATATTGACTGTACCGATATAATTACTTCTGACCAATGATTGCTTTTTATTGATTTCAGAGATGCTAAAAATATTATTATTCATATTATCTTTTTCATTATCCATTATCTGTACTATTTCAAATGTTTGATACAAAAAAAATGCAAAAAAGTGTTGCCACAAGGGAATACACAATTAACATAAATCTTGAAAGGAACACTTTTACCAAATGTTTTACAAAAAATGTACATTTGGAGATTGTTGTAAGCATGTCTTTAATAATGTATTGCTTTAAATGTTTCTATTTAGCCACAGTGTTGAAGACAGAGCCTGGCTCCCTTCCAGAGGGGAAGGTTAAAGTTAAACTGGAACATGATGGGACGATACTTGATGTGGATGAGGATGATGTAGAAAAGGTGAGGGTCTCTAAAATACATTTAGATCAAAAAAATTGGTTTATAGAGCTGTTTAGTCACTCCCGTTCCCACTGGCTGGTCACGGATGTCTGCATATATTTTCATGTATGTGAGAAGAAACTATATAATACACACACCAATAAATATAGAGCTGGCTCTAGCTAGATCTATGTTTCATGCTTTGAAAAGGAGTCCATATAGTGAAGAACTTCCATAGTTGCCTCAAGCTAAATAATGCATCCACTTTTATAGAATACACTCAGTGGCAAACCGTGACTCTTGAACCGTGGCACTCTGACCCTTCTTCCCCATTGCGAAAAAAGCAAACCGACAGCTTAGCTTACTGTGTCCTCTCTCGCTCTATAGTTCTGCAAAAGTTACCTATGACAATTCCTGCCCTGAAACCAAAATAAAAAAAAGCTAATCCAGCCTAAATAATGCAACGAGCAAACAGCATGGAGTGTGAGAGTCACCAAAACCAAAAATAGCTATCTCTAAAGCAAAAATTCAAATCCTCCTGACAAATAATTGCATAATTATACAAGCTGTGTGTGCACTTCGGTGCAATACATAGACATACTGTATATATATTTAGAAAACGGTTGGGGGGCAAAACGCACGACAACTGACAACGAGCTCCTTGCTGATCTCGTCATCCACGGTATCGCAATAGTTGGTGGAGTTGAAATGCCTTTTAAAAAGCTTTGGTTTTCTAAACCAATTTTAGCTTTGGTGTGTGTTTTCCTGTTAACTCAAATTTCCTTGTCCTACTCAATAGCGATTACGCTACTCGTGGCGGCTGTCCTGGTGAGGTAAATTAAGTCACGCCCATAAGTTTATTGGATTCCTTTCCCTCACAGCGGGCGAAACTTGTCAAAGTCAGCGATAACAAAGCCCACCCATTTAGAGGGAAGATATGATTGGACATTACTTACTGTGCTTTTGCTGTCGGTTACTTTTATTTGTACTTCTTTTAAAGTTATAGCGGACCCACCAATCACAGAGCTGCATAGCATTTTCCTTCCCAACAACTGCAGTCAGCAGTATTCTGATAAAGGGGCTTCTTATATTTAACCCAAATTCAATATACCATATATTTAAGACGAATTGAATAGGCTGTTTATTTCGAAAGGTTTGTTTCCTCAGAAACATTTTTGTTGGGACGATTCCCCTGTGACCACTATACACCTAGTAATTTATGCGAATGTTACCTGTTAAGTGGCAACTAAGTGCATGTTCTTACTCAAATAAAATATATTGATTACTGAGGCAAATAGAAATAGCATCCGTAATGTCCCCAATCGAGTTAAGCACAATCGTTTGTCGATTTGCCAAAGAAGCAATCCATTTTTGGCACATTATGAGCAGGACTTCAGCGGCTATGGACAATATGAATGAATGTGGAGACGATCAAAGGTTCAAAGACCATGACGAAACAAAGAAAGCATTAATTGGTTTTATATTACAAGAATGAATTAAATTCTTCCTGTTGACTTAGGAGGAACTAAATGTTACTGGCTTAATGTCTCCTCTGCCTCAGCTTCATAAACACCTGGTCATGGCAGCCATTTGATCAAGACCTGTCAATTATGTCCCCCCTTCCCCCCACCTGTTGAAGCATACCATCATGGTAAAGCAGGCAAAATGTATCCTGACTTTTATTGTAGGGAGGAAAAACTCAAGCGCCAAACAATGCCCAAATCCAACAATCATGTTTGGTTGCCAATATAGAATTCATAATGTGTGGCATGGCTTAAGTATTTATTTTATTGAAAAATCAATGGACAGAGCCTTGATTTTGTGATTGTATTCCCCTAAATGTTCATATAAAGTAGAACTTTATGATCTAACTGTCATATTTGTCTCAAGGCCAACCCTCCATCCTACGACCGGACTGAAGACCTATCCTCCCTGCTCTACCTCAATGAGTCCAGTATCATGCACTCTCTGAGGCAGCGCTACGGAGGCAATCTGATCCACACCTACGCCGGTCTCAACACCGTGGTCATCAACCCACTGAGTACAGCGTCCATGTACTCTGAGAAGGTGAGACGCATGCATTTAGGAGTGATACTGTGCTCTTGTGGATCTTCAGAGCCGCAGAAACACTGCAATATTCAGCTGACGCTTTTTCTTTTTATCTCTCCTCGCTTTACCCTGTCGTTATCACTTGTATTGAGGCCATTGTTAATTATAGGAGAGTTGTCTGCATGTGGGTAAGTGCGTTCATAAAAGCAAAAAACCTTCACAAGGTTACATTTGGGAGTGTTAACTTTATGTTGGATATAATGGCCGCATTACCAATCATTAAGTAGACATCACATTTTTTCTTTATTTTCCTGTCAAATGGAGGCTTATATTTCGCGTTTTTCTGAGTTTGCTCGTGATTCTCCATCTGCCGTTTCTGTCATTCTTCAGGTGATGCACATGTTTAAAGGTTGCCGACGCGAGGACACTGCCCCCCACATTTACTCTGTGGCCCAGACGGCGTACCGCAATTTACTGACTACACGCCAAGACCAGTCCATCGTCTTGCTTGGAAAGTCTGGCGGCGGCAAGACCACCAACTGCCAGCACCTGGTCCAATACCTTGTCTCTATTGCTGGTAGCACTGGCAAGATCTTTTCTGGTAAGTTTGTAATTTGTTCTCGACTTGATTAAGTACTCTTATTGATTTTTTCACAGAGAGAATAAAATCATTAATGTCTTGGTATGTACGGATAAAATCATTCCCTTGCAGCTTAACCATAATGAAAATGCAAGGATTTATTTATATGCAACCGACTACTTTATGCCAAACTGCCAACCCTGATCTTCTTAAGTTCCAAAAGTTTATTGTTTCTTAATGTCTTTACTTAGCTGAGGATTGAGGCTAGGTACCGAACTCGATTCTTTTAAGGTACCAAGTTTAACCCGATGTTCTTGATTGGTGCAAACAATGTCTATAAAGTTGTTGGTCACAATACAAACAACCTAGCCTTCACCCTAGTGCTATGGACAAGCAGGATTGCATGTTGTAATATCATGACATGCCAAACTGATATTGAAGATGTCCATAAATGTGGTGTCAGCAGACCAGACAGGCGGTTTGACAGTTTTAGGTTTATTCTAGAAAGAGTTCTGCTAAATATGGCCAAATGATTTTATATTTGATTGGCCCTAGTACTAATAACATTTTTGCAAGACAATATATTCAGAAATATGTTGTCAATCTTACAAATCTGGATATTTATCATTACTTGAACGTTAGTATAAACAAGCAAAAGCGCAGAAATGTAAGACCAAATAAGGTAGACATTTATACTACTTCTCAATTATCATTCAGAAGCTAAAACAATGTTTTGTTTTGTTCGTTCTCGCTTTTGCAGCTGAAAAATGGCAGGCGGTGTACACCATTCTCGAAGCCTTTGGTAATAGCTCCACCTCCATGAACACAAACGCCAGTCGATTCTCACACATCATCTCCCTGGACTTTGACCAGGCTGGCCAAGTTGCCTCTGCTTCTATTCAGGTTTGAGCAGGCACATTTCCTTCGCTATGTTGACTTAATTACAAAGACCTAATAAAGATATCTATATTTGTATTATTTTCAGTTTGCTAGACCAGTGGTTCCCAACCTTTGACTTTAGATTAACCAGTCAATTGTCATCAAGACCTCACGTGGACCACTTCATATGCAAATGGTAAAAAGTGGATTAATCCACAAGCAGGGGCAGAGCAAAGAGTGCCAACGCGCATCCTAAATACAGAACGAAAACTGCAAGTCCATGGCCAGAGGAAAACTTTTGAACAAACAAAACATCAGTGGAAAACATAACAATGGAAAACACTTGATGAAGAGCACCAAGTAACACTACTTTTGAAATAATGATAAGCCATCAAACTATATTTACTGAACAATATTTATAATGTATGTATTTTACATTATCCATATTATTTCGCCATAATTGTAAATAAAAGTTCTAACAAGAACCTGAACTATCTAATGTTATGGCATCTCGATGCACCATTATTTATTAATCTTTCCAACAAACTTAACAATGTTGTTAACTTTCTTTTTAAACAGGGAATATAAAAACGGATAAAGTTAATGACCATGCAATTTAACACTACAATTTGCAATCTGCACTGGGCCTTTAAAGAGCAGGAAAATAACGAAACTTTAATTGTATTATTTTTCTTAAACATGTAGGCAATCTGTCTCTTTCTCTCCTTCAGACCATGCTTCTTGAGAAGTTGAGGGTGACCAGGCGGCCTGCCACCGAGTCAACCTTCAACATCTTCTACTACATGATGGCTGGAGCCGACAGCAACCTCAGGTGTCTAGAATAAAAAAAAATCATAGGATTAATCCAGGTGCACCGAGGAAGCCATTTCACAGACCAATATGTGTCCCATTCTCCTCATGATGCAGTGGAGTCATGCGCATGCTTCGTAGTCTGGTCAATGTTCAGAGAATACACACTGTTAGCAGCACAACGGTCAGAGAGATGTTCTTTGTGATTGTCATTTTCTCAAAATACAAGTTCCACGAAAGCATAATTTCTTGTCATAATATATTTGTATAAAAATCAACAAAGGGTCTCACATTTCATATTTATGTTGATTGGTGGTTGTTTGGACCACCAATAACATAAAATAATGGAACCCTTCTTGAGTTCATTTACATGTTGCCTTTGGTATTGGAAGGAACTTTCCAGATCCCTCTAATGATGATATGAAATACATTTTTGGATAGATATTTAATCGAATATCGTGCAGCCAAAATGTGAAATCTCATTTATATAATGTTTTATTATTTTTTATATAATTGCATAGGGCAAGCTATTTGTTTGGAGGTTAACTACTCTGTACACAGTAGATTGACTACTTACTGAGTAGTCTATAATTGTACCCATTCACCCCATAAACAGCTTCTCACTCACTTTCTTTCCTTGTAACTAACCCTGGGCAGAACGGAGCTGCACTTCAACCATTTTGCAGAAAACAGTGCTTTTGGGATCCTGCCTCTGTCCAAGGTAATTACACGAGATGGAATGATTGATGGCGTGTCCCTCTGTCGGGTGACAATGATTTGTAAGCACATGATTAGAAAGAAAGTGGGTGATGTGTTGTTCATACATTGGCATAATTATAGAGCTCCCTGTATCATTTTGTGAGTGCCTTGCATCACCACTCACAAAAGATACAAGTAAAAAGAAATTCCTCTACAACCACACCCTCCTTGTTGGCCTGTTTGATTGTAGGAAGATGAAAAGAAGCGGGCTGCCCAGCAGTTCACCAAGCTGCAGGCAGCCATGAAGGTTCTGGGTATCTCTGGCGAGGAGCAGAAGGCCCTCTGGCTCGTGTTGGGGGCCATTTACCACCTGGGAGCGGCAGGGGCCACAAAGGGTAATGAAAATGACTGCACAAAACACCTTCTGAGCAATGTCTAGTCTTGACTTGGCTTGGTTCAAATTAAGCAAGTGTAAAAACCTAGAGCCTATGTTCTAATTTTGGGGATTAGTGTTTTAACGGTTAAAGAAGGGTTTACAATTCACCTGGAAAAATGACCTTTAGAAGTTCGGAAAAATGATTATCATGATGAAAACAGAGTAAAAACCTGTGACATTTAGAGTATAACGTTTAACCCAAGCCGCCAATAGGGGTCAGACTAGACATATGCTCACTGCATGCATCCAGCAGTTTACTCCAGCTTTGTTCTTCAAAATGATTTTCCTCTGCATGTTGTTCCACTCCTTACTAAATTGGAAGTATTTTACTCACAAAAACACGCTTGTGAAGGTACATAAATATATTCACGCACACATCCTTTCCAAGGATCACCTCAACAGAGACGGCAGATTTTTGCTTTTAGCATAGCTTTTACTACACAGATTTATTTGCAGCACTTTAAGAAGCATTTTTATACACATGAGGTGATGCCAAAGTTGGTAAGTTTGGTGCATCACTTCATCCCTGCCAGTTGAGTCACTTGCAACTTTTGACATTGTGATGTTTAGTCAGCACAATACCTATTTTCTTTGGATCCATCGTTTTGTTTCTCTTTCCAACAGGGACAACCGGAGCTTTTTATGTATTTTTTCTTTTTGGTGTATTGTTTTCCAAGCGTGGTGGGGAATACTGATATTTCTGAGTCTTATTTTACGTTGTGTTGCGTATGCAAATGGTTTGATACATAACCCTATTTCCTGTCTAACGTCCTTCTCTGCTTGCATGTTTGCATGCTGCGCCCTATCAAACGCAGAGGCAGATGAAGGTAACGGAAAAAAGTCATTCAACATCTTGTGTTACTTTCTTGTTTGTATATCCTGTCTTAATGGCTTTATCGCTCCTTCCAGACCTTAAGTCATTAGCATTTTTATTGTTTCTCCTCCCGACCCATCCCTGCTGTCTCCATTCTTCCTTTCTTTCTCTCTCTCATCTTGTTCCTCTGTATACCTTTTCACACACTAACGCATCCCTTAAGCCCCACAGTGCCATTCTTTTTAAATAAAAGGATGGCTATGAAAGGCCCCAATATATGCACCTTCTGAAATGTCTTTGTTGCCATTACTCAATATATCAAACTGTTGTGATGGCATCAGATGAATAGAAAAACAAAGTCAAGATCAAAATCAATGTGTTTTAATTTCTAAATCGGCTGAACCAGTCTTTTGGTTGGGTGGTAATATCTTGCCTGCTTCTACCAGTCGCCAGGTCTTTTCCGTCCCTTTTGCAAGAGAGTCTGGCCTTTTGCCATAAGCAGTCGATTTGAAGCCATGACCTTCAGGTTAACCATTGTTACCAACCGTTATAACGTCTATTTCTGCTAAAGCTGATGTCATTTCTGCATTGATACGACCATCTGCAGAAGCCGCCGCTAAAATGAGTTCACCCCAATCAAACAAATGCATAGAAATGCTTGCAAACAGCTCATTAAATGTAGTATTAACTGTGTGTGCACATGTGTTGCGAGGTTTCAAAATATCTGTACAAATGCACCAATGTAGGTTGTTTTGAGTGAGACCCAGGGGTTTCAAATGCAAATAATAGGAATACACATGACCTATAATGTTGATTAACTCATACTGGGTCGTCTTAGCTCAGGAGGTAGAGCAGTTGTCGATCCCCAGCTAGTTCGATCCCCAGCTCCACCCCACCTCCTAGCTCAGTGTTTATGTGTCCCTGAGCAAGGCACTTAACCCGAACTGCTCTCTATTTCTGACGAGCTGGCTGTCGCCTTGAATGGTTGACTCTGCCGTCGGTGTGTCAATGTGTGTATTATCTGATGTAAGCCTGCCCTGTAAATGTAACACTATTATAGGGCCTGCAAAGTTTCGTCAGGCTGGGCACCATCTGAGACAGAATCAACCAACCAACAGAGGCAGGGACTTCTCCACATGGCGCGTTCACCGTAGCGCTTCACTCGTAGTAACAGCCCCTTCACAGTCACTATTTGCAACACAGGTGACATTCACTGGGAGCTCAAACATGGCAGGCCTCTACTTTTTATCGTGGTCAGGGTTAGGACAAACACAGGTGTAGCTCATAGCACTAACTAAGGGTCTGCTCCTTAATGGGTCAGGCCACAGGTAGTAGACTGGTTTAGTTTCTCACCTCTGTAAAAAGGGTAGGTTGTAATCGTCCCTATGCCGGATTCTTTAGCGGGACGCAAGCAGTTTGCCCGACACGAGTGGGCCCAGAAGGCGGCCTACCTGCTGGGCTGCAGCCTGGAGGAGCTCTCCTCCGCCATCTTCAAGCACCAGGCCAAAGGACTGCAGCGCTCCACCTCCTTCAGAGGAGGCCCCGAGGAGGCTGGCGATGGACCAGGTACACGTCTCATCTAAAGCTGAGATTCATCTTTAGTTTTGATTTTATTGTGCTATGGTATAGGGTTTCCGCATTACTCGGGTATGGTATTGATACAATTTGAAAATATAGAAAAATTGATACAAATGTACAGCTGTATATGAAATAGTGGATTATTAGAACCACATAATGTGTTGAAAAAAACAATGTGTTCAAAACGTATGTTTTATTGTTTTATCATGAAATTATTATGATGAAACTGTTGTACAGCCCTCCGATTTCCACGTCTTTTATCTTGCCCTAACGTCTCGTGTTTTTCCCCTCTTACCTTGCATATATCCTGCTGGTTTGTAACGGGCTCTCAGGATCTAAGATCACAGCCCCGGAGTGTCTGGAGGCCATGGCCTCAGGCCTCTACTCTGAGCTATTCACCTTGGTCGTCTCCCTGGTGAACAGGTCTGCCCCTCACTCTTTCACGCTGCCCCTCAGTCGCTCTCACTTATACTTTCACACCATGGTCAGAGTTCTGCTAGCCCAGTCACATTTTGAGGCTACATCAGCTGGTGGACTTCAAGTGTTGCATCGTCATTTATTTTCTTTGTTAATTATATACAATAAAGGACTCTGGTGGCTCACTGTTAGCAGCACACTATTAAATGGTGAGCAAACCGGAGAAGAACTGCTCATTGCACAAAATGTACTGTGCTATTGAGTTAGGATAAATTGATAGCTCCTACAAACACCACTGCGATGTAATACTTTGACAGATGTGACCTCACAGACAGACGGACCACATCACATGTGGAGCCTGGTTGGCAATAATTAAGGCTGCCTCAAGTTTGGTAGCTCTGTGCATATTTCTGCCAACTGATGTGGCGTGTTTTGTGTTGTACTCTCCAGGGCGCTGAAATCCAGTCAACACTCTCTGTGCTCACTCCTGATTGTGGATACGCCAGGCTTCCAGAACCCACGCATGGCTCAACGCCAGCGGGGTGCCACCTTTGAGGAGCTCTGCCACAATTATACCCAGGAGAGGCTGCAGACTCTCTTCCATGAGCGCACGTTTGTCCAGGAGCTGGAGAGATACAAGGAGGTGGTCCTGAGGCTCTTACTCAAACTAGACAAATCCATTCTTGGCATGCTGAGAAATCCTTTACAAATTCAGAGTGCATGTCACCGAAACTCCACATGATCAGATAGAAAAATGTTTATGCCTTATTTACTATTTAACAAAGGTATTGTTTTTCCCTCACAATAATCTGTTTAGTTTTTCTCTCTATTTTGTCCATATATTCTCACTCAATATACTTGTATTTACTCACTCAACCATATCAAATCTAAAATTGATCTTCCTTATCTGAAATTATGAATTATTTTGATCATTTCTTTCTGTGTTATCAACATTAATGTAGGTGCCAAATCTAACCCTTTCTCCCCCCCCCCCCATTGCATTTAGGAAAACATAGAGCTTGCTTTAGATGACATAGAGTCCAGCACCTCTCAGTCTGTAGCTGCTATTGACCAAGCCTCAGCCCAAACCCTGGTAAGCACACACAAACCACACATCCCTCATGAGGATTCCTTTCATGCTTTCTTGCTTCTCGGCAAATGTGTTGACTATCGCTGTGGCTGGTATTGACTTTTTAGAAACCTACCAAGGTTCTACCACCCTGTTCCTCTTCTAACTAACGCAATTATCATGTCGGTTGTTCACGCTCAGTTTCATGAACAACATCAGTCTTCATATTGAGATTCCTAATTGAGAGTTTAAACACCCATTCTATTATGCTGAGGGGGTGTTTGTCATATTCATTAAATAAGTATTTAAGGACATGCCTGTGAGTCAGAAAGAAAGAAAAGTATGTGCATGCTCAACCCAAGACACTATGAATACATACGGTAGAAAATAAGTCCAGCTCAAAGCAAAAAGAATAGGAAATAATTCCCCTTTAAAAACAACGACAATTAAATTCAGTTCTCTTCTGGAATGAAGTGCATTCATCGCCACTGTGATGAACAAAATAAGACCCACTTGTTTCCAATGGATTACCATGGGCACACTTGACTCTCTAGGTTTCATTCATTTAACATTTAATGAGGATATACAAACCATATCTGAGCCAATATAACTAAAACAATGCATTGCTTTATGACAAATTCGTCATTATCAAACAACCGTTCTTAAAAAAACTCAGATGAAATGGATGTATATCTCAGCTGTGTTGTAAGTGTCCATCCTCCCTTGACCCATACGTGTATGTGCAAACAGGTGCGTACCTTAGCTAGGACGGGTGAGGCGCGGGGCCTGCTGTGGATGATGGAGGAGGAGGCGGTTCAGCCCGGGGGATCAGAGGACACCCTGCTGGAGCGACTATTCAGCTACTATGGCACCCCGCACGGAGAGAGCAACAGTAAGGGCCTGGGTCGCACGGCCGACAAACCGGTCTGAAGTGCTAAGAACAGTGACCGACCACTGGATACAATTCAGGAGGGGTGATGGGGTGTAGGTGTTGAGCTTGGTTTATCCCTGTAGGGGGGGAGGCAGTTAGCTAGTGGAGGGGGTGGTGGCAGGGTGTGGTGAATGTAAGAGCTCTGGCAGCAGATTTTGAAAGTGCCGTAGCCTATCCAGGGCTTTGTTGGGAATGTGATAAGATATGAGCTGACACTATACACTCATCCACTCACTCTGCAGGGCCCAGCCTGCTGCTGAAAGGAGACAAGCCCCAGCACTTCCTGCTGGGACACAGCTCTGGGACGGACTGGGTGGAGTACGACGCCCAGGGCTGGCTCAGCCACGCCAAGCAGAACCCCGCCTTCCAGAAGGCTGCCACACTGCTGCAGGACTCTCAAAAGTATGGCCACATTTACACCACTTGACTGTTTCGTCAGCGCCAGAGCTAGTTTGGGCGTTGGAGACTGAATAGGCTCTGCCGGGAGCTAATCGGGAGCTAGAGGAATCATGGCATAACCTACGCAATTGGCGTATTTATATGGTTCATGATATTCTGATTCGATTGTCATTTATTTAATGGTATATTTTCCTGTCTGGCAGTTTAGGAGCAGTATATTTGATTTATTAATTAGAATAAGTACAACAGATACAATTTTTGGGGCCACATAATCAGACTGGAATTGTGGTTGGTGGGGGCCGAAATGTCAAAATAGTGTCAATTTTAGGGGACAAAAAATGGGCTTTTCCAAGCTGGCCTGAGCGGGGCGCTGGGGTGTAACAGGGCCCAGGGTAGCATCGACACTAGGTTGAGATCCGACGCTCGTCCCATTGGGAATGATGACACATACAGCAATCTCTTTGGAGCTGATCATGTGAATAAGGTGTCATACAACAAATAACCTGCATGTTTGACCCTTTGATCTTTTTTTTTTTTTTCTAGGACATGCATTTGTTTTGTAGGTAGTATAGTTATATTATATTATATAGGTATATTATTCATATAACAATTTTTTGTTATGTCCTGTTTACTTGCTATACACCCTTTGGTCTACAATAATTACAGTTGTCCAACACTTGTCCATTTATTTTATGCAAATGATATAATCCAGTAATAATTCTCACGTTTATAAATATAAAGAAAGAAAGGAAAATCCTTCAGTTTAAAAGTGAATGGTGCAGTATTGTTCAGAATCCTGAACCTATGGCCACCTGTATCCTCATTTACCTCCTCCTTGTGCTTCATTGGCGTGACAATCACTGGCCGTATTGAGACTCACATTTGGCTAGCACTTGTTTCACTGTGTTTGACAAGATGAAGATATATTTTCTTATTCTTACTAATATTATTTAATCCTGCGAAACTCATTCACCAAATTATTTATTTCTCATTTCTTTGCTGCGCCTTCCCCTTCTAATCTGCCAATGATTATTTTCTCTTTGCTATCCTCACCCATCCTTGGACCACTACAACCATCACCATGGATACCAACAGGAAGAACATCAGCGGGCTGTTCATGGGCCGTGCCGGCGGGGCCACGGTGCTCTCCGGCTCCATCGCCGGTCTGGAGGGGGGCTCGCAGCTGGCCCTGCGCCGGGCCACCAGCATGAGGAAGAACTTCACCACGGGCATGGCTGCCGTCAAGAAGAGGAGCCAGTGCATACAGATCAAGCTTCAAGTGGTGAGCAGACAAGGCTGGCCTCTTCTCAGCTGCAGAGTACTAGACTTTTGTGGAACCTGGTTTATTTATATGATAAAAAATAAGTTTTATTTATTCATCTATTAATATTTAAACTTGTTTTGCTTGCATGTTCGAAATAAAGACAATCAATCAATCAATAATAATTGTTTATGTTTTAATAATTGAGCAAACTAAAAATAGATACATCTAGACATGTCGCTGCATGTGCATTTTCTGAAGAAAATCTGTGTGGTTGCAGGAGCCAGCTCGTCGTGTGCAAAATATTCTGTGAGTTTGTTAACATGCTAATGCTAGCAGGGCTAATGAGTGAGCACACCAAGTTTAAATTCTTTTCTTTTTTTCGGATTACGGGTTATATCGTCCCCGGTCGTCAAAGAGTTACTCTACGTTTTGGAGGACTGTTTACGCACGTTTTCTATATGTGTACCTACTTTGACAGTTCTTGAGCTGCTTACCTTTGGAATGATTGAAGTCAGCGTTTGTTCCTCATCTAAAAAATAGCTCAGTGAGCACCTGCAACAGTGGTAGTTTGAAAATGTCTTTTTTTTAGCTTTCAAAGCAACACTTTCCACATAGCCTTTGGAGGATGTCCTTGATGGGCACACCAAAGTTGCCCCTTGGATTCTCTAAAGCAGACTTGTGACAGTTTGAATAATTGCAGCACATTTGCATCATTACATTTTTGCATAAATCTGACATAATTCTGCCATTTTTTTTAATAATACAATATGGTTGGAGTATGTACCAAATCTTGGGTCACAATAATCTATGTCAACGGACCTTATGGGTGCTTGAGGCACAAAGATTCAGCATATAAATAAGGCCCTGATACCAAGTGTCAGAAACCTTTTTTAAATTGGGTACTTTCGGTCTGCATATGTGGATTTAATTTGACAAATCCCAGGTGTTCAGGTTCTGGGTGGTTGATTTTATTTCAAAATATATTAAAAATATATACGGTACATATATTCACCAATTGCATCCTCACCTAAATGGTACATTTACCTAGCAGGTAGGTGGTTAGTTTAAGATTGATAGATTGAATGTTGTAGTAGTTAATTGCACAGTAGTAGTTTACGGGTTTCGCCTCTGATATACCAACAAGTGCTTTCTTTTCGGTCTCAAATTTAGCCACCTGGATTAAAAAAACAAAACTTTTTTTATGCAGCAATAAGCTAGGGAATTTGTGTAATGCACTATTTGGGCCCTATAAACCGCCAAAGTAGGTCCTGTAAGATAAAGAATATATATTTATTTCTTGTTGTTTCTCTTTCAGGATGCATTAATTGACACAGTGCGCCGATCCAGGATACATTTTGTCCACTGCCTCCTTCCCAAAGTGGAGTCCGTAGGAGTGGTGGGGGACCCCCGGGTGTCTCACGGAGACACCCCCGACTCTGGCCTCATGACCCTAGACGTGGGCCTGCTCCGGGCCCAACTCCGGGGCTCTAAGCTACTAGATGCTCTGCGCATCTACAGGCAAGGTACAGCTTCTCCACTCCTCCCAGAGAAACAAAAATATATTTTTTACACACAGCTAGAACATTTTTTTAAATTCGTTAATATTTTCGTCACAAAAATACATCATCCATGCAACATTTTCTTTCAGTTTTTTTCTGCTTTGCTGTTGTAGAATTAAATTAATATTGATAAATATTTTCCTCCTGCCAAAATGCTCCTCTTGCTGTTCTTATCCACCATCCATTTGTCCTCACTGGCTTCAGGGTACCCTGATCACATGGTGTTCTCTGAATTCCGGCGACGCTTTGATGTGCTGGCGCCACACCTGACCAAAAAGCATGGGCATCACTACATTGTCACAGACGAAAGAAGGGTATGTTAGTTGATATTCTTACACACACATACACAGCTTTCTTACCACAACGTTCTCACCACTCCAAGAGGCACTCTTGTGTGTAATTAATTATGATTGCGCAGGCTGGCAGCATACGACCGCTGTACTGATTAATTACTGGCAGGGCAAAGTAGAGGTTTTGCGTTCCTCCACTAGCCCCTCCTCGCTCTTCTCTTTCTCTCCCTCTTGCTTCTCTTCTTGCTGTCTGTGTCGTTATCTTCCAAGTCCCTTTTGTTCAGGAGGTCGAGTGCTTCCTGCACATCTCCAAGCTTATGATTAATGTCTTGAGCTGTCTTTTCTCACTAGCCGGCACCTTTCAGTGATTAGCTATTTTTTTTTAAATGCGATTAAAGGAAGGGATGCCCTAGGTGGTAGATCTAAAAGGTTTTAAACATTATATAATTTTTTGCATGCGTCAATGCATTGAGCTATATATGTATCAAAATGTTGGTACTGTAGTATTTTTGATGGGCTGTGTAAAATGTTTAGAAGATATTTACCAGCAAGCTTATTTTAAATGGGCCTCTGTACAAAACAAACACACAAACATAAAATATTTGTTTGCTAAATCTCATCCTGACTGTCCCTTTTTACCCAAACAACCCCTCTTGTTTCTCTCTGCATAACATCCTAGTTGTCTTCCATCATCTTGAAATAATGCCTAGCAGCTTCACCTGCTAGCTGTTGTTTGAATGTTACTGTGTGCACTTTATGGATATCAATAGATTAAAATGTTGGATGTTTGCATAGAAGATTGAAATGTCAGGTGAAGCGGCGAGTCTTAAAATTCAGGGTGAGGGGGGAAGGTGTTTATCTATGTGGGCTGAATCTTGAACACGGCGTTTGTTGTGATTTGGAAAGCAGGTCACAAAATGTTCAGGCAACTAGAGGTAGACGGATACCTGACGACCCCCAGCTATTTATTTTTAAGTGTGTGTGTGTGTGTGTGTGTGTGTGTGTGTGTGTGTGTGTGTGTGTGTGTGTGTGTGTGTGTGTGTGTGTTGTGTGTGTGTGTGTGTGTGTGTGTGTAGGCAGTGGAGGAGCTGTTGGACTCTTTGGAACTGGAGAAGACCAACTACCACATGGGGCTTAGTAGAGTAAGTGAAAACTATTCTAATATGTTCTTCCTATCAGTTTTTATTGCCACCAATATTAAAATTGTACTTAAGGCGTCTGTGGGTTTTCTTTATTTTAACTGAAAGTCAAAGTAATATAGCAGCAGGAGATTTAAATTTCAAGTTTTCACGTTAGCTTCTTCAAGTCTTGTAGGAAGCATAAACGGAAATTTGATAAACATATATCAATATTATGCACTGTTTCCACGTTCCCTTCAGGTTTTTTTCAGAGCGGGGGCTCTCACCAAGTTGGAAGAGCAGCGTGACGTGCAGACCAGGAGGAACCTCACTCTGTTCCAGTCTGCTTGTCGTGGGTTCCTGGCCAGGCAGGCCTTCAAGAAAAGAAAGGTAACATGAATGCAGCACATAGTGGTTTCACCAGAAGCTGAACACAACCACATAATTAGACCACTCAACTAAACTACGCAACTAATGGTTCATTTCCACCGGAGGGTGCGGTTCGGTTCGGTTCGCCTTAGTCCGGTAGTGAGGGTGTGGTATAGCTCGGCTCAGTTCCGAGGTTGCGTTTCACCGCCGACAGTACCCTTATGGTAGGCCGGATCTACGTAAACATTGTGACATAATAGCAGCGCGACACAGTGTAGCCTGCTCAATAAAAGCAATGGAAAAGAGGAACGCGAACACATTAAACCAAGAGCTACCATGGAAGTCGTCCAGCAACAGTTTCGGAATGTCTCCATCTCCTTGTTCGGCCAAGGTAAAGTTTTGCGCGACATGTCCATTGTCCAGAATAATACCTTGCGGGTACTGTTTGTTTGTTTTTATCCCCAAGTGACGATTCTTTTGACCAATCAACGGAGGGCGTGTGTAGCTCGACCTTTCCGGCACCCTTTCAGGCATCTCAGTACCCCAACGGAGGAGTACTGCCAGACGAGTGCGAGACGAGTACGGCTCAGTCCGGGTCACGCCCACTTTTGGCGGTGGAAACGCGATCCGTGCCGCACATTTGCGAACCGAACCGCACCCTCCGGTGGAAACGCGCCATAAAGCACTCCACTAAACTTAACTGCAACAACAGAAGTCGTTGATTGGTGTAAGTTCAGGGTTGGGGTTCCCTTACCAATGGATACATTGGTAAGTGGTGCATCTGTTTTGGCAGCAGTTGGACGAATATTTCAAAATATATTATGTCCGGTACATTTTACCTGAAACCAAAGTGAAAGAAAATTCAAAAAAATAAAGTGTGCCTCGCCATGTGGGAAGTGTCACATGGAGCTGATGCCTTCAGCCCCACACCCCTTACCTCTATCACTCCTTTCGCTCTCGTACTGTCTCCGGCTTTTATATCATTCACTTTTTCACTCATAACCATCACTCTGATCACCAGGGGCATCGGTTGAGGGTGGCATTCTGTTGAGCCAGTCCTTATTATAGTCTTCTTCTTCTTCTTCTTCTTCTTCTTCTTCTTCTTCTTCTTCTTCTTCTGTTGACATAGAAGGAGGCTCCGCAGCTGTTAAAGCACTCATTCTTGCATTTATACATTTTGTTTGATGAAAAAAAGCAGTATTAAAGGTTGTATCAGCGATGTTGGGTGACGTCACTTCTGTTGGTAATTGAAGCGAGATCCCAAACAAACAGAGCCAGCTTTGCCCCTCCCTTCCGGGTTTCGTGCATCGAGTAAAAACAATCTATGAACACAGCGCTAGGAACACAGCGCAAAACACCCACCCGTGGTCGGTGATTGGTTGGAATACTATTTATTTTGGTTTTGAGTGGTTGGTAGTACCATTTGTTTTTGTGTATGATCTCGGAGCATAGGCTGGCTACAGAGATACATTTTTTTGACGGCCTGCTTATCAGGGGGGCAGCTAGCGGATCGGGAGGAAAGATCAGATGAATGTGATCATTTATGTTTTGGCCTAGAATTGCTGATACAACCTTTAAGGCAGAGGTGTAATAATCTAACCTATAATGTTATATCCACGGCAACAAACCACACATTTATGGTGGGTTCGTAACCCCTGCACAATCTACTGAGAGCAACCTTGAGAAATACGATGTTATTAAAAAGGGTAAGCATTTTCTTAGATGTTTTAACCTGTAAAACGAAGTAACAAGGGAAATATAAGGTAACCAGGACTGCAAGCAGTCAAACAAGGTATTCACAGTGCATCACGGTTGTCATTACTCCTAGACGCAACTTTGCATCGGAGGAGGGGGAGGGTCTTTGTTATTCACACAAGACAGACAGACACAGACGATAGGATAATGTTCGCTAATCAGCATATATTAAATCTGCCAGAACTTGACCATTTTTTACAATACCAAAACCATTTCTTGCAATCTTAATCAGGCAAGTCCATATTTCATGTATATCAAAAAATGTTTCATCAAAAATGTAACGTGTGCATTAGGATCACGATGTGTTGCCTAATGCACACCGTGAAAACCCTTAATAACGTACATTTCTGTTCTTGCTCACAATAAGGCACACAGACTGTTTAAAAGCATCAACGCTGTTTTCAAAGAAGGTTCTCACACTGCCACATCCGCTGCAGTCGGAGTGCTCCTAGCTCTCAACAAAACAATATCTTGCACCAGCCATAATTGAGACCAAAAAATTGATTTGCTACAGCCCTGCCATTTCCAATCTGCCACGCTGGGCTTCTCGACTTGTATGAGACCCACTTTATTCTATTTGAATCTTTCTTTGAAATAGTGGCATGATCTATAGCAGACAACCCCAATGATGTGAGTGATCACACAACCCACTCATAGAGCACTCATGTGGAAAGCCATGGTACAAGGGCCAGCAGCTGAACCACAGAATGCCTTTATTTGCCTTTGATGTGGGAGATACGTACAAGATGAAAACAACTTGGATGGTGAATTTATTACGGTGCCTATTGAAACATCACTAGGGTGACTGTTGGACATAGACACTTTTCCAGGACTCGATGTTTAGTCCACCGTGAGGGCTTTCTTTTTGTCCTATATTCTTGCTGATTGAATTCACCCAAGACCTCACACCAGCCCAAACACGATCAGCTCTTACCGGCATAAAGGGACAGCATGGATACTGTCAGGGCCCTTTGGCACGTTAACCCAAGGGCGTAGGTTTGGTCTGAGCTTTGACACCATCCCCCCACACACACACACACACACACACACACACACACACACACACACACACACACACACACACACACACACACACACACACACACACACACACACACACACACACACACACACACACACACTAAATGAAAGCCTGACTTTAACTTTGTTTGATGCATTATCGGCTGATGCATATGCAATAAAACATTTAGTATAGGACCTTTCCAATTGTACACATCTGTATGGTAAGCATAGACAAAGATTCCGTCCACCTATTAAATTACAAAACGGATCCGTCTCAAAATACGTTGCCGGCTTGAGCTAGCACCCCAATTGACCCTCCCGGACCCTGCACACATTGGCGGTTTCATTTTGATGTAAATGCGATTAGACGCTCCGCGTTGGGGAGGGGCTTGGGTAGAGGTGTTGCTGCGTTGTCTAGACGGAGATAACGCAGCGATTTCAACTTGAGTAGTTCTAGCTGGAAAAGGGCATGTGTTCATTCTATTGAAGTCTACGCAATACTATTGTATAGCCTACTATTTTTGGTTTTATAATTGCCATTTCACTATTTTCCTTAAATTCATGCGCTGAATAGTGACCTGGTTGTGCATGCGTGCGTGTGTCTGTTGGGTTATCTGGATTACATAGGATGTAGCAAACAAGTGATAACCAGATAAGACAGTGAAAACCGCGGGCTGCTGACCATCATGGGAGAGAAGGTGGTGCAGGCGCATTAAACAAAGACGGGGGGAGATGATGCGATATACGAGAAAGACACAGAGGAACATTCCTTACGAGAAGCCGCGACCAAACCGGTTGTGCAGTGTAAAAAAGGAAGGTGTATGTTGGGAGGCGGTACCGAAGTGGGAATTTAACCCTTTTTGTACCGCATGAGCCGCTTTTTTTTCGTTTCAACCTGAATATTGGATGGGGACTTTTCAGTCGTCATTTGACATTGGTGGGGACCCGTCCCCTGGTCCCCACGCAAATCTACGCCCTTGTGTTAACCTATTTCGGGAGTCTACTTAATAGCCTCAAGGAATAAGCCATGATATCTGTTAATGGAATAGTCGTTTGACTCAAAATATAGCATAGTGCATCTAGAAGAGGAGTTTGCTGTGATTTCCAATGTTATTTTGAATAGTCACCTATTCAATACGAGTGCCAGTGAAAACACAAGGTTGTAGTTTGAAACAGACAGAGAATTTGGCAATATTTTCGGACCTGTTGATTAAGACTACCTTACCTGTGATGCGCCGCGTGTGTCATAATATTCTCAGCTTCTGGCTGAGTACTACATGGGGGGTAACCTTTCAGAGCCGCAATAGACGCTGAAAAAGTACCAAATTATCGACTAAACTCCAATCTTGTGGAACCCATTGGAAATCTTTGGACAGTAATTGAAGTGTATTCCTCTCACAGGAACAAAAGCTAGGTAACTCAAACTCTGCAAGTCAATGGAATATGTTCACGCAAAGCAAATGCTAACCCAGCAAACTCCCTACCTGGTTGACAATGATGAGATTTGAATTTGAATCATTTGCTGTATCAACACAGCATTTTAAGGAACATAAAAGTACACCCTCATACAATTGCCCCCACCCCCCATTTTCATCAGCAACAATGTTTTTTTTTGTTCCTTCCAGATTCAAAACCTGGCCATCCGCTGCATCCAGAAGAACATTAAGAAGAACCGTGGTGTGAAGGGCTGGCCGTGGTGGAAGCTCTTCACCACCGTCAGGCCTCTCATAGAGGTGCAGCTCACTGAGGAGCAGATCCGCGGCAAGGACGTGAGTGCTGCATTAATGATGATCGATGCGTTAATTATTAACAAACTGCTATGCCTGGTTTCAGCCCCTGTATTACCAATCCCTTTATTAATAATATTTTGTTCTGGTTTCGGTTGCTTGGTTTCACTCAAATAAGCAGGAAATTTCACTGAGCCAATTAGTGTCTTGTAGGAGGGACTTGAGACAAATGTGTGAGCAACAGAAATCAACAAGTCTACTCCCTTTATTAAACTTTTGATCCTGCTTTAAGTATCTTTAAGGTCTATGGATTTTGCTATTGAAGAGTAACTTCATGGTCAAAATGGTTATCCGTCCAGGAGGAGATCCAGCAGCTGAAGCAGAGGTTGGAGAAGGTGGAGAAGGAGCGGAACGAGCTGAGACTCAACAGTGACCGGCTCGAGAGCCGGGTACGACACACGCGCAAACATCACACATGCGCGTCAATCCGGGGCTTCCAAACTATTTCACAAGGTAGGAAAACCGTGTGTTAACTCTTGTGTGTATGTTTCTGAATCAGATCACAGAGCTATCATCAGAAGTCGCTGATGAGCGAAACACAGGCGAGTCTGCCTCACAGATGCTGGAGACGGAGACCTCTGACAGACTACGTCTGGAGAAGGACATGAAGGAACTGCAGGTACGTAGACCACACACACACACAACCCAGACAGACATACTGTTCTTCCTAGAATAAGTAATGTCACTGAAATAGCTGAAATTGGAGGTTCAAGGGAGTGCACTTTTGATCCGAGATTGGCTTCTGCACAGATAGATTCCTTGTTGTCAAGATTGCCGGTGGCCTAAAAGACATTGATGAAAAATATACGTTGTTATTTTCAATGAGAGTCTCCTGTCTTAGTCAGCACTCAGCCAGGTCATCATGACATTTTTTACTTCTTTGTAGTTTAAAATCAACAATATATCATCAATATATTGATTCTTCGCTGTCATTGTCATGTGAAGTAGGCCAATATAATTTGTCATGTCATGGTGGTTGCATTTATAACGCGCACACGCAGAAAGCAGAACGATTTTATGTCCGAGATAAATTATCACCAGAGTGTGTGTCGAACATCTATAGGGTCGGCTCTTGTATATTTTGTAGTTAATGAGATGTTCTCACAGTCAACCCATTTTCTCTCCCTCTGTCGCCAGACCAAGTTTGACAGTGTGAACAAACAGATGGAGTCGATGGAGATGGAAGTGATGGAAGCCCGCCTCATCAGGGCCTCCGAGCTCAACGGAGAGATGGACGATGATGACACAGGTTTGAACCACAAATGCCAACGTTTGCACAAATGCAGTACGATGATCAAAAATGTCCAAAAAGCACATTCAGTACATTATAAAAGTGTGTTGCCAATATTGATGCATAGGAAGGTTTCGGGAACCAATCACACCTGATATTGCTCTTAGTCATCTCACCTGCAGAACAACACCACTGATTGGAAGAAAGCATAATTCTGCACATTTTGTAACCATGTGTATTTCCTAGTGATCAATTTATCCAAAAATGTTATCTGAAACGCATGATAGATATTCTCTATAGGTTAAAGTTGAAGTGTAGTTTTGATTGTTATTTTGATTTGTATAATTAATTTACATTTAGAAGCAAACTATTATTTTGCATATAAAGCTTTGCATCAAATTACATTTAGTGACCCCGGTTAATTCCTGCCAGCACTCATTTGCTGCATGTCCTCCTCTCTCTCCCATACCCGTCTTTCTAACTCTCAATGTATCTGCCATGAATAAAGCATACAAATGCAAAAATAAAATATTTTTAGAGATGCAATGTAATTTCCGTAAATTAGCGTTTGCTTGTCTTACCCGAGGAGGGTTTTAATTCAAATTAGTAAATTGATGCAAATTCATCATTGTGCATCGAGTAGGGGAGTTTGCTTGGTTGGTTACAGTAGCCTAGCACCTTTTCATGTGAGGGGAATACACTTTAAATTACTTTTCAAAGATTTCCAATTACGGTAACTGAATGGCCACATATGCAAAACGTGCCAGAAACAACAAAACAAGATTGTAATTAGTCTATAAACATAAACTTACCCTCCATGTAGACTACCCAGCCAGAAGCAGTTGAAAATGGAACTATACCAATCTGAAAAGTAAACCTCCTGGCGGTCTATTGTCAAGCTGTGCTGTGTGTTGATGAGTATACAGAGTTTGGATCCTGTGCAATGATGCATGATGGGGGATATTTCCAAACATCGGAGCCTCGTGAAGTTATTTAAAAAATTCAAATCGCATATATCTTGCCCTGCAGGAGGAGAGTGGAGGCTGAAGTACGAGCGGGCCATCAGGGAGATTGAGTTCACCAAGAAGCGGCTGCAGCAGGAGTTTGATGACAAGTTGGAGGTGGAGCAGCAGAACAAGAGGCAGCTGGAGAGGAGGGTGAGGCGGGCACACACACACACACACACACACACACACACACACACACACACACACACACACACACACACACACACACACACACACACACACACACACACACACACACACACACACACACACACACACACACACACATCACAGGGGAGCAAACTTAAGGCTGCTCCTCTTTCCATGGCAAAATCCCAAAAAGAGGGCATCTTAAAACACAGTTCCCGCACATAAACTCGACAACACCATCAAATCAAGTTTAGTGTAGAACACATTTAAAAACCAGAGTGTTGTACAGTGCAAAGAGGTCAAACGGTGTGCTCACATTAAAATAAAATGGTTAGGGTTAGGGTACAATTAAATAAAGAGTCAGAACAGGGTAACAACATGTACACACACACACACACACACACACACACACACACACACACACACACACACACACACACACACACACACACACACACACACACACACACACACACACCCCTGTAAAGCAGTCAGGAGGATTCAAACGCTAGGGAGTTTTTACCCTGGATTTAAAAGTTTTGGTAGAGAGGACTTTGCCAAAGTCCATATTCTAGGGGCTGGAACTTCAAATGCACAATCTCCTTTGAGTTTACATCTAGATTGAGTTACAACAACCATAAGGTCTAGATCCGAAGACCTGACGACCCCGGATAGCTTTTTTTGGAAGCGCCATCTCTTCGCCTGATATACAGTGCTAGACACTCGGGACTCATATTGTTGATAGCATCTTTACCTTCCCGCTTCAGATCGCTATAATCCGGAGTATGAATATCCAATATCTTTCTAACTTAAACAAATGTATAGTTTCAATCTACATTAACTGCTATTAAGATGTTGTTGTGTAATACACCAGCACAGCAGAAGTATGCTGCTATAAATATCAGTTCCATGTTTTGATGTTGGGACATTCCGGATTTGGGGGAACTCCGCCTACCCGGGCCAGCCACTATTTGCTGGAGAAGTAATCTATTTCACTCACAAACAACAACAATGCCTCTATTTATTTTTTAGAATAGTTGTAAGCCTGACATGGAAGACCTATGAATGCCAAAATACAGGGAGTTAAAGTAATCCAGTCGAGAGTAAATAAAAACTAGACTTTTGGAAAGTAATAATTGCACTATAATTAATTATTTTCTTTGCGATGACCTTTTTGGATGTTCTCTCTATCTCCAGATCAGTGACCTGCAGGCAGATAACGAGGAGTCCCAGCGCATCGGCCAGCAGCTGAAGAAGAAGCTCCAGCGGCTGACGGCAGAGCTGCAGGACACCAAGCTGCACCTGGAGGGACAGCAGAGCCGCAACCACGACCTGGAGAAGAAGCAGAGGAAGTCAGTACAAACATGCATGCATGCGCACAGAGACAGACAGACAGACAGACAGACAGACAGACAGACAGACAGACAGACAGACAGACAGACAGACAGACAGACAGACGGATGTATGGGGAGCCTTAAAGGTCAGGGATGCAAACACATGTATGACAAAAAAAGACAGCAACCCGAAGTTGGCGAAAAATATGATGAGTAATAGCCTATTAACATGAGGCCTGAGCTATATGCTTCAATAGATAGGAAATTATATTTAGTAGATATAGCAGGTGATTGGCAGTGATGGAAAGATCCTCATGAAGAATAGCATTTTAAGACCACTCATACCAGCCATAAGCTTTTCATTGGTCAGCTTGAGGGCAGATTTTTACTACTACGTAACGTGCTGTACATAGACACGGAGAGCCCTCTCCGTCGTCGTAGACGTGCGCATCCAATATTTTTTAACTATCCGTTGTCGCAACAGAGACGGACGGAGACGGCATGGGTTGTAATTGGTCCTCTAACAACATAATTTCCGGAATCAGTTTTCCTTCCTTCCTAGGAAGTTTTCCTTCCTATTTACAACACTATTTACATGGTTAGTAGCAAGTTACAAAAAATAATTAGTTACAGTTACTAGGTACTGCTCCAAAAAAGTACTTCAAGTAGTTACTCAGTTACAAATTATAAAAGTAGGCCAAAGTATACTACTCGGACTCCGTCGGGATGTTGGATACGCGATGCAATTCGCCGCCCCGATCGATCTTATATGATGACCTCTAACCATGTAGTGTTGTAAATAAACTTCCAAAGCTTTTCAAATCTTATTTGAGTGTTTTATTAGTTCTTAATGTGTAAATTAAATATGGGCAAACCTGGAAAAGTGATTCCGGAAATGATTATGTTGAAGGACCCACCACAGCCCTTTCCGTCTCCGCTTCGTCAATGGATAGTTAAAAAATATTGGATGCGCACTTAGAGCTACGGAGATGGTCTCCGACGACGGAGAGGGCTCTCCCTGTCTACGTACACCACACTACGGAGTAGTGTAAACCAGACTTAACTAGTTACTGTGGAAAGTTACTATCGCGTTGCTTTCAAGTACATTTCTAAATGATCAAATGGGTCAAATAATTTGGACCCCAACTCCACCCCTCGTTAACGTAACTCAAAATACATGTTAATGTTCATCCACGCCGGTAGCATGGAATGCACGCAAGCATGCAACGTTGGAAGATGTTTGAATTACTTGACACCGAGTGGAGAGGCACTTTGTCCAGGGCATAATGTGCATTTCACGATTACACTCGTTCCTTTAATTTCTTGGAGGGAAAAGTAATCCAATCTACTTCCATTTAAAGAATGCTGTTTTTGGATTATTTGGGCTCGCCATTCCTGTTGACTCACTTGTGTCGTTTGTAGTCCGACTATGCATGCTTTCAAGTTTGTGTAAACAACAACCGCCCAAGTCTACCTCTGATTGGCTTACTGTGACATGTTTCTCTACCTCAGCCAATCGTTATCATTAATGTGATTGTCTCGTGCCCACTAACCAAGGAAGAACAGTAAAGAGAGAGCAAGAGAGAGATCTAGTTAGCCTTATGAAAAAACTGGTTCAATTATAGTAACGCACTGCATTTGGAAGTTGGTAACAGCGTTATAATGATGGGAAGAGTAATCAATTGGCTTACTCTCGCACTGACCCCCCCCCCCCCCCCCCAAATCTTCGGATCTGCACGAACCACACAGGTCCCCAAAATGTATGCCCCATTTGCATGTCTGAAATGTGAGATGTTAACCACCCGGGGTGTGAATGATTAGCTACTACAAGCCGTTTTGAAAATCTGCATCTTCTGACATCATAAGTGGGCGTGTCCACCTAGATGTATGATTGATAGATGAGCAATGTTTGCTACAGTCCACTGGGTAGGCTGGTGGACTGATCTATCCAGCACACATCTAGGTGGACACGCATACTTGTGATGTAAGAAGAGGTCGATTTTCAAAACGGCTTGTAGCAGCTAATCATTCATCATCGTGCTTCACAGCCACATGTAAGTGGTGGTCAGTAATACTGCCAATTACAACTTTAGGGTTCTAAAAAAAAACACTTGTATGCCACTTCACTTCAGGATATAAGCCTTTTTTGCATCAAACCAACTGTCCAGTACTAGCTCAGTAGCTTGCCGCATGTCTTGATTAGCTGCACCACTGGCATTCTGACTTTATGCTAACAACTACCCCCCTCTCCCTTCTGGATTCCTCCAGGTTTGATAGTGAACAAAGTGTTTCTCAAGAGGAGGTGCAGAGAGAGAGGAGCCTGAGGGAGAAGCTGGGCAGAGAGAGAGATGTTCTGGCTGGAGAGGTCTTGGGACTCAGACAGCAGCTTGAGGTAAACTGACTGATTTACTTCTTTGACTGATTATGATAATGTGCATTATCATAATCACTTAATCGTAACAAACTTGTGTATTGTAAGCTCTCTCTATGCTCTGTATTTATATATTCCATGTTTTAATTCAAAAGTGAAATTGCTTATTGTGGTCCAATTACACGTTAAGATCTACTCCAAATTACGCATTACCACCAAAACCTTTAAGCCTGAGAATGTCTGTACTTGTTGTTTCATACTTCATTTGTGAGCATCTTATATGTTGCATCTTACAGCAACGTAATCGCGATGTACTTCTTCCTCGCTTTGCCTCCGACTTCCCTAACGTGTAACCCAATCCAAAGGACAAGGAGCTGGAGTTGACTGCTGTACATCTGAAGCACGAGCAGCTGGACGCCGAGCTGCAGGACCTCAGCTCCCAGGAGTCCAAGGACGAGGCCTCCCTCTCCAAGGTGCGCAAGCAGCTGCGGGACATCGAGGCCAAGGCCAAAGACCAGGAGGAGGAGCTGGACGAACAAGCAGGAACCATTCAGATGCTGGAAAAGGTACGACGCCACCTAGTTTCCCACCTGACATCCTGCAATAAAACTTTCGATTCTTCGGCCCTAATGACAATATAAGAAGGGCACGGCAGACCATTTTTGGGGCGCGGGGGGGGGGGGGGGGGGGGGGTCTATTTTGAGCATGAACATCCGAAATACATTATTTCTCGTTTTCCCCGACACAGCCGTGTGCTTTTGGCTTTCCATTCTCCAGGCTCATAAAGTTACCTCACCTTGAATTCAATGTCCTAAGATAGTTTATTGAATGAAATTAATGATGTCATCTTTCTGTGACATTCAGGCTAAACTACGGTTGGAGATGGAGATGGAGCGGCTGCGCCAAACACACTCAAAGGATATGGAGAGCAAAGAGGACGAAGTGGAGGAGATCAGACAGTCCTCCAGTAAGAAGGTAAGGCGGTGGACATGCATTTAAATGGTCAGCCACTGACACTTGAAGTTGAACATTTTCACCATATTTATATGGAAGATTATTATTTGTGTTTTGGTGGTAAAGCTCTCTTAAAGTAAATATATAATGTTAGTGGTATTATATACACAATCCCAGAAAAGTATTTGCTCACAAAAAGATTAATCAGCAAATGTACAGTATATGTATGTGTATTACTAGCTAGACAAAGTTAGGTCAGACACAAACACGTAACATAGGTACACAAACGCTCAACTATCACATTAGATTAAAGTGTGCACACTAATATAGAACCTAACAAGACGTGAATAGATGAAGATGGCGCCGGGTGGGTCGAATCGATCCCAGGTTGCCGTAGTTATTTGTTAATCTGATATGTTATTCATGCTATACATTTCATCACATTTAGTTGTGTGCTACGTGTATGACATTGCTATAACAATGCAGCCTTGATCTTGGTCCTCTTGACTTTATTGGTATTTTTTTTACCGTTTTTTTATGGAGTAATGTATGGATTGATTTCATGTCATTACTTGTGTTAATGGAGGGCTTCCTCTTAATAGTGAATGCAGACTCTGAGTCATCCGGTGTTGCCTATTGTGAGGGAATATGCTGTAAGTGTGTGTGTCCGTCATTGTGTTCAGCTAAGGCAGATGGAGGTCCAGCTTGAGGAAGAATATGATGACAAGCAGAAGGTTCTGAAGGAGAGGAGGGAGTTGGAGGCCAAGCTGTGTTCAGCAAAGGAGGAGGTAATCCAACATACACGTTTATTCAACGCTCTGGCTTCACGTGCTGATTTTCAGGTTCCTCCGGCTAAAAGGGTGTAAAAGTCATTATGTTGATTGTTTGAAAAAAAGTTGCCTATTTAATAGTTTGGGTTCCAGCAACCATTTATATCTGGGGAAAAATGGGACCCACCAAAATTCAACACTGTATAACTTATCACACTCTCACTCACTCACTTGTTGTTTGATAACAGCCAATGTGTTCTTGAATACATGGTGTGTTGAAGAAAAGTGTGCGACAACCGGGGTGGGACTTGCTTCCACATTCTGGTGTTAATATGTACCACTCCAACTCACTCATATACTAGGTCAGCCACGTGGACATTGAGACAGAGAAGAGGCTCAGGAAGGACCTGAAGAGGACCAAGGCCCTGCTAGCGGACGCCCAGATCATGTTGGACCACATGAAGAACAACGCGCCCAGCAAGAGGGAGATTGCCCAGCTCAAGAACCAGGTACTGACCCCCTCCGCTATACTAGAAATCATACAGGAGATCCATCCAGTCAACTAGGGCAAATATTCATATTCAGGCATTTCTATTTTACAGCTGGAAGAGTCTGAGTTCACTTGTGCCGCAGCAGTCAAGGCCCGCAAGGCCATGGAGGTGGAGATCGAGGACCTGCATGTCCAGATGGAGGACATCTCCAAAGCCAAGCAGGCGGTACGTCGGCCGTTTCCTTTTCTTTCCTCACTAGGTGTTGAACATAAAGGTTGGTGATATGCTGTTGAGATGCCACAATGTATGATGATCGATGGATACAGGATTGATGGTGATGGCCAGTATGGCCCTATTTCTTCCTCACCCGACATTACACCTCGTGAGACCATCCTGAGATTCACGTTTGTGTTTCAGAATGAATATCATTCTGGCCTAGGCTAGGCGGTAAAGTATTGCAAAACATGGCTGCAGCCTTATGGTATTCCAAAATCTTCATCCAATCAGAGTGACACTCTAGCTCTCTTGCCATATCCGGTTGGAGGTAGAGGAAGACATATTCTCCTTTGAGGAAAGCCTTCTTCCTAAAAGATTGAAGTTTGCTTGCTCATTGGATTTAGATTGGATACTTGTTGAGTATGTTTGGTGTTTCAAGGCTGTTCCATCTGTGGTTAAGAAGGCAGTAGATCTGAATGTCTCCAATAGTCCTAGGGAGATGGTCAGAGGGCATCCCCATACCCTACATTATTTATCAAATTGATTCATTCACCCTCTCCTGTTCCTCCTTTGTTGTGTCTTTCCTGGCATACTCTTCTTTTTGCGCCCATGTTCTTGGCTATTATGTTGCTCTTTTGCTTCTGCCATTATTTTTTGGCATCCCTTTATTTGAATGTGACATTTCAGGTTGTGACTTTGTCAAGTTAATTATCAGCAATCTGAATATAATGAATATTGTATAATGTACTTGATAGTAAAAAAGAAGCAATTGGAATACAGATGGGTGCAAAGTTTTTCTGTCTCTGACTTTTTCCCTCAAACATAAATAGTTACTCCTAGTACATTTGACTGATTATTCTTAGTGCTGAAATGAACCAGGAATAATAACGCCTGTTTTTTTCAGAAACAATGAAGCAGGAAGCAATGCTATCTTTTCAGATACTGTTACAGCATTCATTGGCATAATTAGGTACCTCTTCATACAACTGCTATTATACTACCTAGTTGGATTTTAAGTGACACACTTCCAAGTGTGTAATTGCAAGCATATTTAATATTCAAAGATGGTGTGTGTGCATGCCTGTGTTTGTGGGGCATTCATAGTTCCTGGATTATACATTGCTTTGTCAGTGAACACAATACAAAGCTCCCAACAATATATTTTTATCAATTAGATCAGCTATTAATATGTTTAAAGCTACCATAATCTCTTTCCTTAGAAGGAGGTTTTTTTTCACATTTTACTAACCCTTTTTAACACTCACTTGATTAGAATCTTATCAAGAAAAATGTTAGGTCATTATTACCATATCCAGTTCTCACTTTTGATCACTCTGTTTGCCAATGTACTCAGTCATTATTTTTGATTGAACAAATACACCATTGTTTTGAAACTTCAATCCATCCCTCGCCTTATATCTCTATCTTTCTCTCTCACATCCTCATTTGCGCCATCATTACTGAAATAGGATTAACAGTTCATCCACCGGTGAATGGCTGCTACAAGGCATTAGCTGGCAGGGTTGAGATGCTAATAGGAAAGTGTGATTATAGTGTGGACCTTAAAGGACCCTTACGGGTGTGGTGATTAGCAAAGCGCATGATTAGAGCAAGCAACACAAAGATGGCTCCCTCTCAGGAGATGCCTAGCTAAACACACTGAACTTCTAAATGGGTGAAGCTAATGGGGGTTACAGTGTGTTGTCTAACAGGGGTTAGGGTAAGCCTAATGTAAGATCGGTATTATGTATTCACTTCCTCACCTAAATGTGTAGTCATTTTTTGTGGGATTTTAACAAAGGGTTCCATTTCAGGTATTATTATAAAGATGGTGTAATATATGTTAAAAAGGTATCATAATAATGTAGTTTTATTAATTATTATATTTTATGCCCAAAATGATTTTGTCCATCGCACATTTAAGGTCAAATGTCTGTGGTACATGGCAAGACTACACAGACTTTAACGCTAGGTAACAAGGTAGCAAGGGGTAGCTACTTGTACTTGTCATTATAAACATGGAGAAGTCATCAACTGGACACAATTGTTGTAAGTACAGCCTACGCATCAAACAGGCCCTGGTGATGCCATGGTTTACATATCGACAAGCTGCTCCTCCACACTCTGAATCCAAGCAGTCCATGGTGGCCCTTTCTAGACATGTTATTGGTATTAACAAGGCGCAGTACTGACACAAATGACATACTGATGTTGAATTCTCATTAGCTAGTGTGACAAACGCCTCTGTGTACCGCTTACAGAACAAGCGCTATAAAGTAAATCTAAACATGACTATGGATCCATACTGGATGGGGAAGATGGGGATGCATTATCGGGTCTTGTTGCCCATCTACGACCATGCAACCAACCAAATGTTATACAATCAAATATTCTTCTGGGACGCAAAACTCCCAACGTTGGTTCACTAGATTTGCGTCGAGACCTTTTGTTGGCCACCTCATATACAAATGGTAAACAGCCATGCACATGCAATGGCTGAGTATAGCGTGCCTGCCCCCTCTTTATACAAAATTGTTAACGGGTGAAGGCCAGAGGAAAACAGTGAAAATTAGTGTGGTTGCAAAGCAAGCCACACTAATTGTTATCATTTTTTCCTAAAATTCTGGTGGCAAAGCAAGGCTGTGCGTTATGTCGCACACTATTGTTTTCATTTGTCCTATTTTTTTACGCTTTTGTTATCCACTCCTAGGCCCCCCTATTTTAACGGTCTGAAACACAAGTGAGAAGCGCAAACGCTAGTAGCTTTTTGGGCGGATCTCTGGCTCTGTTGCTATTATTACGGCGGATAAATGACTTGCGCCCGACGCAAATCTAAAATGGGTTGGTCTGAATACCCGTAGGTGTGTTTTGGGCGTAACATGCAATAAACCAATGAGAGTGCCCTGCCATCTCCCATCCCCTTTAAGAGCCATGAGCGCATTTGAACCTGATGAGTTGATATTTTGACAGCGCGTTTACAGTCTCCGCTGAGACAGATGCATGACGACATTCATTTTAAAACTTCAAATAGCTCAGTTTATGGCCAAATTATATGGCCTAATTCACACAGGGAATAGCTTTTTTCTTCTACAACTTCAGGAACACAGTCATTTAAATTTCGACAAAGAGAACATAACACATAGATGATATGCGGTCCTGTGGCGCAACTTTGGGTATATTTAATGATATGCGGCAATACATACAACAAACATAATTTGTTACCAGTATTGTATACATTATTTTTATCGACTTGTGTTCATAATATGTTCCCCCATTAATATACATTGCCATGGACTTTATTATGCGTCAGCCTACGCGTTTAGTTTGCGTGTTTAAACAGACACATGCGCGCCAAGCATCACCTGCATTCATTCATTCCTTTAAACACTCACATGCAGTAAAACTATGTTTTCTCACGTTCAAATACTCAATCCTAAAAATGATGGGCTTGTACAAGATGTCTGTGTCAGCATGTGTTTGCTGTACGGTGTTTGCAGATTTTAAAGTACAACTTATTACCGCTGTATCAGCTGTTCTTTCCCAAATAATTTAACCAACTTTATCATTTACCCTAAAACAAGATTTTGTTTTGGAAGGCTGGGATATACTTTGCTTGAGTTTATTATTATTAATATTATTATTCAACACATGGCATAGCCTACTACAGTCTTCATTCATGCAGCCCCTATGGAAAAAGAAAATCCAAAATCCACACGCTATTTCTATTCAGTTTCACACATATTAACAATCTATGACATCATAATATTTTTAAATTAGGCAAATTGTTTTCATGTTTGCGCTGTGTATAGCCTACGTGTGTGCAAGCTTATGTTAAAGTTCCGACTTGCCTAGGCACGTCAAAATAGCAACACCGACTGCGCTATCGGCTAGGCTAGGGCATTTAGACCAGGTCTTCGCCGGTCAGTGGCGCTATTGCAAAATCGATCAGTAAAACAGCCCCATGTATCATTTGCACCAGAACACGGTTCTGCTTTTCGCCGACACAAGTGTAGTGGTGCGAGTTTGCTGCGGGGAAAAATCAGCTTTGCACCGGATGCAAACTAACAACGATACATGCGTTGGTGTAGAAAGTAAATTGCACTGGGTGCAAGATAAGGCCCCTACAGTTTTGGAGGTATCAACACCAAATCAATGCCCAAATATTTTGCATATATCAGTGCAGTGTGCTATTCTATTAGGAGCAGTCAAACCTAAATTGCCACACCCCCCGCCCTGTTTGCCAAACGATTCTGAACTTGGTATTCTGGATAATCTGACATGCTGAAGGACCAATAAGGTCCACCTATATCGATTTTGTTTTTGTACTTTGAAACTTAAACAACCATGAAAAACCATAATCCCAAATGACCAAGAATTTGGTACACATGCTGCTTAATCATGCTCAACCTTAATTAAGGTTTTATTTTTTGAGCCACAATTATTCAAACCATCACAAATCCACTTCAGAGAGCTCGAGGGACCTCCCCCTTAGGTAATGTGCAAAGGTTTGCGTCTATAGTAAAAAAAAGATTACCTCAGTTTCATAAAATGTACCCCTGTTGCAAGTGATCACCGAGCTATTACTTATAATGGAAGTCAGTTATCTTTGAGAAAGACTTCCTATCCTGACGTTGAAGAAGTGAACTGTGGCTTGTGTGTGACTGTGTCTTACGTATTTAAAGAAATGCTTGAGTCTGTCCGCTGATCCCTGAAGCCTCTCCCCTCGATGATTATTTTTTTGTTTAAAGGTGATCATATTGAATGTGTCATTTGTCCAAATATGTCAACATTGCACATCCTCAGGTCCCAAGCAATACACACACAATCTACTACAGAAGTGTGTAGTAGATCAGTTTAACCGTTCTAGCTATATGTTGAGGACGCACACACAGATTTCTCGCTTTAGAAGAAGATAACAAATGACAGTATATCAAACAAAAACACAAAAATGAAAGAAGGTGTAATAGATTGCAGGCCAAGTTAAGTAAATGTGTTTTTTTTCCGGCACCCCTATTTTCTTATGCCACAGAATACCACAAATATTTAAACCATTTGAAGACATTTGAACTACTTTTGGATCCTACAAGGCTTTCTAGATATTGCTATGCATTATTCATGTGTTTTTTTTACTTCTCTCTTGTCTCTTTTAGCTGGAGGAGCAGTTCAGCCGTCTGCAAAGGGAGAAAAATGACTTACAGTCCCGCATAGAGGAAGACCAGGAGGACCTGAACGAGCTTGTGAAGAAGCACAAGTCTGCTGTGTCTCAGGTCTTCATCACACCCTTTCTCGCATCACTTCAGCTCTGTTCGTCCCCTCACAATAGTTACTTTCATCTTGTTCATTTGAATCATGTGAAAATCTGCCACCCCTCCTTGGGACTGCAATTTGATTGATAAAGTGGACATTTCTTTGCAATTGCAAACCCTACCGTACCTACTAAACACAGAGGTTGTTTGAGTTTGGGTTTCATTAGTCTCGGATCCAGCAGTCCTCCTGTATTATAGTGAAACTCCTTGCGAGAGACTGCATAGAGCCTTGGACGTAAAACAAAAGCTGAGAAGGGCGGAGACACATCTTGTTCCCTGTTTCCTGACAGATATTCAAATACTTTATTGCACGATTGGATGAAGCTTCCAGAGGGGGGTTTTAATAAGAGTATTTCTACAGTGGCTACCCGTTCTTAGTTTGAAACATTTAAGGACACTTTTGTTTATTAGATGTTTTTGGCTTGTCTTCCCACTGGAACAAGTATTCTAATGATAGTTTGTGTTCACTGTAAACAAATTACACACTTACAGATCAGCCACATTATTGGTCGAAAAATAAATATGAAGTCAAAGAAACTGAAATGTCCCGATCCTGCAGAATGGATTGCAGACTTTGATTATTAATCTTAAGAGCTGAAGTTCAAAACCTTCATCATCGTCCAAGGAATAACAGTATTTCATTCATTTAAAACGGTGGTTTGCATTTGGAAAACTGTTTGCAGTTCAGTCTTTAAGCAAATAAAGACAATCCTAAAGTGCCACACAGACACAGGGGTTCATTCCAAACTTGCATAAGGTCCCTAGGTTAAATTAATTCAACGCAAATGGATCTATTGGGATGCACAAATACACACTCACACGGCAAGAAACATGTCAGTGAAGCGACATGCTACCATGCTCTGGCAAGAAGCCAAAAATGGGATTTCTTTCAGTGTTTAGTCTGCCTATTATTTCTGCATGTACTGTGTAGGTCCACACATAAGAATTTTCATGCAAACCGATGAGCTGTTAAAATGAGAACTGCATAAGGGATTTTTACCAATGCCCTTGATGGGAGGATGAGTGATCTGGCGCTAGCAGCTTTGAATGCATCCGTCCTTTCTGTAAAGTGAGCCAAATCCACTCCAACTGGGGTTTGCTGAGGGCGCAGAGAGTTTCATCTGGTGGGTAAAAAGGCACTCTTTTCAAAATATCCACACGGGTTACATTGAAATGAGATTCTTTGCTCTTTAACCAACTCCTGTGTTGCCTCAGTAATGCCCTCTGTCACGTGTCTCTGTCTGTGTTGGAATACCACTTATTCATATGCTTCTCTGGGCATGGAAACTAGGCCTGGACCAAATACATAATTTCAAGCTTTGAATATTCGTAGCGTTTCTAAATATCCAAATGGTAAGAGGTAAGCCCCTCCTCCTACACTCGTGTGAGTGTTTGGAAGTTTGCGCGATCAAACTGGTGCGAACATTTGCTTTTGGGGTGAACATGTGTGTTAGTAAGACGTCCCAGAAAAACAAAACAGCTGCTAAGACGATTTTCCAGAATATGGTAAATAACCATTAAATAGCCCCCAAGTTATAGACTGTGCCACAGCCCACTGACCCCCTTCTGTTTCTGTGGGATCCAGGCTGCTCAGAACCTGGGCCAGATCAGCGACCTGCAGGCCCAGCTGGAGGAGGCCCTCAAGGAGAAGCAGGAGGTCCAGGAGAAGGTATGCTAGCCCACTAGTAGGACAATCAGAGCGCATTGTGGATGGGGGTGTTTCCATTCAGATTGCTGATTGCTGCCGTCATTGAACGGTGACAAATAGCAGTAGATAGATATGATAGTGTAACGTATGGCACAATAGTTTCAGATTAAGAGGGTTGTATCTTGGCTCTTACTACGACCATCCATCAAACTATTAGCCCCCTAGAGAGTCCATATTATTACCTTTGACTTTGTATGGCTCTGCTGACAGTTTCAATGCCCCCTTAGTTTTGCTGCTGCCATTATGATGATGAATAGAATAATGTGGCCTCCTGCTAGCCAGCAGCCTAATGGCTGGCAGGGCTGTCCACTCCTGTACTCTGGCTGCTATTAGTTCTGTGTCTCCCTACCCTTGGAATAGAACTGGAACAGCTTCTGTCTTCCTCTGTATAGCCACTGCGTTAGCCTCAATAGATTATCACCAGATCCTTGCATTTTTTGAATGTCGCATATATACTTTTTTTTATAATACTTAATTGCTTCCATTTTAAGATTTTGTTGGCTTATGGAGATATCTGCTGCAAGCTGTAAAGGTATACCTGTCATTGAATTTGTTTCTCTGGCAAGCTCAACCCCACAGGCTCCCAAATCAAAAGCTCTAAGACTTAAATGAAGCACGACCGCCAAGGGAGCTATCAGGCCTATATATCTTGAGCTATCTTTAAGCTTTGCCATACATAGCTGTACCTTCAATCGCTTTGTCTTATTCTTAAAAACAAATTATCTGCAGTGGCAGGAAGCGTGTGGAGAGGCTTCTGTTGAACCACCTCACCGCACCTGATACGTGCGCACGTGCGCGCGTGCACACACACACACACACACACACACACACACACACACACACACACACACACACACACACACACACACACACACACACACACACACACACACACACACACACACACACACACACACACACACACACACACAGACCAAAGACTTTGTCACTTTCCACTTGCTTTTCTCATTCCTTTTTGGTAAACACTATTCACAAATCAAGCTTTATTTAAAATACAGTATAAGCTCTTAAACACATCTGTGTATTTCAATTGTGAATGAGAATGGATAAACTGAATTTCAATAATTAGTTAATTAGCTAGTTAGATTATAGTTGATGTCATCCTTATTCTCATTTGTACATCCCTATTTTATTTGCAGTCAAAAAGCTGAATCTTTCTTAAAGCTTTGAAATCGCTTTGAAAAAAGTACTTTTAGAAGAATTAAATGTATTCTGTGGCATGTTTGAAGGCTGTAAATTATGGATATGCAGAGGTCTACTAATGAAGGGCTGCTGCTTCTGAAGCAAAGTCCTACCATGAATCCATGCTGGAGTCTGGTCAGAATAGTGCCAAGCTAGTTCTTATATATGGAGGATGGATGGAGAATATGGACCATAATCAATTGCCTCGCCCCTGAGTCAACACATCACCCACAGCAAAAAACAGAAAGTCTTCAGCCCTGCACTCTTTATTTATTATTTAATATTATGTATTTTTAAGATATTGATTGCTTCCAGAAGCCTCAGTTTTCCAGAGGGGCGAAACAGCATTTTACCACGGCAATAAAAAGCCATGTTGTTACAACCAGCTCAATCGTGTGTGTGTGTGTGTGTGTGTGTGTGTGTGTGTGTGTGTGTGTGTGTGTGTGTGTGTGTGTGTGTGTGTGTGTGTGTTGTGTGTGGTGTGTGTGTGTGTGTGTGTGTGTGTGTGTGTGTGTGTGTGTGTGTGCGTGTGTGTGTGTGTGTGTGTGGCACCTTCCACAGATGCAAGCTCTGCAGAGTCAGCTGGAGTTCAAGGAGCAGTCCATGGTGGAGAGGTCCCAGGTGGGCCGCCAGGAGGCCAAGGTCCGGGAGCTGGAGACCAAGCTGGAGTTTGAGAAGACTCAGGTCAAACGCCTGGAGGTAGGAGCTAACAGCAGACTGGGGCTGTGTTGGCACTGGGAAGCGGTTGAGACAAAGAATACTCTTTAGCTGACCACATTATTTATTTATTTTTTCAAGAACTGCTGCTGCTAAGTGGTTAAACTTAATTGTTATTGGTTCTTTACTACCACAAAAAGCAACGGCCAGGACTTAAGTTGAAGCTTCTAAATCTCAATCAATATAGCCGCAAGGGGTCGGACAGCCACTTAGTATGTAAAATATAGGCCAGGACAGCCGCTAATGTTGGAGCTAGCAGGCAAAGTTTATTTTATGGTTCTCAATATTCCTCTTTTAGAAAATGAACAGAAGCAAAATAATGCTCAGATCCACAAAGAGTTTTACAATGCTATTTTTTGTTTTTGTTTACATTGTACCAAATGTATGTAATATACATGTATATATGCCATGTGTTTTGTGGCCCCTATGCATTGAGTCCTGTACCCCTCTTGTGGCTCTCCAGAGTCTGGTGGCCCGCCTCAAAGAGAACCTGGAGAAGCTGATGGAGGAGCGGGACCACTGCAGCACCACGGAGAACCGGGAGAAGGAGCAGAACAAGAGGCTGCAGAGGCAGATCCGGGACGTCAAGGAGGAGATGGGCGAGCTGGCCAAGAAGGAGGCCGAGGCCAGTCGAAAGAAACACGAGCTGGTAGGGACGTTATTCTAGCCAGGGATGCACCTGGGGCGCGTTCTTACTGCCGATACAGACACAGATGTGGACCTTTTGTTGTGTTTATTTGGTTTTCATTCTTTTACTATGCAAAGACATACAGAAACGGAATCATAGATAATACAAGCCCATAATTCTGAGGGGTTGCATGGAGTCTGGGACGATTTGAGTCTTTGGTTGAAAGCCATTTAGCTGGCGTTATCTTTAATAGCCAGTCGTCATTGAAACATTGTGTTTTTCAATGACGGGAAGATGGCGGAGCTAAGGGAGTGACATCACTAAGTGAGTGACAACACAGCATTGCTCGGGTTCTAGAAGGAAAAGCCTATTATTTATACAATGTGATAGGGGGTCTCCTGTTAGTGTGATGGCAGTGGCACTATCCTCATTGTAGCCATATAGACAGTTATTCTAGAAGGACACACAATGTCAGGAAAACTTCTAAAGTTTGCGCGCACTTTGAAATCATCAAAGACGATCCAAAACATGTAAAATGCAAACTTTGTCAACCGCCGCTGCCATATCATGCAACTCGCACTGGGGAAAATGTAGCTCTGTTGGGACTCGTTGTGCATTGTCACTGCTCTGCTAAATGGAATGGTACAGCATTTGTTTTTTTACACTGAAATGCAGTCAAACACTTCTACAGTCTCTTTATTGATGCCGGTTATCTCATGAATGGATGTGGATCTGTATAATTAACATACAACAGCAAAACCACAGCTACGTAATGACTTCTCATTCCTCTCTGACAATGTTTCCTCTTGATTGGCAGGAAATGGACATTGAGAGCCTTGAGGCTGCCAACCAGAGCCTGCAGGCTGATCTCAAGCTGGCCTTCAAGAGAATCGGGGACCTTCAAGCAGCCATCGAGGATGAGATGGAGAGTGATGACAATGAAGACCTCATCAACAGGTACACATGCTGACCCCCACAATCTTGGATTAAGGAATGTGATACAGACAGAGATACGTATACGAGAGGCATCATACAATATTTTTTCTCAATCAGCCCTGTGTACAATTGGACTGACGTAGCATTAGACCGAGCTAACCGAAATCCAAGTAAGCAGATGAGAATGATTAGCTTGCTATAGTTTTTTACGCTTGGCTGATTGTATAAAAAAAAGTACAGTGCTTCTTGATCGACCACGGGTAAATGAAAAATAACCTTATTTTCTTTATCAGAGGTACTGAGGAGAGTGACAAAAATATACATGCCGTTTATTATAGCAATCAGCAAATAAAGTCAAAGAAAATACCAAGAGAAGGGCAAGAGAAAAAAAACATTGAATGTTTCTTTGTCTGAAATAACACAAAAAGAGTAAAGCCTTCAATGAGGGAGCCTGAATCCGAAGGATGTTTTCCTAACATACAGTATGTTGAGTTGACTTAACTTTGTCACCTTTCCTTGTACCAGTGTCCTTAGAATACATCATGTCAGTGAGTGCAGTAACCAAAACAACTTCTGCAATAAAATGTTCCCTGAGTCTGATTTTTTTTAAAAGCCAGGCATGATGGTTGTTAGAAAATTGCTGTCCTCGCCATTGTCAGCGTCAGCAAATATTTCTTACTATCGAAAATATTGTTTGTCACAGGGTTTGATTTTTTTTAGTCCTTTCTCATCATTCATGTTTATTTTTGGTTCTTTTGAAGTTGTATTGTGGATTTTAACATGCTTTTTCATTCTTTTCATCATTTGTCGCTCCACCATTACCAGTTTGCAAGACATGGTGACAAAGTATCAGAAAAGAAAGAACCGAACGTGAGGAACTGAGGCTTGTGTTAGTTTGTAGGCTTGCAATATTTACCTGCTCGGGATGATGTAGTATACTGCCGTTTCAGAGAACATTTACAATAGTGTTAAAACGAAAGTAGCTAACTCAAGTCATCTCAATTGGAAAATGATCTAAATTTGTGGATTTAAATTATCAAAAAAATCAATCTGTTGCAGCACAAAAAATACTGCATCATCCAACGTGCAGCAGCAGTTCCCAAATTGATCCAGAAGAGTTAACCCTCCACCGCACGCTGGCTCAAGCTGCATGCTTCAACACTCACCGCGCTGTTTTTCCCTGCCCAAAGCATGAGACAAACCCTCTCAGTGTTATCTGTTTGGATAACCCTCAAACAAGGCCCTCAGGGGAATAATAAGTACATATTGCATAGTTTCTGTTGCCTTGTGTCAGGAACATCGGGGTCAGTTGCTAAAATAACATCCGGTCTGGTTTCGGTTTCCTTGGAGAGTTTTCCAGCCCTGCTCTGAGATGTCCTCAATCTGAGGCAGGGCTGTTGGGACTCTGCCCTGCCTTGTTTAAACAACATTCTGCAGCCGGCGGCTACCTGCTCACCCGGGGGATGACACCATGTCTGGGGTCTGCTGCCATCCCGATCTAGAAAAGGGAGACGTGTCCCTCATCAATCATTTACTTGCTCCTGGTTGAATAATGCATTGAGCTCCCATGTCTTAAAAGTCCATCCTGCCCATCAAAAAAGTGCAGGCGATCCCACCGCTAACCACACCTGGTCCTCCCAGGTGTTTGTGTGTTTGTCAACGTTTTTATAGTGTTTGGTGTCAGGGAGGCATGTAAGTTTGCAAATTGTAAAAAAAAACATGAATAATCATACTTTCCCGGTCTGACAAAAGGATTCAGAATAGTTAATTGTTAATCAGAATTCCTACATTTGCCTCAGTGTGTTACAAGAGACCTACAGAGGCTCAACTGGCTGCGTGTGAGGCGTCCTGCACCACAAGGGTCTCTAAGACGAGGACACAGAGTGAGGCAGAAGGGGATACATAGGAGCTAATGATGAATGTAATAGTGTGTAACAGAGATGTACAACCAGTGGCGGCGGATTGTCACCGACAATTAATGTCTCTTCTGCACTCTGTTTGTTTGCTCCCCCCCAGGCTTTCAGCGAAGCTTAACTAATAGTATGGTGGTCAAGGACATAAATTGTGGTTGACACCATGTGTGAAGCACTCGATTACAATGTGCCCGCCGTTGTTGTCTTGGCTGCAGACCTGGGAGAAGCCGTGATCAGAATGCTGTGAAGAGGATCTGGGATCCAACGCGACTAACACTGAACTCTAAAGAGTTGCGCATTAAATTTACAAGCATATGGATTTTGGTACTTCTTATATCCGAGCCAGGTCTTTGAATACAAACGCCTTGTCGACCAATTACAAATGGGTTATGTCTTTCACCTGATTGTGAAGCCGAGCTACGCCCAGGAGGGGCAGGAAGTCGGGTCGTTCTACTAGGGGTTTTCTGCTGCTCCTCTTGAAACCTTTGAAGACTTCAAAGATTTTGAGCCTTTGTTGTCGCTTCACCAGAACACGTAGGTGTATTCACGCACCGACAGTAATAGCCCAAACATGGCCTGCAAAACAAACCACAGCTCATGATTGATAGGTTATTGTGTCTACTCAAGCCCTAACTTTTTCTCGAAGCAAAAGGTAGTGAAAAGGGAGAGGTAATGTGATTTTCCGTGGATGCAGTTACAGTTAAAATGAATTTTCCTCCAATTCCACAGGGGGGTATTCAGTTACAGATGTCCTGGTTCTGAACCACCCCCATGATGTCTCTCTGAAACGATTAGGCTGATAGAATGTGATTTTGTAACGCTGTGTGGGTGCTGGGCATTGACGCCACTTAATGAGAGTTGTGCTCTTCATCCGTGTCAAATTCCATGACAGCGCCCTCTCAGTAGTTCGTCGATGCATAATGATAATTTAGAGAGGAAGAAAACCCTGCTGTGTCCAGCTGTGTACCGAATCAATCTGTCAAACACGGAGGCTGTTTATGCGTGCGTGTGTTGTGAAGTATGCAAGAGCGAGGATCCATCTATTTAATGACTGCTCAATTATTATTCGTAACCCAAGGCTAAAATGGTTTATTAAAGGCTGGGTCTTTTATTTTTTGGCGATTATTTTACCCAAGTGAAATTGTTAGTTTTTTTTTTAGTGCATTTTAGTGCACAATAACTTCTCGGTTATGCTTTCCATCAGAGAAATGCTGTGTGGTTGCTTTGGTAACAGTGTTTGTGTGTTTGAGATATAGGCTTTTGTGTGCATGTGATTTCCAGGGTTCATCTTTGTGAGTGTGTCGGCGCACATTGCTGTCATAGATAAGTGTTGTTTGCCCCCCTCCAGGGTAGCACTAACATCTAGAATTCAAGCTACAAAATATGTAACATTTTCACACTTTGCTTAAGCATAGGCAGCCGAGAATCACTGCTTCCCTTTGTCGACTGTTACCCATTTTCTAATTACCCATCTTGACTCTTTTACCCATAATATTGTATTACATTTTACTTTCCTTTGTCTTACCTATGTTTTTGTTTCCCCCTCTCGTCCATTCTAGCGAGGGTGAATCAGACACAGACTCTGAGGCTGAGAACCGTGTCGATGGAGTGAAATCCTGGCTCTCCAAAAGCAAGGGGTACAGCAAGAACCTCTCTGATGATGGCAGCCTTAAAAGTTCCAGGTCAGTATAATGTAAACTGTGTTTGCTTGCTTCACTATATCATTCAATCAGTCGCTGTTTTGCTGCTTATGGCTTTTTGCCCTTGAGTTTACATGTTCAAGAGAAACCATAGCAATGGAAGAGCGTACTGTGATTTTCAATAATTACTCAAACGCATTCCATATTTCTTTCTTTATTGGTGCCTTCTTGATAGCAGGCGGCCTTAAAAGAAAGGTAACCTCAGTGGTAGATTTATCGACATGCCCAGTAGCCAGCTGGCACAGTCTACCTGAGCCTCTCCCTGAGATTAATGGAGGTGTCTGCCAGCTGACGGCTTTCGATTGCCCTAGATTTGTCTCTTTACTAGGATATATAACTCCTCTCCTTTTGGTAAGCCATCTCCAACTTCTGAAAAGTTCGGATAATTTTTAATCGTGCCCCTACGTTCCCCATAGACTGTGTCTATTAATGCTTCCCTTTGTAGGTTAAGTATTTGCCTTTTGTGCTACATTGTGCTGAACAAATTATTGGTTTACTGCAAGCCAACGTCCTATATTCTATCAAAGTAAGTATGTTTCATTGCTGCACTTTGTACCAATGATGAGCTGGCAATACTGATATTTTATATTATTTTTTTTATTGCTGCCTTATTGGTTAACGTTTTCTATTTACTCCTTTGAATTCTTCCAATCGATTTTTACCATACGATTCATTTGATTCATTCTGGAGCTTTCTTCAATCTGTCTATTTTTCTCCTTTCATTTCCTTCCCATTAACCACTTCCATATTTCTTTCACTTTCCCTGGAACCCTTTCTGCCTACACCCCTTTTTTTGTCTTTAGATTTGCTGTGAACTTAGATGCAAACGAGGCTAAGGAATGGAAAGAGGCCAATAAAGAGGTCAATGAGGTAGATTCAAACCGACCTATGTCAGTAATGAGCTCTCTGAGCTACAGAAAGCGCCCCCAACTTAAAGATTCCATTGGTGGGAAGGGTGACGACAACTCCCTCCTAAGCACTCTCAAGGAGAACGGTGGCTCACAGAAGCCCCTGACCTCGTTCACCAAATCCAAACCCAGAACAGCAGATTGTGCTGATGGCTCTTCAATCCCCTCATGGAGAAAACCCCTTGCTGGGGACGATATGGATGACAGAGAATCAGTCTTCTCCAAGGCCTATTCAGCAAGGAAGGGAATGGACAGCCGTCTGGCAGACTTTGACATGGAATCAACCATACACAGTCATGCTTATTCAGTCCGGGAGTATAGTCCAGATGACGACACCAAGTCCACCATCGGCTCACAAATGGGTAGCTCTCTGGGACAGCGTCGGGGCTTGTCCCAAGTCGGTGACCGTAACCTCGGTGAGCCGGCGTATGGAAGGCGCAGTCCCGGCAGCCCTGGTTTGACCCGACGCTCCGGCGGCCGCAGCCCAGGGGGCATGAGCCGCGCCGACTCACGCATCTCGGTGGCGCGTAGCTGCCGCCTGAGTGAGTTTGACGTTGACGACAGGCGCAGCGTGGCCTTCACCGAAAGGTCCTCGCACAGTCCCCAGTCCTCGACAGGACGCAGCGTCTCCATGCCTCCACGAGCCAGATCGTCACTGGGCGACGATGACGACCCACTGGACACGTGTGACGTCAAGCCCGTCAGCCACCGCAACTACCTGGACCCCGACCTGGAGAAGGCCATCAACGAGGTGCTGAGCTTCAAGCCCATCCAGTTCAAGCGCACAAGCCTGGAGGATTCCGAGGCTGAGAAGGGAAATACCCGGGACGAAGAGGGGAAGGAGGATGGCAAAAGAAGCCGGATGGCGGAGAAAAATCCCCGGAGCGGCAGCAGCCTCAGACGCTCGGCCTCAGCCGTGGACTGCCTGAGGGGCTCCAGTCGGGTGAGCTCCCGCAGCCGCAGCAGCAGCAAGAGCAAAGGCAAGAGCAAGAAGAAGAGAAGAGGCCACAGCTCCGAGTCGGAGGGCTCTGCTGACGACCGGCACAGCAGGAGCAGCTCGAGGAAGAGGGGCAAGAAGTCCAAGAAGAAGTCAAAGAAGAAGGGTCGCTCCTCATCATCGTCTTCATCTAAGTCTGAATCAGACTCGGAGTCTGACTCCAGTTCCGGGGCGTCCACCATCTCCTACCGCAGCGCCAACAGTGTTAAGAGAGCGCCCGGACAGAAGGACTCCGACGGGGCAAGGGATGAGGCAGCGTCCCCTGGTGATGGTGACAATGACAAGACCCCCAACAAAAAGGATGACAAAAAAAGGAAGAAGAAAGTGGACAACCTGATGATGAAGTATTTGTACCGGCCAGACAGTGAATGAGGCAGGCAGTAGGTGTTTGCCTTGTTGTGTTGTGACTCGAAGAATGACCCCGGAGCATGGTGTGATTCTAACCATTGACCTTCACTTCATTTGTCACTTTGATACTTGGGCATTTACACTTTGTTTTTAAATTTTCCTATTTACAATATAACGTTTCAAAGGTTCCATTGCATCCTACTTTATGGATGCTTTAATATAGATATTAGTGGTCCCTAACACAGTATTTGAAGACATTCCCGAAAAATTCAGCCGTGGTGCAGAATTACAGCCATTAGGAGCCAGTTGCACATTGAGCTTTCCCCAAACGCGTTGTTTCGGTGTCTGTAGCTTTAATGCAAATGAGGAGGAGAGAGGCGGGTCAAAGAAGAGGATGGGGGTGTGGCTCTGAGGCGCACAAAGCACTTGGCCGTGTTCTGTAAATATTGTAGAACACTCCGGGTGCTCCGGCGGGAGTCCTGGAGCTCGTTTTCTAAATAATATCATATTATACGTAGATATCTATATCGTATAATATATATTATCATGGCCAAAAGCTGTGTGCGCCTCCAGACGATATTATGAATCTCAAATGACTGCGTCGGGTTCTCCGACGTCTCTGGTTCTTCCACTTCCACATCGACTGAACCGCGCGCTGCCTGGCGGTGGTGCTCCGTGGTGGTGGTGCCTCGCGGCAGCAGGCAGCGGGGCTCAACGAGATAACCCCAGCTACAGTCTCATTGTGGAAATACCAGAGACGTCATAGAACCGTCGTGTTATGCGCCATAACACCAACAGCAGAACGGTTATCCAAATAACAAAGAAGTGTACAACACTTGTGTTACAGTGTGTGTAATCACACACACACACACACACACATGTGGCGCTCGCATGGTCGTTGCTCATTGGCAGGACAAATTCTCTGGGCTGACAAGGCAGAGAAAGTGGAGGTGTTGTCCCCTTATGACAACATGCATGGAAAAATCCAAAGGCGATTTAGAATGCCTAGTGCTTGTTTTACACCCAACGGAATTTCTAGCTGCTGGGGGAGCATAGGTAGGCTAGGGGAACCTCATATTAATGTTAGAAAACCTCAGAAACCATGCCATGGGATCTTTAACATAAAACTGCTATGAAGTTAAAAAATCGCATATACTTCTACTGCGTTAAATCCTGAAAGACATATCCGGATTTCTGTGAATTATTCACCCGTAAGAGGGAGACCTGGGCTAGAAAGATATTTTGTGACTGTATTTTCCTACAGTGACTTTTGAGCCGTGGGATTAAAACGCATTAATCTCGTGAAAGACTTTCTACCCCAAATTCCCTCCTTAACCTGTGATTTATTACCCTTAAATGGTAAAAAAAATAAGAGCAGTCCTCAATTAAGTCAAGCCATCTTCCCTGCTGCCCCATAACTACAGGCATAAATAGACCCAAAGCATCCATCCCCACCTTCTAGTGACTTAATTTAAGGTGCACAATGAACACATTAACCACCAGTTTTGCAATATCAAAGCAGACGAATGTTATATAATGTTAAAAGCCACAGGTAGCTTGTAAGCCGGTATCATTTCGTTAGATAACTAGATAATTTACTTAACATCTTATTTTTATTTTTCTGGTACCAATTATTTTACCAATTACCAATACAAAGCATAGATCTGAGGTGTACGTATGTTCATCTATTTTGACACTTTGTTGACTGAGCACTGCACGTGATTGTGTATCACAGTGTGGCCTGTTTTGCTGGAATGCTTAACATTAAGATAAGGCGTATCCATGTACTTACTACATAATCTACGAAGGTGCTCCTTATCTCCGGTCTCTGTAACATTATCAAGTGCTGAAAATAAGTTGTCTCGTCTTCTTTCCTTTCTCAGCCCAACAAGTCAGCGTCGATTCGGCTTTGACAGATCTGACGAAGAGGCGGAGGAGGAAGAAAAGGAAGAGAGGAGTGCGCTCCCGTCCTCCCCCCGCTGTTGATACCAACACACCGGCCCCCTGAAGGTGGCAGGGAGCTCCTGGCGGCCCGATGCATTGGCGTGATGATGCACACACTGGTCACGCTTTCCATCACTTTATTCTCCTTGCATGCAATTTGTGCCAAATGTTTGCGTCTGTAGACGTAGCAGTCACACACACACACACACACTCAAACACAAGATGAACTCCCCAAGGTATATTAATTTCTTGCCGGAAAGCATCTTGTCGCTTATGTTGTTAATCCTGTGCGGAACTGGCATTGCTGGGTTCTTAAAGGGTTTGGGTGAAGTATGTACAGTCTGCGTTCCCAGATCACTGTCTGGAGGCAGTGGCTTGGCTTAGGCAGCACGCCCTTCCCTATTCACGCTGCCTTGCATTATCGTTGTAACCGAGCCAAAGAACTTGAGGTTGCAATTATATATACTCACACACTATATATAACCAAAAAACACCACCGTGATTGAAGTAGACTCCTCGACAGTTGGTCTCGTCCGGCTGTACGTAGATTTGAGTGAACTGACAGAGGAGACTGAAAACGGATAAAGAAAAGTTTTTATCGGCTTGGTTTTCTAACCTTTTGCTACTTTTTCCCTCTTTTGCTGGCAAATACTTTCTTCCTTTTATGCTGATGCGGCAATAACTACTCTGCAAACCACTTTTCCCCCCGTTTTTATTTGGTTTGATTATATGTTTGGAGTATGGCCCTCAAGGAAGTGCATTTCCATAAAGCTTGAGTGTAACTTCTGCAAAATGCCTTTTCAGATTTCCGTCTGTGTTCTAGCAAGAATCATTTTTAACTAAGCTCTGCTAATCACACAGGATCTGCCTTTTTATTTTCTATCAGACCTACATTGCTTTCCAAAGGAAGTTAACATGGGCATTGCATTTAGGTTGCCATTATAAAAAAAACACTACTATGAGCCCCTCAGTCACTCTGAGTTGCTTTTCACTGCGCTACACTCATTAAGAGCAGATTGTGTGGAGTGTCTTCAAGGTCTTTGTGCTGATTAATGATGTCATTTTTCAAAGTAAACGCATTGAAAAACAAACATGATAATAAAGACTTTCATGGTTGTTCATGTTTGACATCAAACCCATCGGCCATATTTATAATATTTATGAAGTAGAAATACAATATTTTCAGCAAATTGTACATCGTTCATGGATCTTAACATGAGGGCTTCCTGAAACTGAGAAAAAAAGTAGGTTGTCATTGCCTCTTATGGGTTGTCTTCAACACTATGCAGTCATGAGCTTGGTTGAGGAATTTTTGACTTCCACTTAATAAAAATGGCTCAATAAACCACTTAATTAAGGAAGATCACTTTGCCTATCGTATACTTTAATATATATGTATGATTTATGCAAGCTTTTAACTGGTTCATGTTGATTGTCATTGAACAAATTCACCATGTGCTATTATGGTAATAATTTTGCATACAGTTTAATATATTGTAAATAAATATTGGTGATTGTTATATAATGCCTCCAGATATCTCCTACGGACTGTGTGTGCTCGTGTGTGTGTGTTTTGTGTGTGTGTGTGCTCTCACAGCAGGCAAGTCCTAAATCTTTGTGAGGTCCAGATTGCCATTCTTACGCACACATTGTCATTCAGTACCGCTTAACTTCAGATAGACCTGGAGAATGTGCAGAACGGTTATTTATGGACTTGCCCAGGGTATCGAATCCAAGCCCATCTTTATTCAAGCTACGGGCTGCGTTCAAATTGGTTGACTTGTGCCCTTTCCAGGTAGACTCCATTCGACAGTGTTGTCCGAAATGTTAGTTTACAGGGCTCCCTACATGATACCCAAATTGCACCTTCAAATACATGTAGAACTGATAAACACTTATAATCTCACCATAGCCAATGATGCATAGCCGGTTTCATTGTCATCTGATTCATTCAATAGAGATGGTCGTCGTCATATACGGGATCTCATGCAAGTGAGCTCACAGGTGTCTGCTTGTTTATGCGACCAATACACATCACGCAGATGGCTTTCTGGCAGATAATTAGTGTCTGAATTCTCCCTACACTTACTGCCAGAATAGTGCACTATATAGTGTTCACTTTGTAGGGAATGAGGGCACAGTGAGCCAAATTGAACACAGCCCATCTGAATTGGTTGAAAAATCCAACATGAAGTCCCCTCATTTCCTGCAGCCTTTTTCATGGAAATGTATCATGCAACTGGTGATTACGGTCTGCAACCCTTGAACCTTCCTAACCCAAATGACCCAGGGCTGTTCAGTATTCATTAACTGAACGATAATGCAACTTGGCAGTCAGAGTAGAAGAGGCAAGAGGGAGCACCAGTGTGGAATAGCTGTGAAAATGTGTCATAGGAAGGCATACCTTTTCCCTTGAGAGACAGTGACAAGGCGAGGCTGCTGAATCATGCAGAAGTAGACATGTTATGCACCCAGCATATTACCCTTCCAAACGTGCTGGTGCTGCTGCTGTTCCCCATGGGCAGAGCATCTTATAACCCATCTTGTGTTTAGGCTGACTTGAACCATTGTCACCTAAATAAGGCAGAGAGCCCAGCACAATCTTTCTTTTACCCCTTTATTCCTTCTGAAAACGTCTTATCAACGACTAACAACAGCATATTTTTGTAACCTTGAATCATATAGCACTTTGTATATAGTTTATGTTTATATACATTAGAGATAGCACTTTAGTTTATGGCAACCAAACCCTGCTAAGCCATCAAGTGTTTGATGGCTCCATGATATTCTATCTCATTTGATAAGCTTTTATCATTGTTTATTTGCAATAATATTTTTGGCGATTATGGTTAATTAAAACGACATACAAAATATTTAGTCTCAGGGACAGATATAACTACATTTCATCAAGAAACCAAATTTTTGTCAATTGACATCCTTTTTCCTCTTATTTTTCAGTTCCTTCTTCTAACTCCGCTTTTATATTCAGGCATCAGGCCCAATGTCTTTTAATGGGTGAGAGGTCTACACGGTAATGAAAGGATGTTATTAATTAGGACGGTTGGTAAACAAAATGCTTAAAGTATTTCTATTTAGAATAACTACAAGCATTATCTGACCTTGAGTCAAGTTTCAGTTACATGGGCCTGTGTGGGCCTGGTTTTCAAGGCACCAGGTGGGCCAGAGTCTGTAGCATTCACTCCTTCAACATGGCTCTCATTTGAGCCCCTTCAAATGATTTGTGGCGATAAGACTCCACAGTGTGGAGGAATGTGTCTTCAGTGCTTAGCGTAGTGCGTTTGCTTTATCCTTATCCTCTATTTCCAAAATGTTAAAAAGCTCAGACCAAACAGTGCTTGGGCCCGGAGAGGAAGTGTGAGTTTATGATGAACAATGATCGTTTGCATTCAACTGAATAAGACAAACAATGGCGGCGCCCTTGGAAAGTGAAGAATTAAAAGAGCAGTCAAAACAGTTTTTATACGAAATAGACCTAATGACGATGTTAAAAGAGGAACATGATGGACCCGGCAAGCATAAAATGCTGTCAAGAGGCCTCGACGGCGTGATGTGAGTGGTCTGGTTCGGCCAAGTGAGTGGACAGTAATTGGTTCCCTGCCTGTGATGGATTTCATGGGAATAATTTTCTAATGCTTAGTGCACACCTTGAAATGACTGATTTCTGTGCATTACATCATTACTTCAAGCCACACCGGTCCTTTAAATGACGCGTGTGTAGCCTTTCAAATGCCCTTTGCCCCAATGTTCATTAAGTATGAGAAGGTGAAAACCAAGGGATCACTCCCAACAAAATTAATACTTTCTGAGAGGTGTTCTTGATCGAGAATTAATGTATTGTGAGGGTAAACTATAATAATAATACATATATTAAGACTTTTAGATATCACTTTCATGCTATGTACTGTAAATCCCAGAAAGGTTTTTGAAATGGCTCAGTGCGATAATGATTTTGTTTCCTAATTTGCGTGTCTAATAAACTTCTAATTTGGGTGATTTGCAAAATGGCCCTTCCCTTTCATTCGGAAGACCCTTAGATGGAATGGAGAAAATGACTCGCTGATCTCTTGTCGTTCCTTTTTCACAATTGTACCATTCTAAATTATGGGCTTGGTTGGCATCTTTTGTAATAGGCAATCTAATTAGTGATTAAAATGTTTACTAGTACATGGGGAGATAGAAAGTATCCCACATCTAAACGCTCAACAGCCAGCTGGCTCAACACAGACAAACGGCTCATTGTCTTACTAATGTGATGAGTTTACAAAACGGGTAACTCAGGAAAGGACACAAGGGAGAAAAACCCACCAATGCATGAAATGAGTGAACATATCATGGTGACCAAAAAGCATTACCAGTTTATATGTGCCACGATAAAAGCATGGTAAAGGTAAAAGCAGTGATGTCATCAAAGATGCAGATTCCCCAACTTGTGGGCCTTTATCTGCTAACTGAATCTGTAGTAGTTTCTTCTAGCAGGCCAATAAAGAGTGGGCACATTACAATGAAGGTTTGAGATGTTCCGGAAACCGTCTGATTCTGAAGGGTGAAAGGTCGTAAGAAGGCACTTCACCCAGGCTTAGTTCACAAAGCAGCTTGCCAATAAGTGGCCCAAACTTGAAGCCATGACCTATGGGAAACAGAAAAATGACTTGCAATGAGTATTACAACCTATTTACCTATCAGATTTCATTAGTGTACAAGTTGAATAGCGATGAACAAAACTGCCTATTTGTATCGTACATATTCGTTCATACAGAGATTTGAGCCCAGCACAAGTAAAAACATAAAGCCAAAAATATCTTATCTATACAATTAAATAAAGTGAATACGTTCCCTAAATGAAGGCCGTTGTGTTGTTTGTTATCATGGTACATTTGTGTACGAATCATGATCATAGATGGATCCAGATGGATGGAAAAAGCAGAGACCTTGCCCTATTCTGTGTGCTGCCAAGATGTTGGAAACAAAGTGTGAATGTCAGAGGGGTGTGCACAATGCAGTTATTTTGCCATCTGACAAAAGGTCTCCGAGCCCCTGCGGATTCCTGCCTGGTCTTTGAAGTCATGAAAGGACAGCTCTAACACATTCAGGCACGTGTATTTTCATCCCTCTTGAGGAACGGATTCAAAGTCTACAGTAGCTGGTCAAACCCACAGGGTGACTTTGTAACCATGGCAATTCGCTGCCACTTGCTTTAAAGCACTTTTGTCTAGTCTTTGGTGAAAAATGCAAACGATAAGGTGTGGAGAAAAAGGCTACACATTTTTCTAATGAGAATTATGGAAAATTAGCCTCTTATATATATGCTGACATATGTTGGACATGCTTTTTTTTCCTCTCTCCTCCAAGTGGAAGGAGAACTAAGGTTTTAAGGGGAGCTTTAAGAAACCTCTGGGGTGGTTTGGGGTTAATGCTGATTCACTGCGCCAAGGCGTCAAACTAAACTTACAACGGGATCATATACTCAATACGATGAGTACAGTGTTTAGTGTTTGACCACAAATTAAAGTTTTGTCCCTGAAATATCATTGAACGGCTGCGGTGAAATGTAATCCAAACATGATGTCGATGATTCACACCTGAGAATCCGGCTCCAATAACAATGTTGTTATGGATGGGGTGGCAGTCCAGCACAAAGTCCTCATCTGGGGTTACCTGCACAAAGAACCAGCTCAGGGGTTTATAACTTTTAAAACCTTTCAAGTTTCAACTCTAGAAAGACATTTCAGCCTCCACTTCAAAAGATGTCCATATGGGTCCCGCTGTGCCAAAGTAATGCATTTATATTTTGTATAAAGCACACATGTAAGAGGTGACTTTTTGCAACTATTTTCATCTGGTTGATACAAAACTTTTTGATGACATTCAGTTCAGAATTTCATAGATGTTATGTATGATGTTCAATGTATATCTGTGTTATCTAATAACGATGAATGAAATTATATTAAAGGATATTCAGGGAGACATATTATACAGAGCAGTTTTTCAAAACGGCTTGTAACAGCTTATCACACTCACACCTGGTGGTATAATATGTCAACTTTAATAATATATATATATTTTTTAGTACACAAGTACACATTTTATCCACACACTTGTTATCATGGTACACACAAACTCACGGTGTACATGCAGCTTTCCACCACGGCGGGCTCAGGGTCCAGGCCAGGGAAGCAGCGGGTCAGGTAGCGTTTGAGGACGTCGATGTCCGACCGGTCCGTCTGTCTGTCCCTCATGTCCGGGTGAGTCTCACTGCCGGTGTGGTAACACACCTGGACAAACGTCACACGCATCACAGGATCAGCCATGAGATCACATGGTGGGCAAAATAATGTCAGCCAATCACAAAGGTTAATTTGGGTGAAACCAGCGCTGTTAAAAGGGCCAGTGGATTTAGCATGTAAAGAAACCAACAACAAATGTTTTTCTTTGCTTTCCAAAAGAGCGAAGGAACTGAAGTTAATGAAGAGATCTGTTTCTTCAGGCTAACAGCAGAGAGGGTTAGGGCATTGACACCTTTAGGTAGGGTTTTTATGTCTTTCTATATAACAATATCGATCATTGATTGGTAATGACAAAATATAATTGTTTGCCTGACTGGTGAAGGGATTTGGGCTCCTAATTGCCAAACTGATCCATTATTTTATTCCAAAAATAAATGCCAAAGACCTTGGAATTTGAATTGACCACTAAGTCAGGTCAACAGGCTGCTTCCAGCCAAAATGGGGCGAGGGCCGGGCATGAAGCAAGGGCCAGAGTGCCGGATGGGCTACTCTCATGTAGGCTATGGATGGCTCCTCCCACTGGGTGCCAGAAAAGAAAATCATGCATGCAAGCAGGAAAAATATCAGTGCTAGCTGGAACACTTTGCAAGCACAAGAGCATTTGTGTCCATCAGTTGCGTGCTGCTCCATTTTATGTGCACGCTAACCAAATGATTATATGTATATTATTGCTTTTGCAAGCAGAGAATTAATGTGCACAGGTGCACTAGAAGTGCTTGCAGTAATGATATGTGTGCATGGATGTGATAGCGTGATAACACAATAACACAATAATCTTTGCTATAGGCCATAATAGAAAGGACAATTGCGTTGCATTGCTTTTTGGTATTCATTTGGTATTCAGTTGCTTGTTACACTACAGAAAACTATAGCAATATTATTATAACTAGTTCTACGACTGTAGACGTTGCCGTCTTTGCCTTATAGGCAGCAATGTGAGGGAACAGCAGGTGGGAAACGGCGACGCCTACAATCATAGAACTAGATAGTCATAGAACATAGAACTCTAAAAACATAACTATCATTCTATTTCATGAATGCTACATGAACAGCCCATAATGCTTCGCCTTATGGGCCAACGTGAAGCCGAGGTAAATAAAAACTACAAATTCTCCTAAGAACATGCAAAGCGATGATCGGCTACGAACCATAACCAAGCCAGAATCTATGGTCACTCTTAATCCCAGTGTAATGCTGGGAAGCCACCATGAGGCGAAGCCTTCATTCAATAGGAGTGTGCAACACTGGCAACGACCATATACCAAGATAGACCAAAAGTCCACACTCGCCATACGGCGTACGAAGGTGCGCTGCTAGGGCTGAATGTAAGCGAGGTGTCCCTCTCCCCTGAGTGGTGAATCCAACCCTCCATACTGCTCATACAGCGGGAAACCTTCAGGGAACTGTCAAATAGATCCGCAAACGGCATGGCTCTGCAGGGGGGGCGGAAGCGCGAGGCGTACTTGTCGCCTGGTGGAAGCGCCACCGGGCAGGTAGAGTAGAGAGGCCGTGAAGGGGCTTCGTCTCGGCCTGGCCCCACCAAATGAGTGGCCTGACGCCCCGCTCTCTCTCTAGTGGCTGCGTGGGGGAGTCCACCACTTTGTCCATGGAAGTGCTGAAAACCAGAAAATGAAATTGCACCAAGAGCCTGTATGGTCTCTTCAACTCTTGTCCCTCCCTTTTACACGCTCATGAGCCTTCCCAGAATCATTTGCCCCATGTGAGCACGCGTCCAGCACGTGTCCAGCGCGCGTCCAGCACGCGTCCAATACAAAGTGAACGGGCGAAGAGTGCCACACTCGAGGCCAGGCGGTTGGTGGGACCGGGCCGCCACAATGCCACTGCATTGCTTCATCGTGGATGGTGGAAGTAGTAGACTGATAGATGACTGGTTCAAGCAATTGCTGAAAGAAAACAGGAGGGAAGCTGCTGTGCGCAGGGTAATATGCACGCTGCCGTGGGGAATGTGGGCGGGGCCCACGTTAATTGGTGCATTGCTGAGATTTTCAGCGCTCACCTGGACAAGCCCATAAGGCGAAGCCTACATGAAATAGAACATTTATGTTTAGATTGAAATTTAAAAGGTTTCCTTGCACGGTAGACTGTGCTTGAGCACGAACGCTCCAGTAGGACATGGCCGTGGAGCAGCACTGTTCCTGTCTGAGTGAACGCTGCGAGGGGACACCGCCATCTGGCCCTCCTCTCCTTGCATGCTGTCTGCTATTAGCCTCCCAGCTCCTGCTGGCGCACCACGATGCAGAGGATAGAGATGAGCTGAACCAAATGAACAGCAAAAGCATCATTATCTACACTTCTTCAAAGGTTTTGGAAATGGATAAAGAGATGGAAAATATAATTTGGGGTGAAAAATATGAACTAGGAGTAGGGAAAGTATATGTGGATACACATATATGTGGATACACATTATTTTTTTACGAGGGTACAGAGGTCCTGATAGAGAGAGAGATATGCATTTCTAATAAGGTTACCTAATTGCAATACATATTTTGTTTAGCTAATGATAATAATAATAATCATTTTTGTGTTACAATGCCGTTTGCACTGGGTCCGAGAGGACTGTAATTTCATCTGCCATGCATATCAGCACACTTGACAATAAAGCTGACTTGACTTGATGAACATTCATCCATCATGCTGGAAAAAAAGTCAATACAATTGAAAGAAAAAAGTAAATTTGTTTAGATAATTGTATCATATTACTTATATAAAGAATTATAAATAAATGATAAGAAAATACTTTCCAAGGATAAAAATTAACCCAATGGGAATTAATTAGGGGTTCTTTGAAAACTCCTTGCAAGGAAAACATGATCTTAATGAATGATCTCAAGTGCACTTTATAGGGAACCAGATTTCCATTCCCAACACTACAAAAGGGTGACACCCTAAGTAGTGCCCTTTAAACCACGGCGTGAGGGTTTTTGCCAGCACCATATAGTTACTTCCAAGTGATTATTGAAACTATCGACCTGTATTTACTGTATGTCTTTAAAGTCCCCTCCCTCTCTGCTCCCTCCCTCCCTCGGTTTCCCTGCCAATGAGAAGTGTTGCATTTCACAAACCTGTGACAGACGAGATGGCTTCCCCCAACCAATCAGGGAAGGGGTGCCCTGATTGGTCAGAAACTAACTGGGAGCACTCTCATTTCAAATTGGCTCATACAGACAATCTACTAGAAACAGATATTCTCACAGCACATTGACTCATTAATAGCTGGCTACGGCATTCCTAACAAACTGCACTCAGATTATAAATCCTAGCGACAGTCCATTTGAAGCTCATGGCTCCACAGCGTCTCACCTTCATCAGGCCAGGGTACTCGTTGGAGGGCAGGCCGTAGATGTGGTGCTTGCCCTCGGGGCACTCCACCTGGAGAAAGGCGGGGAAGCGCTGCTGTACGTTGTACGACCCGGGGACCTTCTCCTTCCAGTAGCACACGTTGATCTTCAGCACCTATAGTCAGCGCAGGGACCAGGGAACACCAACATGTTGTTCTTAACAGCTCAGACCTGTCGTCATCACTGACCTATGGAGAAGGATCCTCACCCAGTGTGTTGAGCACCAACAATCCAAGCACAATAGGTCCAAGCACTTAAAAGGATATGTTCACTATTTTGAACCTAGGGGCCTTTTCACAGATTGTCAGGCCGATACTAGAATGGCGCTGGCTTTCTTCTGTTACGATCGTCGTACGATGGAAGTCGAAATATAAAAGAAACATTTACAAACGGTAAAGTTCAGGGTGGTGTATTGATGCATGCCTCCGTATGATCTCCTGAAATAGTTCTGTTCCCATTCAACAGCAGCTGTGGATCTGCCAACAAGCCTCACTAACCTCACACTGCCCTTTGCCTACACCGCCCTCACCCCTTTCTCTCTCCCCCTCCCCCCACCCCTTTTTCTCTCCCCCTTTCTCTCTCCCCCTACACCGCCCTCACCCCTTTCTCTCTCCTCCTTCCCCTCACCCCTTTATCCACCCTCCCCCTACACCGCCCTCACCCCTTTCTCTCTCCCGCTTCCCCTCACCCCTTTCTCCTCCCTCCCCCTTCAGCAGTTTACAACTGTAAACTGACGGCCCGTAGAAAGAGTTGCTGCACAAAAAACACCCAATGTAAACAGAATAGTCTGTTTTATTTATTGTGTGATGCAGAGCGGGAGTGACCAACCATCACTTTTGATGTTTTTGTTGGCTCTCTAGCAGCACTGATTTATAAATTGTATAACGTATAAATACATAATCAAGGGTGCTCCCCGATCTTAAAGAGCTTTCCAGTGAAAATGAATGACGCTCATTCTGGTACCTAAAGTATTCAGCGGCCTGCTTCAGCGGGCCAATGAGCTCATTCTCCATGCTCCTGCCCCGGTTCACTCAGGCATGCCGTTCCCCAGGCCCCCTCAGCCCTCTAGCGTGAATAATGAAATTCCAATACCAGGCCCGATCCTGCTCTCAAACAGCTGCCTTGCCGTTTTTTTATTCCCACTGTTCCGTCAGCCTGCGTGGCATAATGTTAGATGAAAGAGATGAGAACAGCATCCCTACATGCTATGTTTAGAGAAAGAGTAACAACCCCCTTCTAATTATTCATTAGGAAGATGTTGACGAGTTCTCTTCCTTCCTTTGTAAAATGCATGGTAATAATAAAAATAGATATGTATAGCCCAACACACCTTTAGTGGTAGCTGCAGTCCAATGTAGGAGAGCATGCCATTGGTCCAGCTCCCAGCGGTCAGCACCAGGCTCTTGGCTCTGTACACGCCCCCTGAGGCCGTGACAGTGACCAGGGCCCCTGGCTTAATGTCACTCACCTTCTGTCCATCCTTAATAATCCCTCCCAACTTCAGGAACTGACCCTTGAAACAGAGACAACAATATAAACAAGCGTCATTGTTGAAATAGTGGTCAAGACGGATTTCATATTCAGGAAATCGTTTGAACGTTCTCAACCTAATTTGATAAATATTTTTGCCAGACCCCATATTCTAGCCATAGTGTTTAAGTGCCTGAACCTAAACCCTTATCCTAGCCCTAGTGTTTTAGTTCACTCTGAACAATCACATAGTTGCCAGAGGGGTATTCCACGAACGGAGGTTTAACAAACAGTTAACGCTGAACTCTAGGTTGTGCCAACGAAACCAGACGGGTTATGCATTAGTTCAATCGACACAGGGTTGGTTAACACAGGGTTGTGCGTGTCCACGTCAAACCTATAAAGACGTGATGTATGGATCATGGAAACCCTGATTGAAATGGCGAAACGGCCGCTTATTTCAATGAAATGGAACTCCAGGTTCTCCTGGAGAGCTATGACGAGGAGAAGGACATTATCACAAGAAAAGGGAACGCTAAAGCCTCTGCAACCCAGAGAACCAAAGCCTGGCAGCGGATCGCTGACCACGTAAATGCGCAAGTTACATGTCAAAAGCATGATCCTTAAAGCTAGGGTATGCGATTTTGGGGAAACAGCCGTTGAGATCCCGTTGCGTTCTCTCTGGTCCCTCCCTCCCACGCGCTACCTGCTGTAGCTCCTCCCTCCGAACGTCAGTGATGCGCGTTCATGTGAATTCAGTTACATTGATAGGAAGACGAAACACCATGTCCGATTCCGAGGTTAATTAAACATTAGTGCTGATAACTGCATAAGTACATATATAGCATCATATAGCATCAACATCTTACTCACAGACATACCATGTATGTTATCTTAAAATCATTGTAATTGCGCTGGTAGAAAGGTAGCTGTATCAGCCAAGCAAGTTAGCAAACTAAGTGCAACTGTAATTTGTTAGCATAAGCTGCTAGGCTCGTGAACGCTCACGCAGGGACGCACGAACGTCGGTGCCAAGTTGACGGACAGTCCCACAGCCAATAAGAACGGAGAATCGGAGCCTCGCCTCTGATTGGTCAAAGTGTACATGAGCGGTGGCAATTTTTGGGGGGGGCACACAGAGGCAGGGGAGAGCAAAGTTATGTGCAGATATTCTCAGAGCACTTCGCCTACATATAGCTGACTGGTTATTATGACATTTTTGCTCAATATTTCAGTAAAAAAATCGCCTACCCTAGCTTTAATATTTGAGCCATGAATCTATTAATATCCCAGTTAGGCATTCTTAACGTTCCTACCACATAACCCTTTTCTTCTAAAAAATATGTAGTCCGATGTCTCCCAAGCGGTCACAGATCAAGTAAAAATAAAGTATAAAAACATCATACAAACTAGTAAGCTTTCCCACCATCTAATTGGTATATTTTGGCATTTAAATTGTCATACCATATTTGTCACTCCTGCATTTAAATAAGCCCTTTTTTTTTTAAGCCAATCGTGAAAAGGCCGACAGTCGGCAGACTGGATCTGGCCCTCAAATTGTCTTGACCCCGGTGGATGAGCTGGCAATAGACATAAATTCAGGGCGCCCTGGCATGGAGGGGGTACCTGGAGGTACCTCCTCAGAGAGACAGGAGCCATGTGAGGGTACCCCACTGGTTGAATGCAGGTTTTTCTGTTTTTCTTGTATTTTAGATTTTGTTTGTCTTCGAAGTAACACATACAAACCGTGCGCGTGCCACAGCGCAAATGTTCCAAATGCTTTTTTTTGGTAACTGGGTAGAAAACCTAAAAGTGACAATTCATCAACTTCACAGATCAAGATGGATTAGTGCTTGTAATGGAGCCGCCGGCTACGATCGAACATTCTCCAGTGGATATACAGTATTTATACTGTATATTCAGAAAACTACCATTTGCAAAATAGTCTGGAGTGAACTGAATGAACTGCAAAGTCTGGAGTGAACTGAGCGAACTGCAAAGTCTTTAGTGAACTACAAATAGTCTGGAGTGAACTGAGGCCAGGTCCTCGATGGCTATGTAAGGCTGGAGAAGGCTATTTTTAAATATATTAAAGATTTGCGCGAGAATCTTTATCTCTCCAGCAAAAAGTCATCCGGTTATGCCAAGATGTCGAGCTGTGGTTTTATTAATCGCTCCCGGTGGATTGCACGAATAATTTGCGCCCCGATATCAACAGGCCTCTCATCAAAAGGGCATGCCATTGTGAACACATGAAATCTGCGGTGAACGTGGGTTTAAATACCCAAAACCGGCTTATGTTCCAAACTTAACCTGCGCAAAACCTGCTCCGACCAGGTTTAATTCAGAGCATATGTTTCTATAGAAACTAACATACCGGGTTCATTTTGGAACGGAAAACCTAGGGTTACCGCAAACCCTGGGTTAATTTACCCAGTTATGTGATAAAACCGGCATTGTGGAATACCCCTCAGATCTTGAAAGAAAAACAAGCAACGTTCTCTCTAAAAATACAATTATCGTTCATTAAAGTCTCAATCACATCATTTTAAGGTACAATTCAGAGTATAAATTAAGATTAAGTATAAAACAGTTTATCTTGAATGATTAGGATTAAATAGAGGCACTGTCTCTGTACCTTACATTTGACTCAATTGTGTTGACATTAAAAGTGAACATGTAGGTTGGCATCTCTGGATAATTAATGTGGGGAAAGTATGGAGCCAAAAGGTTTTCTAAACTATTTTGAGTTCTATTTAATTGTGTTAGACTTAGCTGGACTGAAGACTGAAAACAGCTAGAGTAAATGGCAAGTAGAATCGCAATGATTTGTGCATCAAGCCTTGAGACTGAAAACTTGGTTAATTATTTCAGTGGCTTGGTTCTCTATAGTGTGTGTCACTTTAGGTACCTTTGACCTGAAACCTTACAAGGAAATGATAAGGCTGCATCTACAATATTGCCCTACCACATTGATTAACTGGGGGTATCAACCGTCATTTTGCCTTTTATAATTGTTATATCGTGCCATAGTGTCTTACTATCAACCAAAACACGTTTTATGCTAGCGACGGGATTACTGAAATGTACAATGGTTAAGTCCCTTAGTGTATTCTCCCTACCAATGGCCTTTCTGATGAATACTGAGTCCAACCAGTCAAATGGAAGCATGATATTCAGCTGGACTTTTTGTTGATACACCGTTAGAATATCATGATCTAGGATGTATTAAGACGGTAAAATATGATTTTTTTTAATGTATTTAGTCTTGACTTGCTTTGAATTGACTGATTATTCACAATAACAAATAAATATAAGTATTATAGTGTACACTTTTATACAGCACAGTCATTCAGGTTATGGGTTGGTAGTGGTGGTATACGGAAGCAGAGAGTTGCCATGAGCTGTTAATTATTTGTTTGACCGTTCAACATAATGAACTTTGTTTTGACGTGATCCTGGAATGATTTCATATAATTAATGAATTCATGAACACATAATCTCAAGGTCATAGGTTAATTGTCGCTGGCAGATAATTAATTAAAAAAATCTGGGGAGAGCAACCTTTATGTTTACAGTATCAGCCCACATTTAACCATTGAGCCTCAAACCTCCAGCCCCACAGATGCGCACATAAAACATCTGTGTTCTGAGGTGAAAACTACTGTTTTAACAAAGATATATTATGTTATATAAACTGAGAGACGTTTTTATAGAATTATTTCACAATGGTATCACAATATGCTGCTTCCACCTTTCTTAAATTCAAATGAAATTCATTTTTATTGTGTCAACAAGCTATACATAAATTTGAGAGGGCATTGTGCTGAAAACTACTACATGTACAAATAACTTTGGTACATTATGCAGAGATAAAACGTAAACCTATTGTGTAACATTCCGTGGGGGTATCACCACCTACCTGGACAGCTCTCAGTGCCCGGTCAGCAAACAGCACCCCAGCTGTTGTGTCCACCAAAGCACCGTCTCCCTCGCTCAGATTCACGTTGGGGATGTGCTTGGAGAATTCTTCTGGCGGCAGGATCACCATGGGAGCCCTGTTTTTCTGCAGGGTGTTCTTAAACGACTGATACTGCAAACTATTCTCTGGGCCCATCACCAGCAGTCCAGTTTGTCTGGTAGGTGTACAGTTAAGGGGTCAAATGTTAGTTTGACATGTTTTAATATTTTATACGTTAGAGCCGTTCCTATTTTGTGCCATAAGTGCCATTTTTACTAGAAATAATACTCAATTTATGCATACACTCATAAAGTCATTTTATGTATTGAAATGGTGGGCACAATTAAGGATGTAACCATTATAGAGTTTGATGGTAAGATTATAGACCATGGTTTGACGGTTTCAGGATAATTATGCATTAATTAATTTCACAACACTACCGATCTATAAAATCACTTGTGCATTCTTTAATTAGAGGTTCTGTTGTATTTCTTCCCCACAACATCTAAATTTTTACTTTATCATTAAAACATTTTACAAGTTATATTATTGTTTTGTATTGTTTGTTTCTAGTTTTAGTAAAAATGAAAGAATGGAATTTAGAACATTTCTTATGCAGGTGTTATTAATAACAGCAATTAATAAGATCACATGGTGCGTCCCGGAAGTCTACAAGTTCCTTATGTCTCTAGCAGTTGGCACTGCAAGCAAACGTCTACTTGCATTGCAGGACTTGAATATAGCTTGCTTCTGATAACATGACGGTTATATAGCACAGTTTTATTTTGGATACCAAATTTGTACAAGAGAGGGATAGCCTATTTAGTTATTGAACAGGGAAACAACCTCAAAAGCGAATGTCTCCAAAATACACCCACTTACTGTAATCGCTGCATCCCTAGTCCTAAAACAACCCACCATGGCTTTATGTAGGCCTGAGGCAGAGAAATAGAGACACCCGGATGTGGACACTAAATGGTAAATGGATTATATTTATATAGCACATTTCAAACCATTATAGACACTCAACTTATTCAAAACCCCAACCGGCTTGTTACAGGCACTTAGGTGTCATGCTAAATTACATTCTGAGCCAAACCTGCAACTCCACTTGAGAGAAAATATAATTATGTGAACCTTTTAATGGACTAAGCGACTGCTTAGTCCTTCTAGGCTATTTTGGCCCCCATATCTGACTGGGGAGCAGGTCTAAGGGGATGGGAGGAAAGCAGTGTTTCTTGCAGAAAGCCCCTGCATATAAGGTGCATGCATCGAATTGCATTATATTAATTGTTAAATGTGATATTTAATTGGTGATATAGAATTTGCAATTGATGGCAACCTAGCCTTTGATAATTGACCATGGGAATACAGAGGATGTACAACAACAGCCCTATACCTTAAGAGGGTGTGTATGTGTATATGTGTGTGTGTGTGTGTGTGTGTGTGTGTGTGTGTGTGTGTGTGTGTGTGTGTGTGTGTGTGTGTGTGTGTGTGTGTGTGTGTGTGTGTGTGTGTGTGTGTGTGTGTGTGTCTGTGTGTGTGTTTGTGTGTATATGTGTGTGTTTTTTTAAGCAGAATTTCTGCTGATTTTAAGCAGATCAGCAGAATTTGTGATTAAATAAAATAATCAGATGACATGCATATGATAATGACACAAATAATTGCTGTAGTTTGTTGTTGCATGTCATATAATATGTTGCTGAGTAAGAATTTGATTTACTTGCACCTCCTTCAATAACAACCAACCATCTATCATCAGCTGGCCCATTGGGGTAGGTGGCCTTTGGGTTAGGCCTTATCAGCCATGAGTTGGTGTTTGAATGGAAAGACTTACGGTACTGTGACCCCAAACCTTAGTGTTTGTTTTGACTCTCTAATAGCCAGTAAGGAAAAACTCAAAAGAGTTATAGAGATGGTGGTAGGTGTGTATACCAGAAATTTTTTTAGCAGCAATTCTGGAATTCTGGGATGGACACGCCCTTTCAGTGTATGGATATATTTGGATATTGGACAATAGGACAATGTAATATATGTAATATATGTGACAATGTAATATATGTGTACAAATGTATTGGCTACATTTATAGGTTTGGGTGGGGTTCCTACTATTGTGGCACTCCAGTGACACTCCACATCTCACTCCACTGGCTCCCTGTAGCTTTCCAGGTCAAGATCAAGGCCTTGATGTTGTTATTCAGGTAAGTCTCTGGATCTGCACCCACCAACATCTATTCTCTCTGATCTCCATTAATGAACTTCAGAGCCTGGAACTGTCTCCACTGCTCTGAACTCATTAGCAGTCCATACTCTTCTCATGTCTGGTATCCAAATGGAGGAACGAGCTACCTAGCTTGGTACAACTGGCAGAATTCTTACCCACCAAAGACTGTCAATTCAGACTTATTCTTAAACTCATTATATTGCTTAATTCAACAGCTTTGCAAACAACTCAGTCTCAAAGTGATTTAAGGGGCAATTTCAACAATTTGTGTGTAAATAAATCTGTCTGTATTTGCCTATGCCTTGGTGATTCCCATGCCTTTTTAAATCAAACGATTTGACCTCTCTTACCTTTTACTAATTTACTTGTTATAGCATTGTATCTTGTCATTTCAGAAACAAAAGTGAAATAGTATCTTCATGCCTTATTGAAAACGGTAGCGTCACAGTTTCTTCTTTGTGTGATAATAATTTACACTGGGAGTTCCCAGCACTTTTAAATGTCGTCTTTTATTCCATTGTATTCCAGTCATATTTATAAAAATGAAAATACTTCCACAAAATAAAATCCCATGTTCACCACGGCGGCAGAAAGGGGTTTTATATGCAATGGCATAGTTGAGCTGTCCTGCATGACTTGTCGTCACCAGCAGTAGAGGAAGAAGTCATGCATTCATGGAATTTTGCACTTTGAATTTAACAAATAACAGGGTTGAAAAGGCTAGTCTTGAGATTAGAATCAATATTTCAAAGCATTCTTTACCTTTTTCTACCTCCTTTTAAACTGACTCATTAGAATCTAATGTAATATAATACCCGGTCAAAAGGGTGTATCTCACACTTGTTAGCTACATGCTACATGTCTGTTGATCTGTGGAGTCATAAACTTGTATGTTGTACATGCTGTGTGCTGTGCAGTCTGGTCTGTGAGTATGTTTTATGGGGCTAAAGATGAATTTCCACAATTATGTAGAGGTTTCCCACTGATCAAAATGTGCTGTAAAGTTATTTATGGTTAGAGGACGTGTTTGTGAGCTCTCTCACCTATACAGCTTGACGCTGGCCTCTTCCTCGAGCTGAGCCCACAGCCGATAACACTCCTCCATCATGGCGGTGTAGTAGTCCTGATCATAGGCCTTGCGAATGATCCTCGTTTGGCCATGGGAGCTTCCCCGGGAATGTGGCAGGACAAACTTGAAACGACATATTTCAGAGGGAAATAACGGGTTATTTAAATTCAGTGTGTGTGTGTGTGTGTGTGTGTGTGTGTCTGTCTTGGAAAAGTGTGTTATTGACGTTATTCTTTCACATTTAGTTCATCGAGGTGTATACTGTTACTCAGTGGAGTCTCAGCTTTCATTTGCCATATTGTTTGTGTAGATAGCATGACGTTGAGAAATATAATTGTCATGCAAATGTAAAACATTGATATGGTTCCACTTGCTATGCTTTTAATTTGATAGGGACCAGGGGACTTCCCCCTTAGTGCCCCTGCAGACTAGGGGAGTAAACCCCTTCTAATTTTCGTCTGATTGTCTGATTTTACAACCTCATGGTAAGGTGAAGAAGTTTAAAGCACCTAACCCACAAACAATCGATGCTCAAGAATCAGATTTCCAATCGATTCATCATTTTAGAGCCAGTGAAACAAGAAATACCGTAAAATTTCAATGCTTAAGGTGGGTTTAAACCAAACCCGTTGAATCTCCACAAGATTACATGGTATTGAAAATCAGTTAAAATACATTTAAATACCAAAATGTGCTTAACGGTTATAAAGAGAATGGGCGGACGGCTTCGCTGACCTCCCATTGACTTCAGTTTTAAAACTATTATTCAAAGATTTTAATATTTTAAAAGTATAACATATTATAAATATAAGAATTTAAATATAGCACTCGATTTCAATTTAATATAAATATTTTAAAAGTGGAAGGGAGACTAGGTGATACAATGTGGAAGCAGTGTGGTGCCAGGGTTGCAGAGAATAAAGAATAAAACAATAAAAATAATAACAAAAAATCATTCAAGAAATTGTACTTGCACTGCAATTACATGCTTGTGTGCACGTTTATTTGTTTGTTTGTTACGTATGTGTAATGTATTTGTACGTATTTTTACGTATGTATGATTATGTAAACATATATTTGCGTATGCATATGTATGAGTAAATATACTTAACGTAATACGTATATTATACTTATACTTAACGTAATACGTATGTGTACATGTTACGTGTGTGTTTTTCCCCTGCTGTCTTGTGTGCTGTTCCAGGTACCATCCTCCCCATCGGACCGGTCAGACACACCTGCAGCCCCTCAGCAATCATGTGGATTGCTATAAAGCTGCAGGGACGGAAGCAGAGGTGGCCAGTGAGCCAGGTAGGCGAACAGAGTGGGGTCGCTGTCGGTCGCGGGTCAGAGCTACGTGGACTCTTCGTCGTGGCATAATTGGGATATTGTTGTTATTGTTTGTTCATTGCTCCCTCAGTGGGGGGACAGTGTTATTGTTTGTTTCCGGCTGAACATTAAATGATAGGCCTAGGTTGAAATCTCGCTACTATCGTCCGTTCTTTGAACACCCGGTTTAACATTAATTGTTGCTCCCCTCCTCCCCCTGGACACCACAGGAGGGGTCGTAACAGTAGGCTACATACATATTATGTATCGTATGTGTAAGTAATGTAAAGGCATGTGTGTATGAGAATGTATACGTGCGTGTACTATGCATACGTAGGCCTATATGTAGGCCTACATATGTATATATATATATATGTGTAAGCAGGTATAATTTGTTTGTGTAAGTAATGTGTATATATATAGGTATGTGTACGTTTACGTATGTCTACGTATTTATACATATGTTTGTGTACGTATGTTTGGATATGTAAGTATGCATATGTATGATAAGCTATGTGCACATACATGTGCATGTATGTTGGTGCATGTATGTATGTATGTATATGTATGCATGTATGTATTAGTATGTATACTTCATGTGTACTTGTGTTTATGTATGTATACATGTCAATGTACTATGTATTAACCAGTTCTATGGATCCGACAGTTAATTCTCAACCTGTTTGTGACCTCAGCTTGATTTAATTTGATTAGATTAAGTAGGTATAGAGGGAGAACATGCAGGTTATACATTTCCCTTGGATTTAATGTTTTGATTGGGATAGACACTCAAGCACATGCGATTTTTTTATCAACTTTAATCTTAATTAGGTCTACCTTAAAAACGATTGTATAATTCCACTATAGCACCTTTTTTGGGGAATTTCCATGTTATTGTTTGTACGAGTAGATAGTAAAAAAAAGTGGCGGAGAATAATAATAAGAAGTATGCAGAATAAGTATGCACCTGCCTGCTTACACAAGTGCATAGTGCAGGTGCAGCCTGAATAACAGTAGTGGAACGCTGCCTGCAGCACTCCGCTATTAACAAACCTGCTCCAGGAGAAGAGTTCTCTGGTTCTTCTTCGCGAGTTGGTATGCCGTGAAAGAGCCCTGGACCCCGGCTCCGATCACTATACAGTCGTAGTCTCCTTCGGTAGACATGGTTGGTCTATTGCTGCGAATCCAATTTCAGATGTCCTTTTATGTTGACTGGGGGCTTCATAGTAACTGGGTCAAAGGCTTATTATTACGTAACCTAAAGTGCAAGTTGTAAAGAAAGTGAGCGGGGGGCGCCCCGTTGGTTCACCGGGTAGATCTACCATTAAGGCCCAGTCCTTACCGCAGCGACCCGGGTTCGATTAATTCCCGATTATAAAACCTTCGAAAATAAAATCTTTTTTAAAAAAAAGAGAGATCGAGTGAGGATCCTGATTTTTAGCGGTAGGCCTACTCCGGTCTACGAGTCGGCAACGCAATTTCCTTTCTCTAACTTCCTGTGAGAGCTGGGTAGACTCAAGGGAAAAGACCACGGAGCGTGAAGAGCCGACAAGAATAACAACTAAGACGACCAATAATAAATATGAGGGTTTTAACATAATTTGACAAAGCAATATCAGAAACATGTAATTGAAACGGATATCCCTCTATTGGACGCCCTTTCCTATCTCTGCATCAAGCCTCTAACCCATGTGACTGAAAGGCCCACCATCTCGCTGCAATGATGCTCTTTCAAGTGCCAATCCAATTTATAACATTCACAGTAAAGATTGTGTCTGTGAAAATGACAGTGTACCTTAACAGTATGGGTAGGAGAACTGTGTAATAATTAAAGGAGAGAAGAGAAGGGAACACTAATCTGAGTTTCAAGGCCTTATTTTACACATATAGTAGATAGATTAAGTTAAACGGGTTGGATATGCCCTAATTTTAACCAAGTCCTCATTAAAATGGAATGGGCTATGACTTTTTCAAGCAGCCCTTGATAAGGTAATGAAGTGACTTCAGAAGGAAGGAGGTAGGATATGTGAAGCGAGGGGGAAAGCCTATGACATCTGGTGGAAAGGTGGAGAAGGATCCAAGATAAGTAACATAAATTAGAGTCAGACTATTCTTGCCTTTCAAACATTCTCCTCCTGGCTTGACTAAAGTCCAATTAGTTAGCTATCTACCTAAAGTCCAATTAGTTAGCTATCTACCTAAACCTAGCCTGCTCTGTAACCTAATCCCACTTTGTTGCTACTTTGCTACTGGTGGAGGGTTTCCGGCCGTCCCAATCTCAAGGCTTGAAGCTAAAATGTCAAGTCAAATGTCAAGTCACCTTGGGGATCTTTGTTAAAGCTTCCTGACATTTCTATTTTTGATGTTTGGGTTTTTGAGCCCAACTTTCACTTTTTCTTCTAGACATTTTTGCAAATGTGGCTTTTTAAATTATTTCCATTTAAACCAGCAGAGTGCCATGCGTCTAAACAGCTAAAGAACAACAACTCTTTAATTTGACAATAATGACGATGTCATATATTTAATAAACGCAGTGCATTTTATTTATTTTTTATTTAAGATATTAAACCCCCTCCCCCACCCCCAACACACACCACACACACCACACATGCACACACGCACACACACAGCCCTTTCACAAGAACGGGCCCAAGGGGTTGAAGCCTGTGCATTACAACTGGTTGTGTTTCACACCTGGTGGAAATTGATTTCTTGATTTTTTGACAATAGCTTCTTCACACAAAAGCATGAATAGAATAATTATTACATCCTTCCGAGATATCCAGTATTTCTTTAAAAAAAAGTATGCTTTTGGATATACGCATGAGCACATCCAAATCGATCAAATGATGTTACCATTATATAAACCATTAGTTGAAGCGGCAGTAGGATAGGCGCAATCAAAGTGAGAGTGTCAGCAAACTGCATGCAGGGAATCTACGTGTGCACTTACAAGCTTCTGCCTTACTGATGGGACGGGAATTCTGTCACCGATGACAGGTGCGTGTGGCACCACGACGGCCCTTCTCCTGCACTTAGTGTCCAGTCAGCTCTTCCTGAGGTCACCCTATTGATCCATACATAGCTGCTGCAGACACTCCATAGCTGTGGCCTCTCAAGCGGCAGAGGATCGGCTTTAGGTTAGCCCGGGTGTGCTCCCTGATGCAGATTGGTGATCTTATGAGTGATACAAGGTTCTGCCTCTGAAAAGCTCACCGCAGCAATCTTCTTTAGTGTAAGACTGGAGTAAACACTCAGGGGCTGAAGCCAACATTGAAGAGGACACCCTTGCTGCCAAGATGCCCGTTGCAGTTGTAAACGTTTCACCTGAAATGGCTCCATCGAGTGGCATTCAAGAGGATGTCTCTCAGGAACAGAATGCCCTTGCAGTGAAAGAGATATTGAAACAAATGTCTAGTGTCACCCTGGTCACAGACAGCACTCCTTGTAGCTTCTAACAGTTTGTCTTTGAGTCACGAAGTAACTAAAAGACAATTTTCTGCTCTTACTGTGTGAATAATCGGGAACACTGATATCAACTGATCTGTATCACTTATAATGCAGAAACTTGCTCTGCCACTTTCCTAGTTCATCAACCCCCAAATAACAAGGGATGCAGTCTATATAATGTCATTGACCATGCTCTTGTTTGTTTGGCTGTCTCAGAGAATATTGAGTGAACAAATCATCAGAAAGGACATATTTGCATTGCAAGTGGTGGCAGGATATGTTGTCTGCCTTGAATTCGTAAATATTTCTTGAAAGACAGACATGTGCACCTTCTCTGATAGGGTTGCTAGAAGTCACATTTGTACCACAGACAGCCAGCTGACCTTTCTCCAGGAATGCCCCCCCCCCTCCTGGCTGAATAACAGCGTAGATCAGGAAATTATCCATTGTCCTCTTTGGTTTGCCCTGATCCACGGCCACGGTCCGGTCTAGGGGTCTGGGACTAGGTCCAGATCCCTAGACCGGACCGTGGTCTAGGGATACAGCTCGATACAACTTTGTAGTTTTGCCCCTGTTCTTATGGATCTTACAGCATATTGGACTGGGAGTGATGGGTGATACAGGCAATGAACGACACTCCTTGATCCCTTTAAAGGAGAGCAAATCTCTTGTCGACCTATCGTATGGAGCCGTCTAGTCCGGATCTGATCATTTCCAAATGGCTAGCAGGTCCATGTCTAGCATGTCCTATCTTCACCCTGACGTGTCAGGGTGAACAGCTGGGAGTAAAAACACAAAAAGCACTCTGTTAGTGTTTGTTCTAGTTGCTGAAGCTTATTAAAGAAGACTCCAAATTAGCCATTTGTCATGGCTAAGAATAATCAGGAGCCCCATCTGTATTTAATGTCTCTCTGAAAACACCAGAAATTTGCCAATTAAAGGAGGTCACCTGGTATCGATTGTACATCATGTATATATGATTATTTGTGAATGCCCAATCACCATAACTATTTTGTTGTCAATTACTACATGGAGATGTGGCAAGAAAACCAAGACAGACCTGTACTAGATACTGCACATCTCAGGTTGGTTCCCGCCTCATGGTACATGGTTCTATGCATGTTAATTATACACAGTCTAGATAATTTCCTCATTGTTAATAGTCAATCATTTAGGACATGGTCATGGTAAACAAAATTGTTCTACTGTAAAATACTTTTTCTGTAAATAAAAAAAAGAGCTTTGGTACAGCTTAGAAAGACAGCTGTATTGTCATTTCCACCAGACACTTAAAGGAGAATTTCAACGGAGACATGAATCTGTATTGAAAGTGGGTCGTATATGTAGTCGAATAGTAACATACATTTCTAATTTGATGACTTCTTGACCGAGAAATGCAGACAATGACTTTTTGGCGCTTGTGGATTAAAGACGACAACTCCGACAATGCCAATCAGCGTTCACTCCCTGAGGGACATACTGTAACATAGCAGTGTTCACTCCCTGCAGGGCAGTCCAGAGGGAAATGCAGCATGGAGGAGAAGTGATTGGTGCCGTTTGCGGGCTCCTGGAGCTCTATATCTAAATAATATAATATAATATATAGGTATCTATATAATAGAGTATAATATGTAATATCACAGCCAAAAGCTGTGTGCGCTTCCCGAAGATATTATGAATTAAAGACTGCGTCGGGTTATCGGACGTCTCTGGTACTTCCAATATCATGTAAAGACTAGTAGTGGGGTTAATCTCGGCTAGAGTCCTGCACGGGTTCGGGTACCTGTCGGGTGACTCGCACAATTTGGATGAAACGGGTGAAAAAGAATACTTTGTCGGAAACGCAAAATGCAAAATAAGACCCGTGTATTGATTTTCGGCCATGGTGGAGAAGGAATTTAGGGCAAAAACATTGGTTTTGACTCTCTGAAGTCCAGATGTACCGCGACTTCAGATTGATGTGGAAGGACCAGAGACATCGGAGAACCCGACGTAGTCGTTAATTCATAATCATCCAGAGGCGCACACAGCTTTTGGCTGTGATATTATATATTATATTATAGATGTCTATATATTATATTATATCATAATATAGCACCGGATGATATTATGAATAAACAACTGCGTCTCTGGTACCCCCCCCCCCCTTACACTTCCTGCTTTAAATTACGCAAAAATCGTCATTTTACACAATTGAAAGCAGGAAGTTTTGGAGGTAGATACGGATTTCTTCCGTATCAGGGGAAAAAGGAGGGAATGATGCAAGACCATTCCAAAATATGACTGGGTTTCTAACGATACAAAGCTTAATGCAAATGGGTGAGGGTCCCTTTAATGTATTATCAGCCAAAGTACCAATTTGGTTAGGGGAAAATATGTAATTGTTAACCTCTTTTTAAATCCTATGTATGCCATGCATAGCGCATCATCCACCCTTTACACCCAATGCAAATGGGGCTTATAGGTAGCCTATGGTATGACAGACACTGGAAAAACTAACTTGCATGATGCAACACTTGCATCATTTTCATATTTGTTGTAGACTATTAGTAATAACAACCGTTATCAAATGTGTCTTTTTGTGAGTTGAGTTTTCTGAGGCTCTGTATTATTTTTAAAAATATCTGACCTAAGGTAGGCTTTTTGAGCATCCATTCATTGATTTTCTTCCCTTTTTCCTTAGAAAAACCCTGGCTGGGCCACTTTCGGAATGGCTCTCATTTGCAATTGATTAGTGGTGAGATAGCTCATCCGCCTCCAATATGGAGGAGACAGGACTAGGGTGGGGTAAATCTCAATGTAAAAAAAACCTCATCCAACTTATTTATCATACACTTTGATGTAATTTCCTTTTAAGAAAGATAGGAAAAATGAAATAGGTGATTTGATGCTGATAAAGGCCAATGGGGTGAGGGTAAAGGAGAGCGTCTGAGTGGAACCCAGGGGCCGCAAAACAACAGGACCAGATGTCCTTTCTGGCACCACGGACCAGAGGAGGATCATCTTATCCGTAGCCCCGCTGCTCTGCCGCTCCTGTCACACACAGACGATGTGTGAGCCCCCCCTCTGCCACAGTGTCTGTCCTTCCCTATTATACCACATTAATCTCTGACGCTTCATTTATCAAATTCTTCACAGTGGCAAAATTCTGCAAAACAACAACATCATCCATTATATACATATTTATTCAAGCTTAATGCTTTCACATGAAATTGTCAATATTATCGTCTTTAACATTTTGTGAGTTTTTCATATCTATTTTTTAAACATCACAGACTTTTTCTGAGAAATCAGAAATAAGTATTTTCATGAAAAATATTTATTTAGTCCAAATCATTAGTATGTACTACCTTGCTGCGTGCTACTTCAGAACTAGTGTGTATGTGTGTGTGTGTGTGTTTTTGTTTGTTAATTATGCAGTGGTATGTTATCCATGATTCATATTTGCTTGGAATTCTTTGCATCAAATGCAACCCAGAAACTTGTAACCGATGGCTGTGAGGTAAAATGAGACATCAGTGCGATGTTTATTGCTCTAGAGTCTTAACTAGGATGCGCAAATCACCATCTGCTGGTAGTGAAACTTTATGCCCTCGGAGTCGCTGTAAAGAACTGTTGTTGGAATCAGCAGCAATGTCTCTTTCTCTCCCCCAACTATAATATGATAAACGACATCACTCCTTACCCCCTAAAAGATCACTCGGTTCTGCAGCAGCGTGTAAAATGTAGTGTCAGGACATTTTCAGCAAGACAGACCACTATCTCCACATCAAAACCCCATAAAAATGGCAATGAGGGATAGAATAAAAAAGAGAATATTAATGATCATCACATAGCATGGCTTTTGTTCTAAATGGCTATATGGATACTACTTCAATTAAATATGCAAAGTACTCCAAGCTCTATCAATCAACCTGATCAATTGCTTCCCTTTTTCCATTTTGTGTCCTGAACAGATCAGCCAAGGTTATGTATACCAACCCCTTGCAGAGCCTCAAGTACTACTCCTGTTCACCTGGTATTTGCCAACATCAGTGTATTCTAAGTTATGTTTAATATAAAGCCCTTGTTAATATTCATGAGGATCGCCAGGACAAACCGCACAACAGCACAACAGAGTACGCTCCAAAGCAAGAATAACAGAAGAGTCATGAATAATCAAAGTCTTGTTCTGTTCTCTGCTAGTTTTGGTTCACTGAACCAATTCCAGGTTGGATCCCTGCCAGGCAGAAATAGTGGTACACGTGTAAAGAAAACAAAAGAAGAACTGAGCTGCCTCAGTTGTGTCATGAACCAGGAGCCAGGGTGGAGATCCTCAACACCTTCTTCTGTAAATATCTGCTCTCTATTTGTTTCACTGTCTCTTTCAATCCCTGACCCTCATTCTCTCTATATGACTTTTGCTTCGACAAAAGTCGTATATATGACTTTTGCTTCAATGGTGATGATAAAGCTTATCGTACTGTCTCTTTCTCCATCTCTGGCTGTCTTTATCGCAATTGTTTAGGTATTAGGATAGAGTATTATTGCCAATAGTTATTGCCATGAAGACATCTCATCTCAAGTTTTGACCTCAGTTTGTACACCACATTATAATAATTAGGATGCGTCATCATTGTCTTCTCATTAGTGGTCACACATGTTGTTTTGCTTAAGCCTACCTAGTGCCTCAACACATCTAACATATTCATCATGCCCTTGTTCCAAGCCATCATGTTCTTTTCTTTTTTTTCACAGGACACACTCTGGGGTGGCTCTCAATGGGGGTATAGTGAGACAGCTGTCGATATCTCTCCCAATGGAGCCAGCAGACAAGCACAGACTATCTAATGAAAAAGACATGGCAGCCAACCCATCAGACTGCAGCACCCTCTGTTATAATGCAGTCACTCCTGGAAAGGTATTTTCATTTCTCAGCCCATAAGTACGTATGTGTATCTCATTGTTATATTTAAGGTACACAAATCAATCTTTTACACAGACATCCTTCCCTCAAAGATAAAAATGCATATGATTATGTATTACATAAAATAAAATACAATAACATAATCTGATCTAAACCTTGGAAAAAATGATAAGCTACTCACTTACACTAACTGAAGAAGTAGAGGACATATAAATATAATTTCATCAAGTTACACAAATAATTAACTATACTGTTATTATGGCACGTGAGCATGGCAGAACTGCTTGATTTAGCTTTAGTAATCATGGTTCATTCTGCATCTTTTATATTTATAGATCACATCATCCCTTAACGACTTGCAAGCCAATTGCTTCAATCCAAATAGGGACTTCAAAGATTCAAAGATTCAAAAAGCTTTATTGTCTAGTATGTTGCCATACTAGAAAATTGTCTTTTGTCTGACTCTCTTTTGTCCGAAATTGTCTGACTTGTCTTTCCAAGCCATGGTGTGACTATTGCCACAGTCAAAAAATCCTTATGAGACATTTCAGCATGATGAATGATGATGCAAAACATTGTATCTCTACATGTGTTCTGTTTCAGGCCTGTCTAATTCTGCCACTCGTTGTTTTACATTGTTGCAGCTCCTTAATTTTGACTGCATATTTTGACAGGAGAAAGATTTGTCAACAAATGTTTGTCCCTGGTGAATTTCGCATTGTCTGGCAGGAGTTCACAAAGACTGGTTTTGCTGTATTTTAAATGTGGTCTGGCAAGGTCCAGTAGGAATAGTAGACATTCTTAAGAAGAGTTCCCACCTGCTCTGTTGCTCGATTTTGGTCTTGACACCGTCATTATTGCACTTTTGCCCTGGACCAATGATTACCTCGACTATCAATGGTTATTAATAAATAATTGTAGGTTTGATTCCTAAATAGGTGGTGTTGGTGGTATTTGAGGTGGCATTTGGATGGCTACAGTTGGTTGTGGTTCGAATAAATTACTAGAAATGATTATGGTGAAAGGGTAAACCACTGAAGGTCCATACTGTCAGGGTGGGGATCAACAGCAACAAGGAGGGAGTATCCAACTGCACACAATGACAAAGATGAACGGGAACGCATTTCCGGTCTCGTAGCACTTACTGTAGTAATTGCTACGAGACCGGAAATGACGTCACAAGTGCAACTCAGAAGGCTGGTGTCCGATGCATCTGGAACACACCACAAGACACCCTGCTGAAGACCGATCTGGGATTGATGAAGCACATCTTATTTATCTTAAGGGTATATATGTTGTGGGGTTGGTAAAAGATTGGTCTGGTCTAGTGTGTCGAAGGCCATGGTCAACGAGCTTGGCTGCCTTTCTCTGCATTTCTTTATTTCATGAAAAAAATATTCTTGGGGCGAGTACTGCTCAGTATGATAACAATGTTCCACCAGAAATAGTCTGACCCTGTGGATCGCATATTGATGGAGTCAGATATCTACAATCATTGAGCAGCACATAATCTGATCTTGGTTTGGTTTAAATGCTGTGAACAAGAATAAATATGTTCTCCGACCGACAATTCAAACAACTTATGTCATCAGCAGTCCCCTGCACACATCAACCTGTGTTTTCTATTTAACAAGACATCCATATCTACTCGAGTGGAAAAATAGCCCCCAGTATGTTTTTTTTCATCGATTGGATTTTTCCCCATCCTTACCATTTCCCTGTACACCCAGACCTACCTCAAGAAAGAGGTCAATAGCACAACTATTCATACCTCTCAGTGCATTGTAGTGCATCCAAAGTCATACCTATGTATTTGATTACGTTCTATTAATATAAACGCAACTAAGCGATACATAACCTTTTCTTTCTTTATATTATATTCATATTATTTGTTTAGTTCTTTTTTTTGTTTATAATTTTTTTTACAACCATTGTTATTCATTTATTTTGTATGTTATATTGGTTATATTTTGATATACATATATATTTCATTTTTTCTTATCCAGAAATGTATTAACAACTGCATCAAACAGGCACAGATGTGCTGCAATATTCTGTGCTTGTGCTAAAGCGTGTACAGATTCTCATTTGTCTTGAAAGAATTATTGAAAGAATAATTATTGCTAACATTTTGGTTGTTGCAATCAATACCCATGAG
>OLKM01000200.1:330000-360000 GCA_900291075.1 Melanogrammus aeglefinus
ACGCATAAACACACTCGCACTGAGACACACATAAACACACACACACACACAAACACACACACACACACATGCACACCCACACGCACACATGCACACACACACACACACACACACACACACACACACACACACACACACACACACACACACACACACACACACACACACACACACACACACACACACACACACACACACACACACACACACACACACACACACACACACACACACACACACACACACACACACACACACACACACACACACACACACACACAGAGGAAACAGTAGTTTTCCACACAGCATCAATGACGCATTTTGAGCAGCACTTTATTTTAACCCCCATCACCTTGCCTTTATTTTTTACTTTATTCATTAGATTAAATGATCATAATGGATGGTGTGATGTGGATTGATAGCAGCGCAAAATGCTTGCAAAACAATACACTGCATCGCTCTCATATCCTGATGAGTACACGTGTTTCATGTGTTGTCATCACACCCCACATCCAGTGTCATCTTTGAACATGCTTTGTGCATCAGCCTTTGAACAATGTGCGTGGTACATATTGTCAAGGGAACACACTCTCTTTCTGGAACACATGACAACATGGTTCATATTCGAACATTGATAATAACAATAATAATAATAGTATCAGTGTTGGCCTGTTTGTTATTCAGATTGTGGACAATTCAGAGGTTGCTGGCTTTTGCATTGCCGGTCCCCAGTCAACCTCTGTGCCCATGGGGTGTTCGCAGCAAATCAAAGTGTGCCTTATCTCCTCATGCTGCTCCAAATGTTCACCTTCTATTTCAATTTCATCTTGTATTTTACCCAACTAAACTGAAGTACTCAACATACGCGGCAACACCAATATAAATTGGTGTTTCTTCTCTCCCTTTTGACAATGCACCTCACAAATACCATTTTTAATCTTGAACAATAACCCAACATATAGTCAAGCTGTATGAACATATTGTGGGGATAGGAAGGATCTTTATTACTTAACCAATGCCTCTACCGTTCCTTTCTGTCAACAGAGTTTGCGCCACTCCATTGATGTCAATAGCAGTGGTGTAGTCGAGGAGTGGTTGTTTGGGAAGACTAGCGGCTGCAGGCCAGTGCTCTCCCTTACTGTGGGGCAGACTTGATAGACCTCACTAATAGACCTATCTTATAGCCCTAACTTATAGACCTATCTATAGACATAACTATAGACCTATCGTATAGCCCCTAGTTTATAGACATATCGATAGGCATATCGATAGGCGATAGGCAACTCATAGGCATATCTTATAGCCCATCTTATAGACCTACATATAGACCTAACTAATAGACCAATCTCATAGACCTATCTATGAACATATCTAATATGCATATCTATTAGACCTATCTTAAAGACCTATCTAATAAACATATCTAATATCTAATTTATCTAGATTATAGACCTGTCTAATAAACAAATATAATCTCTATATATAATAAACATAATAAACATGGCTTCAATACATCTTATATATCTATCTAATAGAGCCAGTTTATAGACCTTTCTCATATTACTTGAGATATAATATACCTATTTTATAGACCTATCTTATGTGACTATTTAATAAACCTCTTATCTTATAGACCTATCTAAAATACCTATCTTATAGAGCTTTATAATATAACTATCTAAAAGACCTGTCGTAAAGACCTATCTTATATAACTATTTCATATACCGATCATAAAGACTTATTTAATATACCTATCTGAAATACTAAGAGAAATATTGCACAGAACTGACTTATAGACCTCTCTTATAGAACTATATAATACACCTATATTATAGACATTTCCTACCGACTTATAGAACTATATAGCAGACCTATACATTTAATTTAGTTTTTACGTGTTGTGCATACAGTGCCAAGGGGTATTATCCACAATGATTAGGACAAGCATGGCTCTCTTTCTAGACTGCGAGATCTCATTTGCAGGCTCAGTGGGAGTGGGTGCATCTCCATAAGAATACATAGAGAGAAAGAGTGAGAGAACCCCTCTCTATATGAATATAGAGAGAGAGAAGGAGTGAGAGAACCCCTCTCTATATGAATATATAGAGAGAGAAAGAGTGAGAGAACCCCTCTCTATATGAATATAGAGCGAGAGAAGGAGTGAGAGAACCCCTCTCTATATGAATATATAGAGAGAGAAAGAGTGAGAGAACCCCTCTCTATATGAATATATGAATATGAATATATGAGAGAGAGAGAGAGAGAGAGAGAGAGAGAGAGAGAGAGAGAGAGAGAGAGAGAGAGAGAGAGAGAGAGAGAGAGAGAGAGAGAGAGAGAGAGAGAGAGAGAGAGAGAGAGAGAGAGAGAGAGAGAGAGAGAGAGAGAGAGAGAGAGAGAGAGAGAGAGAGAGGGAGAGAGAGCACCTCTCTATAAGAATACATAGAGAGAAAAAGAGTGAGGGAAAGACCCTCTCCATAATGAAACACAGAGAGTGAAGAGGGAGGGAGAGCTCTCTCCATATGAATACAAAGAGAGAGAGATCGTCATAAAGAGGAGGAATGTCAAGAGAGCTATAGGATACCAACACCTAAACACCTCATATATTTTCCGGGCATTGACTTACAGTTTGGGGGATAATCTGATGGTTTGTGGATGATAGTATTTTGGTAGACAGTGTCTGTGGTTGATCTATTTATTGAGCATGTATTCCTGTATTTAACATCTATCAGGGGGATTGGATTTTTGGAATGCATTAAAATCTTCAATGTAATTTTTTTTGCACCTGTATACGTATTGGACAGCAAAAGCACGCAGCCTTACGAGTACATGTATACACACAAAGACACCCCTGTGATGAACTGACTAAGCGTAGCCCCATCGGCTGGCATTTTTGGAGTAATAAACATAAATCATGCAAATGCAAAGCAGGACTACAGGAATGCTGTCAGGAGAAATCAGCTGCGTCGTTATTTACCTTCACAGAGTTGTCAAGCTGGCCTGCAGATCAGTGCCACAAGGTAAACAAGTGGCCTGGCTGGAAGCTCTGCAATGCAAATCTGCAGGAGTAAGACAAATGCCGAGGTACTGGGAGACTGCCGAGTATATACAGCAGATTGGTTCTCGATCCACCATGATGCGTACCGTAGAAAAACTGTTTTAATCTCACTTTTCAATGAGGCATTCGGGAAACAGCCAACAAAGCGAACATTATGCGCCTGTGCTGCTTTTTGATGGATGGTCTTGTGTATACCTTTTAATTGACATTTCATTGAGCCAACTAAGCCTTGCCAAACAACCGATGCTCAGCAGCACTTTGCATAGTTCCCTAACTTGGTTGTCTGCGGAGGTGGGAGGAAACAATATTTTTTGGCGTTGTGAATACAAAGTCAGAGGCTTTCATTTAGATACTGCAGGCAGAGATTTCTTGTGTCTCACTGTGATACATTATATAAATACAATGTATATCCCAGTCTAAACCTAAATTGTTTTTTTTCAGTGCGGGATCAGATTTTGCATTAATCAGGCCTAGGCTACAGCTGTGCACACAAAAACAACAACCGAAACAATGAACAATGGTGGGCAAGAGAAAGCAGTAGCGCACTGGTAATTACAGCAATGGCACAAGCACATGGATGACTTCTCTGATGCCTAGGGGCTTGGTTTCTCTGTAATGATCTGGTAAGTACAGTCTGAATTTCACATAATCACAGCCATGTAAAAATTGGCAGAACCCCATTAGTCATGCACCATTCTTGAGCGGGGGTTAATTATCAACCGAGGAAATGCTGTTGGCAGGGGGGGTTATTGTGCAGCCTAAATGGCGGGTGGATGTGTGGAGGAGCCAGGGACATAGCACAGATCCCCCTACAATAACTGGCACCTGCTCCCACAAAGGCCACTATTGAAAAACTCCCACACTGAAAATAACAGGCTTACAAATTCCTCCCCGCAAATTCTATGAATCAGTATGCTTTTCACATCAGCGTTCTCTGCTGTGTTTTGGCGAAAATGCACAAAAATGGAAAATTTGGAGGTGAACATTAAGGAGACAAACGAACATTTCAGGCTCTGTAGTCTACCATCATTGTCAACACATCACTGCCGTATCACTCAACTCCTTTTCCAACACTGGGTGTTGAACTATTATTCATAGTAATGTTGGAACATAGTTAATGCCCTCCAGTCTGCCTCATTTGCCCAATTATCTTAGATATCCATCCTATGTACACAGCTACTTACAGAAGCTAGTAGATAATATTGATTAGCTCGGGTTGTATTGACAGACATGTACGTGCATGCGTCAACCAAAGGACCTTGGACATAGCAGGATGCGTCGTAGAGATAAAGTCAGTTTATTGCTTTTTTCCGATGAACATCCAACCGTGAAAGCCTTTCATGGCAAACCGACAACTGTTTTTCAAATGTTGAACCACTTCTCTCTCTGATGTACTTGTGTTTACCCTCCGAAATGAGTGATTTGATTGATGCTATACATTAGAGACTGTCTCTGTTAGCCATGTTTGCTTTTCTTAAATGGATTTCAACAGCTGAGTGATGTGCAGAGTTCCCTGCACCGAGGGCTTCGGATTTCAAGTAAAATGTGCCTTTCAGTACAGGTTAACCGCTTGCAGGTTTTTTTGCTGAGACCCCCATCCCCCCACCTGCCTTCACCCACCTCTCTCTGGTGCATCCATAGTTGACAATCCAGAGGGAAAGGCAATTTGGAACAGTATTAACCGCAGGCCAAACCTTTGACCCAAATAGCTTCATGTTGACAGAATGGAAATCTCACAACTTCTGACTGGAGTAGGAAATGCCTGCTACACATGCACAGACGTGCAGGCATGTTCATGCACTCACGCGCGCACGTTCATGCAACTTAAAACACACACACAAACATACATGCACGCACGCGCGCACACACACACACACACACACACACACACACACACACACACACACACACACACACACACACACACACACACACACACACACACACACACACACACACACACACACACACACACACACACACACACACACACACACACACACAACCCTCCTGGGCACTCCTTCACCTGCTGACCTCTCACTGAGGAGGGATTATCATAGTGGTGTGCTGGGAATGCAAGATCCTTGCTGACCTTGCAAAGAAACTTCACTGTATGCACTGAATGGACCATGATAGAAGTGATATTCTGATATTTCTTTACTGGTGTTGGTGAGTGGCTGATGAGTTCAGGACCTTTATAACTCTTGTTGGCATTGTAAATCCCCAAGACATCCTTTTAGTCATTCAACATTGCATTGCTATTGATATACATACATGAGTTCTGACAGATTATCATTTTCATACAACAAAATGTATCTTCCTAATATAAAATGGAATATAAAATAAATTTTCCTCACATCTTTTGATTATCTGTTTGTCAGGCAAAATGTTGATTCCATTCACACTAAACAGAACCATTACAGTTATATAGAACTGTTCACACAATGTCATGTTTACACATGAGTAGAATTTTATTAATTTGTTACAGAATAGCAAAAAGTTTTCCACAATTACAAGAGAGTAAGTTAATGAATCGTCATTTGAGCCCGACTTGAGGATTTATTTTCTCAGAGGTCACAAAACAAGAAGAAGCCTAAATCCCAGTAATGGTAATTATTGTTTGGTGGTCCAAAGGTTATTTTGTCCTACATCAACACCGGTGGGGTGTTTTTATGTGCGAGAGCACGCCGGCTTAATCATCAGGGTCTTGATTGTGTTTGGTGGACTACTGTAATGCCTCCACAGTTGCAACCAGACGCTTACTTATTATTGCTGAAAAGGATCAAATTGACTCTCTGCTGGATGTTTTCCAGAAAACACTACGAGCTTGATGGGGAAAAGAGAGATTTGCAAAAACCCTGAGGCTAAATGGGTAGTAAATGCAGCATCCCTACATAAACAAAGATTTTCTGAACATGCGGCTGCCATCTGATCCACAATTTAATTGACCTCTTGTCAATAACAATCGTGTAGCTGAATGTATAAAACTAAACATATTCTTTGTTGAAATATCTTGCTCATGACCATAAAGGAGATCCCCTCGTGCTCCAGGGGGTCGTGCTCCCGTCCTCCTTGGCATGCATTAGGAATGCTTCTTTCCTGAGCTAACATGCTATACACCCTTATCGATTGGTTTAGCCAAGCATATAGGCACTGATAGAATCCTGATTTAGTGCTCTACATGCCACAGGAAATTAAGATGGTGTCAGACAGGGAGAGAGAGGGAGGGGGAGGGAGGCACTAAAGGAAAGCTGTGTCATCATCTTACTGGGGTCACCTCTTGCTGACATATGTCAAAGCAGTTCCTTTCTTTAAAGATAACCGTGTGAAACAATTTATCGAAAAGTATTAATAAAACGCTGCATGTTTGTCTGCGCTGAATTATCATTCCTATGTACTTCTCCCGATTGAAGTAAACATGTACTCAGGTATTTAATGCATATGCATGTGCGTGAGATGTTTGTGAACCTCTCTGTCTACCAGCTTTCCTCATCAAAATAAATTATTTATGATTCCAAACGTATGGCAGTGCAGCACTCAATGCTCAGCCATCATTCAGCGAGCCCCAGTGCTCCATTAGGAGGTGTGTGGGGACGTGTGGGGGGGAGGGGGGGGGGGAGGTAAAGTCCTGCCTTGGCCCTCAGATGGCATATTAGTTCAATCTTCCCCATTCAGGTTCAGACCTTTTCAATTGGCCCCTGGAGGAATGCCAGCTGTCAAGGCATCGCTTCAGAGTTCAGACGGACTGAGCAATACTGGCTTGTGGTGGGCTGGAGGCAACAGGTTCAATCAACTCAGGGAACAAACCAATGCTGGAAAACACATTCCCTGTTTCAGACAATAGAAATGACATTTCAGTGATTTGTTAATCTGGGAAATGTTAAGTTGTTCCATTCCTCTGTTTGTCTGAAACAAATCATATTCTATATGCTTGGAACAGCATATTAGATCCTCCCAGGTAAGAATGAAACCAGGTGAAGGGGACACACACATTTTTATCGGCCACTTAGATATAAGGCAAACATTTTGAATTGTGGTGAATTGATCAAGAAGATTTAGTAACCTTTAAAAGTCAACATGTGCTCCAACCTTAACAGAATAGGTTGTTTGTTTATGTCGACTGTTCAGAGAAACAGCAATACGTCATGTATGTCAAAGCTCTGTCTTGCCAAAACAAAATAGACAATGTTTGTTTCATTCTCTTTGGAAAATAGGACATTTTAAGATAGTTTCAGCATTTACAGTAAATGTGTTTTTATTACTTTTGTATCAATAGTGAATGTATATGGGGTTAGTATGTTATTTAATGCAACATTTCCCCCAACAGAATTACATTGCCCTAAGCTGCCCAAAAAGAGTGTTACATATTTCATCCATGTCACTCGAAAATCTTAAAAATAGCAGCATTCATTTTCCTAATTATACCGTTAAAACCAAAAGTATTTATATATTATATTATATTTTATTATATTATATTATGAAGTTCCATAAAAAACTGTCAGTATCAGAACATCACCAGTAGTGTAAAATAGCCCTGAACACAACAGCTCAGATGACTCCATAATGCAAAGACATCGATTTAAACAACATGCAAGCTGATTGGTATCAGGGATACATTTACATTTACATTTAGGGCATTTAGCAGACGATAGCAGCGTCCATATGGATGACCATGTTGGATCATGTTGAAAATCATATAGTCTACGAAAGTAAAATACCATTTTCTTCGCTAGAAATAATATCAAAAGGCGTTTTAATGCTGAAACTATCTTAAAATTTCCCATTTTCCACTGAGAATAAATCAAGACATTCGGCAAGACATAACCTTGACATATGTGATGTGTTGCTGTATCTTCAAAGAGTCGCTAAGGGGCTCAAGTGTTTATACGGGTCGTTTTAGATGACATAAACAAACAAGCTATTCTGTTTAGGTTCTAGGACAGGCTGGAATAGGAGCTACTGAGATTTCTTGATGATTTAACGCACCAAAAGGAGTCACCAAGTGGCTCCCCTCCTTTCTCTGAGATTGTGGTTCAATATTCCTTTAGGGAATACCGGTCAGGCCAAATCCCCTTCTGAGACCCCTGGGAGCCACTAGCTAAAAGGTTGGGCTGCTGGATTAATGAGCTTTAAAGCTGATCTTTAACTTGTACCAGTGTTTGACTTTTTGAGCGTGGCATGACCAGTAAGGTCCTCCCCCTAGGCACCCCGGTCCGCTCAGTGCACTCTTTAATTAAAGGGAATCATTGCCCAGTGAATGGATCCAGAGGGCTTTACTTAATACATTTAACAGCTCAATAGCAAACGTGACTCCATGGAAAGTATTTATATGTGTGATCACAGGTGCAGGGGGCCATGGTGATGACATGCTGATACGGATATGCATTATCTTTCATAATTATTTTAAAACCTTGCGACATAGTAACTGTTACACAGGCAATTACCTTCAAAGTGCAACTAGGGGGGTTAATGAAATCGTTATATTCAAAACAATTTGCAGCATGTCTTATTTCAAGGCTCAAGCTTATTGTAGAAGATAGAGATGTAATGAAACCTTTGGAAGACAATATTTGGTAACACTTTATATTGAGGTGCCATAATAAATAGCAAACTAGTCATTACCTAACCCTTTGTTAATATTTGCTAATTGTTACTAAAACATCTATTTGGCACAAGTTAATATTTTTTTTTTCACTGACCACAGAGTGTGGTCCGTGTTAGGGTTAGGGTCGTGTGCTAGGGTTGGGTTAGGGCAAACAACTAATATTTAATTAATAATGGAAAAACTATTAACTTGTACCAAATAGATATTTTTTTCGACAAGCATTGTCGAAAAAGCTTGTGCCAAAAGAGGATTTTTTTCAACAAGCATTATTAATAGTTCTCTTTTACTGGACACAGATCTGCTGATTGTATCATGTGTTTATGTGTTTGTGTGTGTGTGCGTGTGTGTGTGTGTGTGTGTGTGTGTGTGTGTGTGTGTGTGTGTGTGTGTGTGTGTGTGTGTGTGTGTGTGTGTGTGTGTGTGTGTGTGTGTGTGTGTGTGTGTGTGTGTGTGTGTTTCATTGGTTTTTAACTTTTCAGAAATGATTGCCAATGTGATACATTTTTTTCCCCATCCAACTACACCACTAAGTAGGGCAATCGTAATGACACAGCCCCCCAATCTGTGGTGTGCCATTTGTAAGAATTGTGTGAAACCCTTTTATCATCTCCTTGTTCAGTGGGCACATAGACTTCTGACCCTCCAGCAGTCTTTTTGATTGAGTCTTTGGCTTCGGAAAGCTCAGCAGCAAATGTCACAAGCCTCAGTTTTCATTAACATTCCGGTCTTACTCACCAGGCCGTGTGTGTGTGTGTGTGTGTGTGTGTGTGTGTGTGTGTGTGTGTGTGTGTGTGTGTGTGTGTGTGTGTGTGTGTGTGTGTGTGTGTGTGTGTGTGTGTGTGTGTGTGTGTGTGTGTGTGTGTGTGTGAGAGAGTGTGTGTGTGTGTGTGTGTTGTGTGTGTGTGTGTGTGTGTGTGTGTGTGTGTATGTGTGATTGTGTGTGTGTGTGTGTGTGTGTGTGTGTGTGTGTGTGTGTGTGTGTGTGTGTGTGTGTGTGTGTGTGTGTGTGTGTGTGTGTGTGTGTGTGTGTGTGTGTGTGTGTGTGTGTGTGTGTGTGTGTGTGTGTTTGGAACAGGAGTTGGTGTGGGGGCGGGGGGGGGGGGGGTGTGGATTTGCAGTATCTGGCCTCAGAGGATAATAATCAAATCCCTTTACGCTCCCTGTGTTTACTGAGACAGAACAGCAGCCTCACTTAATGGTTCTCCTTGTTTGGCTCTCTCCAGTTTACCCTGCTTGTGTTGGGGCGTGGAAATCTTGATTGCAGAGTGAAATAGTGAATAACATAGAAAAGCAAATGGAATTTGTGTGTGTTTGAAAATACAACTGAGATTTCAACAGAAAATAATAACCGAAAGGAAGACAATGAACTCACTATAGTTAATAGAAGTTTTTACTTAAGATTGCCTAAATTAAAGAGTTTTATTCACGTTCATGGTCAAGCTAAGTCCCGTTAAATGCTGTCAAGCCATTACAGGATACTGTCTTCTTGTCTGTGATTTCCATGCAGGGTCTTGAAAATTCTTATCTCGGAAATTCCAGTTGCCCAGACTCTCTTTTACATGAACCCTAGTAAATAACTAAGTTCAAAACCAGATCTACACCAATAGGAAGATAATGCCATTGGCCGGGGGGGAAAAGCTATTCCGTATTTCTGATAAGAGCAGTTCTTATCAGAATAACCCTTTGACCCTGCTGACCAGTAAACTGCACAAGTTTATCCCTCAAATGTCCTAAATCCAAACATCCTTTTACATTTTATTTCAATTTAGGAAACCCCAAAAAGGTGTCCTTGGAAATCATAAATCTCTTTGTACCATCTTTATTATACTGAAGCCGTGCTATACTGATGCTTTTAAAATAGGTTTTATGCAAAGCAGTGCTTCGTATCTATTGCTGTAAACAAAGAACACCCTTTTCTTATAAAAAAAAAGGTGAATCGTGCACTTGGAAGCCGGTTTTGCGACTGATTTATATGCCCTGTTTAGTTAGTTTCAGACCACGGACCTGGTTCACAGCTGATGATGGATGCCCTCCACTGGCTGGGATTGTATGCGGATGGATGGTGTGAAACGAGCATGTTAAAAAAATAAAATCTTATTCTCAAATAATGGCTCAAAAACAATATGAAGTGTCCCAAGTGGGTCAACATTATCCCTAGTATAAGGCTCCTCAGAGAAATGTCGATTATGCAAATAGGTTATTATATTTGCTTTTGATTATTTTGATTCAATTAGATAGTGTCTGGTGCCCTCCATCAAAATCACTAGTGATACAAATGAAATATCACTCAACACTGTCAGAAGATTTCATGATGAAAATATGCTGCCTGAAGTAAATTCTACCAGTCTTTACTTCTACTACTTCTTGCAACCATTTTATTTATTTATTTTAACCCTAACCCTAACCCTAACACTTAGCTCAAAGTCCCTGCACCACTTTAAAGCACACTTGTGATTGATTGAATAATGGGGCTGATCTTTTTTGTTTGATTTCCAGTTATAGCGCCCCCTGTCACCAAAGCGGGATTTTACCTCGCAGAGACTTGCTTAAGCACAGTTTCTATACGTCTACCAACTCTGAGTGGTTCACCTTCGGAATGGTTGACGTCTGCATTTCTTCCCCATTGACTCCCATTATAATAAATTATCAATGGAACATTTGCTGAAGTGACTGGTTAATATAATACTAATATCCATTTAGTTATGCCATATAATTTAATTTATAACGCCCAAGCCTTTATGGGCAAAATGAAAACCTCATCATCTTTAGGAGGAGATAAAATATAGTCACATTTCAGAGGCCTAGATATTGCTCGGCTTTGAGACATATCAAAACATAAAACACTTTGTTTGCAGGGATGAACCATGAATCAAATTGTTTTACTCTCCATTTTTTTTTGTTTTCTCATGATTTGCTGCCTTATGGTTGTCAGTATCTGGTGAACAAGAATTTAGCTATTCGAGATAGACTGCGGAAGTGGGCCATTGGTCAAAGTGATGCTGTGCGTGTTTGTGTGTGCATGTTTGTGTGTGTGTTTGTGTAAATGTGTGTGTGTGTGTGTGTGTGTGTGTGTGTGTGTGTGTGTGTGTGTGTGTGTGTGTGTTGTGTGTGTGTGTGTGTGTGTGTGTGTGTGTGTGTGTGTGTGTGTGTGTGTGTGTGTGTGTGTGTGTGTGTGTGTGTGTGTGTGTGTGTGTGTGTGTGTGTGTGTGTGTGTGTGTGTGTGTGTGTGTGTCTGTGCGTGTGTGGGATGCTGCACAGTATACCCTATTCAGAAACAGTTGACTGAGTCCAACTAAGAGTTGGGAAGACCTGAATGTGGTAGGCAGTATACTAGCAATCGCTGAAGGGGATGGTATTTTTTCAGTTTTCTGGCATAATGCCGATAGGACTAGAGAGCAGAGGTTCTCCAAACACAACATTTTTTTTCAAATCCAAAAGGAATTTCTAATGAAATGACAGCATGATATGTATTCAAAAAAATCCTATTATTTTATGAAATTTAAAATAATGATTTTTTGTTTTCTGTTCTGATTAAAATGATTTTAGCTTAACAGCCAGCTTAGCAAGTGACTTTAGCAAGGAAATGTACAGTGCGCCTTTGTAGTTCCCACTTAAAGAGAAAATATAGAATGTAATCAAACAAAATTGTAGTCAATAATGGAGCTGCTTTTTGATAGAAAGTTACAGTGCTACCATGAAACACACACTGACTGTATTATAATTGGTTAAAGTATTTTGTATTTGAACATCATTTTCTGTAACTTCAATTATTTCCTTTAAATTGAATGGACATTTTACCTTGTTGTAAAACAGGATTAAATGGGGGCCATATTGTAGTGATTTATATAAGAAGCTAATGCAAATTAAATGCATATCTTGTGTTTTTGAGTGTACCAGATATTCTTTAGACATGATGAGAGTGGCATGGACTAGGACCGAGGACAAGCACCTGTGCAGCCTCCTACAACATCAAATCAACCAGCAGCACAACAAGCTTATTGAATTAATGTAAAAAAGCGAGCCAGGCCCCAGCTCAGTAATTATAAATCAAGAGCAATCAGCAGAGCATAATTGATTCAGTAATTGTGTTTGCTTTCTTGAGCAAGGCCCAAAACTTTCCCAGCATGAATCATGGTAAGATGCCATTGCTGTCACAGCACTGCAGCAAATGTTGTGTCAATATTTAAACATTGAAGTTAGTTTAAAGGTTCCTTACAGCAGAAAATATTATTTTTTAGGACTTAGGACTGGTTGAGGTATTTCATAAATGCTATCTCAGAATAAATATCTCATACATTCTATCTCAGAAGAAATATCTCATATAAAAGCCATCTCAAGTTGTCTCAGATGTGTCATCCCATACAAGCTATCTCAGAGTAGCTATCTCTGATCAGTTTTCTAAGGAGCTATATGACAGGAGCTATCTAATATCAGTTATCTCAGAGGAGCTATCACAGAGGAGCTATCTCAGAGGAGCTATCACAGAGGAGCTATCACAGAGGAGCTATCTCAGAGGAGCTATCTCAGAGGAGCTATCTCAGAGGAGCTATCTCAGAGGAGCTATCTCAGAGGAGCTATCTCAGAGTAGCTATCTCTGATCAGTTTTCTAAGGAGCTATATGACAGGAGCTATCTAATATCAGTTATCTCAGAGGAGCTATCACAGAGGAGCTATCTCAGAGGAGCTATCACAGAGGAGCTATCACAGAGGAGCTATCTCAGAGGAGCTATCTCAGAGGAGCTATCTCAGAGGAGCTATCTCAACGGAGCTACTTCAGAGGAGCTATCTCAGATCAGCTATCTCAGATCAGCTATCTCAGATCAGCTATCTCAGATCAGCTATCTAATTTCAGCTATCTCAGGCAGGCTCACCGTTTCACAAGGGACTCAAGGGCGTCAAGATTGCATGCCCACCTTCAATTGAATCGGCCCCTCCTCTGTCTGGATCTGGTTATCTAGAGGGGTGACAGAAACAGTCAGGTTCTGCCGCTCCAACGACTCTGCCGTCGCGCCCGATAAGAGAGACAGGGAACAGGCGGGCCTCATGATCACTCAGCGCAGGGACAGCCCTCAGCCCTCCTGCACTCTGGCAAAGGAGACACTCTCTCTTTGTCTCTTTCAGCCTTATGAGTTCTACATGACACATAGGTCATTGCTCTTAATTAACACATTATTAGCTCTTATTATACATAGTTGATATTTATTATTTATATATATTTATTTATTTTCCTGATATCTGTCCTGATATTTATATATATGTTCTTTAATTTCTCCTCTTTTTCTAACACATTTACCAGGCACTTCGATTTACAAACAGTCAATTGTGGTTAAATTCCTTCCCGAAGCCAGTACAACTTGCTCATGGTTTTTCTTGGAGACTAATCCCCACTGCCATCTCTGTCCACACTTCATGGCTTGAATGCACATGGAAAAATCAAGGCCAGCACCATGTTTTTGCTTGAGGAAAGCAAAAATATTGTAATGTAAAACAATATTGTAAAACAAATATTTCTGTTCAATGACCCATTGCTGCCAGCAACATCAAGCGCCATCTGAAGTTCAGAGGCCCTAATGCTGCTCTATTCCTCCCCCTCTCTGAGTAGCTGCATGTTGACAGTCCCTTACGTTCCCTTCCATTTCATACCTGTCATCCCACATGAGCCGTCACAGAGCCAACAGCCTGCACCGTATGAGCCAGTGGTTCCCATCCTTGGGGTCGGAACTCCACTTGGGGTCCCATGATAGGCATATTGGGGCAAACATGGAGAAATTGGGGTTACAATTATCAAAAGTCTCAATCATGCTTCCGAAATCGTGTCAGTGGTTGGTGACATTTTTATGAATTTACAATTTCCTTTGTTTTCTGCCATTTATATGGCGGAAACAAAGGTAAATGTTAAATTCATAAAAAAAAAATAAAATAATAATAATAATAATAATAATATTTTTCCAATAAAACATTGATAAAGGCAAAAAGAAGACAATGACATTGGATAAATACACTCAAACAGTGTGAATGCACTTGGCTTGCTACTTAGGAATATGGAACCAGCATCTGGAACCGTGCAGTCATGTGAAACATGTCAGAAAGTCATGGTTTTCGACAAAAACTTGTATTCCCATTAGACTGGTTGAAATGTCAAACTGTCGCAGTCTGACTCCTCCACAACAGCATTGATTTGCTTCTTTTTTTTTCTGAATCTCTGTCGTCGTCAGCCTCAATCACCCGTGGCCTTGGCTATTTCTCTGCTCTGGTCTGCTCCGGGGGCCACTCGGAGAAAGGCTCTTCCCTCAACCTGTTGGAGTGGAGTGGACCGTCTGCCGGCTTATTGCGGGTTGTCGGAGAGCAGTAAACACTCATTTTCATGGCTGTCAGTTGGCTGAAGGCGGTTAGCGGTGTGGAACGCATCGCAGAGTATATCAGCCACGTCTCCAAGAGCGGCTCCCTGAAGCCAGGGGGCCCAGGCTCTTTTACATTCCGCTGGTCATATCCCCGGGAAATATTGCCCCTGCTTCTGAGTCTGCTTACATCGTGGTTTCCTTACCTTCGGTCCTTGGGAGTTGCGAAATATATGAGAATCACTATTGTGTGTGAACACATGTTTTACTGATATATATAATCAGACGTTTGTGATTGTTATTATTTATTTTTTTCCTCAAAGAAACAAAAGTGCCCTACTGCTGGCTATAGCAGGATGATTATGTCCCCTTATTCAGCCTGTTGACCTCGAACCATATAGAGTGCTCAATTACATGTAATATGTTCCTTTCCTTGTTTCAAGAAAGATGTCCTCCTTGTTTTCTACGACGTACTTTGGCTTCTCTTGTGAATCGTAGTCATCCAGATTCAGCTTGGAAAAGCACAGACCCAATCTGCAGTTCCTTAATGGTACAGACAGCACAATTGATTTCAGGCATTGGAAGATAGTATCTGTATGTTTGGCCTGCCAGAGAAGGGAGTTCATAGGAAAGTGGGCTACATATATGTGGCTGCAGAGACTTTGCCTGGGTGGATGCTGCCTAGACATGTGTACCAGCAAGGAACTCAATCCATTTCAACCAACGTCCACAAGCTCCCCCACACTATTGCCTCCCAAACCCAAATTGAGCTTTGATCAATTTCTGTATTTAGTGGGAAAATCCATTCAACGAAAACATTACCAAACAAGATTCTTGACAGCCATTTATATATGTTCTTGTTGTGTTGTGTGCTTCTGGTTGTAAAATGACACGGTGTGGTTCGTTATGCATGTTTAAGAATTTGTGTGTTCCCTGTGTGATTGTGATTGTGTGTGTGTGTGTGTGTGTGTGTGTGTGTGTGTGTGTGTGTGTGTGTGTGTGTGTGTGTGTGTGTGTGTGTGTTGTGTGTGTGTGTGTGTGTGTGTGTGTGTGTGTGTGTGTGTGTTGTGTGTGTGTGTGTGTGTGTGTGTGTGTGTGTGTGTGTGTGTGTGTGTGTGTGTGTGTGTGTTTATGCGGGTGTTCACAGTGGATTGTGTGCGTGTACAGGTTTTTGTCAGGTGATCCATCAGATTGTAACACACAGAGCAGCTGTGGTGGTGAAGTGCTTGATCTTCTCCTAGGGCTGCCATCCACTGGTAGCCCCCACACCGCTCCCTATATTTCTTCATCTAATTGGATTGCAGCTTGTCAGCAAGTCATCCCTCCACCGCCACACACCGCCTCTGCTGCTGTTTGCTCTGCCAAGTGTTCTCGACTCTATCTATCTATCTATCTATCTATCTATCTATCTATCTATCTATCTATCTATCTATCTATCTATCTATCTATCTATCTATCTATCTATCTATCTATCTATCTATCTATCTATCTATCTCATCCATCCATCCATCCATCCATCCATCCATCCATCCATCCATCCATCCATCCATCCATCCATCCATCCATCCATCCATCCATCCATCCATCCAATCCATCCATCCATCCATCCATCCATCCATTCCATCCATCCATTCCATCCATCCATCCATCCATCCATCCATCCATCCATCCATCCATTCTCCATCCATCCATCCATCCATCCATCCATCCATCCATCCATCCCATCCATCCATCCATCCATCCATCCATCCTCCATCCATCCATCCATCCATCCATCCATCCATCCATCCATCCATCCATCCATCCATCCATCCATCCATCCATCCATCCATCCATCCATCCATCCATCCATCCATCCATCCATCCATCCATCCATCCATCCATCCATCCATCCATCCGTCCGTCTATTTGTCTGGCTATCCGTCTGTCTGCCTGTCTGTCCATACCCATCTATATTTCTGTTAATTTTTTCTGTTTATCTGTCTGTCTGGCTGTTTGTCTCCTCCTGCCTGCATTTCTGTATCTGTTCTACAGTCTGCTTGTATTTATGCTCTGTATTTATTTCCCTCCTCCTTCCACGCCTCGTTTTCAGCTTTCCAAGTCTAATCATGTTCAATTGTACACATCTGCCCTCCTTGCACTGAGGCATCACACTTGGTTTTGTAGAAGGGCGTCAGCATTCAACATGTTGTTTGTTGGTGCTGGTGTATCCAGGGCGTGATGAAGACTCACCTCAGAGTAGATCCACAGTGACAGATGTATCGTAGCTTCCTTCACTCTAAAACAACACTTTAGTGGTACTGACAGATCCGCAGCGCCTGCATACCTGGACCAAGGTTCAGATACACGTTTAGTTTAGCCTATTCAAGAAAATAATTGCTGAATATATGTGGTAATGGTTGTTTCACGTCTTTACAGTAATATACCCTTTGAGAAAAAGTTGCAATTGGTCTTTTTGCAAAAACTTGGCTGGCAACTGCCATGAAACTCACAAATGTGTAATATATTGAATGGTTTCATTCCTCACCTTTGCACTTGTAGTGGATGATGAGTATCATCCACCACACTAACTATTAAAGTGCTTTGAGAAGTTCCATTTAATAGTGAATTATTGTTATAAATATAACAATAAATCACAATTCTAGGCATAACTGGGCCGATGGATCCAGGCGTGTCTCAGTTTATTTTCCATGTGCAGTGTTGTTTGTGTTTGTGTTTTAAAACAATTCAAAGGGGACACCGTACACCACAGCATGGCATCAAATCATTGAATTGTTGCTGATTACGCAGAAACAGCACAGTTCCTGTCACTCTGCATTTTTTTTATGGCCACTGCCAAGCAATAAATAGCATGTCTGGATTACAGTGTGTTATGTGAGGGAAAAGAGTGTCTAATTGCACTGGCTTTGTACAGATTCACAAAGAGTCAGGCGGCTTTGCTAATCTAGGGCTCAAGGCTGGAAGCTTTTGACAAAATAATCAAAATATGGAAAATGTGGAAATGACGAGCGGATTGATTTGGATTCAGAACATGATGTTGAGGGAAAATTCCGGATTGTGTTTTTCATTATTTCACAGTCTCAAATGTGAAAATAATATTCAATATGATCTCATGTTTTATTTCCCAAATGTGATTATTTTCAAATCCTCTCCAACAATGGTTGATTTGTAAGATTGAAACTTCTATGTTTGTTGGTTCTTGGGAATGTTGGTTCATGGACCTGAGACTTTAAAGTATGCCCTCAAAGATGCATACATTGTCTGAAGATGTCGAAAGCTTTTCTGTGACAAAACAGTCCTTTGCTTGTGAAAGGTGTCCTGAAGTCTTTTAGGGGCAGACTGTTATTATTGACTTGTTGGCTTTAAGTTGGAGATCAATGCATATCCGCTGATAAGGGCTATAATGACCTATTGGTCTGCCTATAGTCTTTGTTCTTAGCCATTAAGGAATGGGCAACTGACCTTAAGTGAAGGTATCATGTAGAAGTAGTTCCTCTTTAATTTTCACGCATGGCATGGACAAATGCAAATGTTTTTCCAATAAGTAACATGCAACATGTTTCAATCACATTATTAAATAATTTAATAACTAAGGCTACATTCGAATTTGATAGTATTATTGAATATGTTTGATGGTTTTGGAATGGAGCTGAATTTAAAAGAGATTGCGCTGTTTTTTTGTTTCTTTTTATGAAAAACTGGGTTTGTCAGAGACCAAAGAGATAACTGTCCCATATGATATACTGAACTATCGACTTGAATAAATATGACTGAATAAAATGGTTTGTAAATGGAGGGTTAGTTGGCTACCTAGAGTATATCTAAAAAGGCTTTGAAGGTAAATTTCTGGCTATTATTCTGTAGGTGCAGGATCGATAAGGTAAGGGACATTTTTAAGTGGGGAACATTTTGCTACAGGCAACATTGGGTCAAGGACCTGGTTTGTATTCAGTAGGAGAAAAATGACTCTCTGAAAAATCTATTCTGCAGACAGAATTTACAAACACGGTCAGTATTGTGTGTAGAATGTGCTAGCTGCTGCTGCATTATTTGACCAATCCATTTTGCACAAACAATTTGGTAAAAAGCAGACTTTTTAAAAAAGCATTATGCTTACGAATTCGCATCAATTCAACACAAATACGCACATAAAAACAAACACTTGCACACTCAGGGGACACAATCTTTACCTTTCATCCAATCATGATATTGCTTCACTCTATCATCAACAGGACTTTTGATATTAACACACACACTCACACACAGGCACGCACGCACGCACGCACTCACACCATACGCACACACACACACACACACACACACACACACACACACGCACACCCCCCACACAGACACATACACACACACACACACACAAACACACACAGACACGCACACGCACATGCATCTTTAAACCACACACACAAACATAAACAGACATACAAGTACACATACTCAAACACACCCGCACACACACCCACACACACACACACACACACACACACACACACACACACACACACACACACACACACACACACACACACACACACACACACACACACACACACACACACACACACACACACACACACACACACACACACACACACACACACACAAATCTTTCAATCCTTACCTGTCTCTAATTTCACCAATCACTAGAGGCATGGTTGATTCTTACTTTTTCTTGCTGAATGGAAGAATGAAGGAAATCCTTTTCGATCCTTTCCTTTTCGATCTATTAGTCATCGTAATAGTATTCCCTCAGCATAGTCTAGCGGGTGCATATTTTACCCTATTTCTTACAGACACGTTGTGGGCCTTCAGGCTGCTATCTGGCTGTGTCTCCCTGCTGGTAACTCCTGTGAACTTAAATGATTGGGATTTGTAATGAGCTCATTGTTGATTCAGTGGGCCAGCTCTGGGGGATCCATCAAAGTAGGCTCTTGTGGCAACATGTCCCATTGTTTTTTCAGATTTTTACCCTTTTATGATATAGTGTGGAAAATAAATGGCAGAATGATGGTACGTTTGCTTTTTTCAGAGGATGATTCAGATTCAATAATTAATTAGGCTTGTATTGTAATCAAACATTAAAAAAAACATGTGTAGATACAGCAGACAGCTCACCAAAAGGAGGTCATACTTTATACATCTACTTCTAAGAGATAAGATGGGTACATTACAATATTCACACCTGTTTGCTCTCTGTGGAAAGGAGTTATACCGCACGTTCAATGCGGCACATTTTGTCTGGTCTTTTGAATTATTTTCAAGATGCTTCAAGCGACAATGGGCCGGGTGTGTCTGTAAGAGGCCTGAGCCATTACCCTCTCGCTTTGAGGAGAAAAGGTGCCGGCTGGGAAGTGGAGCGGCGACAATGATTGTTTGAAGCAGATTGCTATTAGCTGGTAGAGAGGGGGGAGCTATTATGGTGGAAATGAAGCATTGTTAAAGAAACATAAGACTTCCCTTGGCGGATGATAGCCTCCTGAAGGGGTCTCCGATTAGATCTGGCAGGTGCTCTTGGGGAGGGGAGAATGGTTTGTTACGCTACAAGAATATTCCCGGCTCATGAAATCCGCTTAGCGAGGAATATTAAGTGTCATTACAAGTGGTAGTATGGGAGGAAGGAAGCACACTGATGTGAACGATTTAACAAGCGCCGTTCGCCTCGCGCTCTTATGGTTTCCCCCAGAGTCTCGTTGGCTAGCAGTCGACTCATGGGAAGATATCCACAACACAAGTGTGACAGTCGTGTTAAAGTGGTGCGCAGACCAATTTGAACGCAATTTAAAAAGTTCAGAGAGTGAACCAAATACTTTACCTCTGTGGTTTGGTGTGCAGCAATGTTTAAAAACATCAATATATTGTTCCTTTGAAGCCCACAGTATCGCAAATGTATACAATGTATTGCATCCAATGTGTGCCATGCATAGTATTCCCTTTCCTATCTCTGGAATATACAATCCAATCGATGAATAATAATAATAATAATAATTTAAATAAAAAACTGCAATTGATCCATCTGCAGTGATCCGTCTTTTCAAGTTGCATTGATAAGCTGAACACCGATATATTTGGATCCACAGCATCTGGCTCTAAGGACCGCCCCGGCCGCTCCATGACCCCGGGAAGCCCCCTGCTGAGTGCCGCCAGCGCGGCCCCCACCACCAAGGACACCAGCAGAAGGCTGCCCATGGTCACCACGGCCCCTCCGCTCAACATCCCCCACCAGCGTTCGCCCTATCACAACCCTTCCTCCCAACAGCCCCCGCTGGGCCCCTGGGCCCGGCCCCACTACGGTGAGGGTGGCCGGGGGGGGGATAACCGTCGCAGTCCCCTTCCCTTTTCCACCAGCCAGTTTTCTGGGGCTCCGCATGTGGCTGTGCACGGGAACGTCCCACCGTTCCCCGTCACCCCCCCGCTGAAGAGCACACAGGCCGGATACGGGAGTGCTCCTGGGGAGGGGGCTGACCACCCCGGCCAGTGGCCCATCCCCGTCTTAGCGCACACCCCCGAACCCCCTCGTCTTCCAGACCCCTCTGACCGAGCGGCCCAATTGCAGTTGCGAGACATGGAGCTGCCTGCCCGGGTGTCTCCTAGTGCCACCACTACTGCTAGCACTACGTCTACTGTACCAGGGAAAGACACAGCAGTTGTGGGCGCACTACTGCTGAGAAATGACTCGTCTGCCATGGGCGGCAGCACATTAGCAGGTAGTCCCAGTGGTATGGACGAGGGGACCACTAGCATAACGGCCACCCCACTTAGTCCAGGTAAGAGAAGGTAGATGTGTGCATCCTGCTGCAAAAAACACGAGTAGAACTCTGATGCTTTATTGTGTCCAGAGCAGAACCCAAAATAAGCACACTCAAACTTTTCAAAGAAATGTTCTAATTGATAATTGCAAAACTAAATGGAAACAATAATTTTTCTTAACAGTTTGAATTTGGTTTTGGCATATTTTTATTACCGGTAATCAGATTTGCAAGGCAAAGCAACAAAAACTCAGCAAAATATATTCTGTTTCTTTTTTCACAGTCTTTTCACAAGGCTTTATCCAGGGAGATATGCAAACCAGAAATGTTTGAAACATATGTGGGTGTGTGCGTGGGTGGGTTGGTGTGATACAATATGGCAGTAATTGTATCAGCTCAACACATAATACGTTGTTGACAGATGACTTGCATGGAGAGTGTTGGTTTCTTCAGAGGGAAACTCATCACTTTTTATCTCAGGGAGAAACCAAGAAGACCAGAACCTGTCTGTTCTGTGCATTAGAAAATATTAAATTTCATCATTATGTGATTCGATTACAATCATAAAATTTGGTACACAATTCAATCAATCAATAATAATAATAATATGCGTAAAGTATTGATTATGCAAATGCAAATTGTTACATGTCTCTGTTCTAACATTGAAATCAATGTGAGAGTTATCCTTGATTCTCACGTTTAAAATTGATGTCTTAGCAATCAATCTAAATCGACATATTCCTTTGGTTTTCAGACTGTCCAGAAGACCCTCTCAGCCTCAGTCATTGTCACTGCCTCAGTCATTGTCGTCCTGTTTCAACACATGATATGTCTTCATCACTGCAGCGTCCTGCCACATGGACTTCGGCGGGCCTCAGGGCGTTATCCAGGCTCTGCCACAGGCCATATCTGCTGTCCACTCTGCGACCGACTGCACCTACAAGGTCATCGTGTACATGGGCTACGGAGTGGAGATCCAGGTAGGAAACAGTCATGGGGCGCCCCCCCTGTAGGGATTAAGTGACCACTTCAACTCAAAATTAAATGAAATAGGCCAGAACATGACTATTCTTGTTCTTTCTCTTCTCATACTTTATTCACTTTAATTATTCCCACATGTATTTTTTAATTGTTCAGATATATCCATTAAATATCAAGTAAAAGTACTTTAACTTAGATTTAAGCGCTATTATTTGAGTGTATTTTTAAATGGCAAAGCCATCCATCAGCTGTTAGTAATGGAAAGGCTCTGTGAGAATATTTGTTTCCAGCTGGCTGCCTGGCTTTATATGAGACAATTCCGAATTTTGACTGCTCCCGGCTCATTTCTGACAAACCAGGGCATTTCTATTATATAGATTTATATTTATTTTCTGATTGGTTTCGGGAATCCATCTTGCCTGACAATCAAAAGTGCGAAATGCAACCCTTCTCAATGGACGATGTGGAAGGTTGGTTGCTTAGTTTCAAAATTGTGCTCTCTGCACTCTGTCTTAATACCTCTCCTATCGTACATACAGCAGCTGTAAAGCATTATATATCCATGCTAATATATTGATGGCTTTTATGCAATTGAAATCCTCAATGTGACTTACGGACATCAAAATCAATAGAAGGATTGCAACCTATGCACTGTGTGGTCTTCTTTGTATTGATATTGTGTTGCCTGTTCATAATGACTTTGGACAGAATCCAACATTTTTCTTGTCATGTTGAAATCATTGGTCTCGTTGACCCAGTTGAAATACTGCTCCATGGATGTGCCAGAAAAATGTTTGTAGTTATGTAGTTAGCATGTTTACTCTTTTAGGAACCCTCTGAAGCGACCCTCTCTGGCGATATATTGGGCTCATGCTGTTAATATGATGCGCATGAAGTCAAATCTTTATTTTCACTGTCCTCTGTGCCATATTTAATGTGACAGAGTTATAGGATTTAACCAGAGGGATAGCATTAGTGGAAAGACCTAGAATTCCAGTATGATGATTCTTGAAGTTGCTCACTCACTCAATATACTCAGAGTACCCAAACATAACAGTAGAGCAGACAGAGTTTTAGCAAAAGGATTTCTGTGGTTGTTGTTTTGTTTAAAGATAAGCTTCCTCATGTGTTTCTTCCATGCTATCATTCACAATTAGGCCTTTCTTCTGCACAGCTCCTTCCCTTCTGGTGTGTGAAAGGTGGGCAGAGAAGGGGAGCCACGTAAGTGCTCAGGCAGGGAGGCATATAGCAGGCCTGTCCCCAATGTCACCACCACAAAACGTGTTTGGCTTATTCAGATAACTGACGGACGCTTCCGGCAATTACAACCACTCCTTCCACTCTGGGGTACTCAGAGTTGCTGTGAGGCGTCTGACCTATTGAGGGAGGCTGACTCTGTGATTTAAACCGAACCTCTCCCTCTCTACCTGCGCGCCTCCCTCGCCCCGCATGATTAACTCTGAGAGCAAGGCTTCTTCGCCGCGCATAAAATATACAATGGCCATTACGCCGCTGACCTTCCGGATGCCTGGGCCAATATATTTATGATATGAAAAATGAATATGTGGTTGCAAATCATCGCCAATGAAGCGTCCCGCTGCTCCCTGTCTCTCGGCTAGGGCGAGGAGAGGGGAGAGGATCACAGGAGGGAAGAAGAAGCAGACTGCCTAGCTGTCTGCCTTGCTTTCATTATTCAGAGTGACCTCCATGTTGGATTCTGCTTAGGTTGTGGACACTAATGAATTGCTCATGGATTATTTGTCCTCTGGCCTTTGTTTGTTTATAGGCCCCTTTTTAAATGTATTGTGGGTGAAATGTATCCCCAGCTTCTCTTAGTTAAATTAGCAAACCACAAAAAGTGCTCGGGCCCTAGAGAGACCGACAAAAACATTTGAAACAGACTTCAGATGACTAATCTTCAATGAACCTTTTGGGTTAACTGCTCTATTATACATTAAGGCTGTGGTTGTAATGTGCCTTATCTACAAATAATACATCCTGATTAATGTACTCTAAGTCCATGTCTTTGTCCACTGTAGATTGGACAATGGTTAATCACGCAAGATAGGACAGAATTCCTCATCTGATTGAGATTGATCATTTATTATTGTATTTAATAATCATTCATGCAGACAAATATAGCATATTAATTGTTAGATTGTTGAACACAAAGCATGTGGATATATGCTTCTAATAAAGGATAGAGTGGAGGAGAGGGAGAAAGTGAGAAGAGGAAGACTTTGGACGACTGTCCGAATATAAAATTCCAGTTCAAAGGTTCACTTCACAAATGCATTTAGGGAGATAAATATTGATGAGTGTTTGACGTAAACATGAACACACACATACAAAAGAACGTTTTTGAATTCTAGCTAAATTTGAGTTGACTTCATGGTTTTAGAAACTTAAAAAATAATAATTGATTCAATTTTTATGATTAAGCAGTTGTCAGGGCACAACATGGTGTTGGATAATGTTACATAAGATATCAGGTCAGTAGAATGGCAATTGCTCTATGAACTATACATTATGATCTATCTATACTTTTCTTTAGGGCAAGGCGTGATGGAAATTGAATACACTAAACTTTGTCAATGTGTACAGATTGCAATATATTGCTGTGTTATTATCGTCATCTTCATGTGCTATTCGTTTTTAATATTCAGCACTGTGTAATGTTTAACATCATATGCATGGATTGGGGTCAATACACAACCATTACACAACCACACTACCAATACCCATGCCATGGGGTGCATGTGCATGCACACATGGACACAAACTTATACAGCTCTATTACAACCAAATGTATAAAACTGCTTTTTGCCTTACAGGACATTTACTAGGACATTTAGCTTTTCAACCACTTCTAAGACATTGAGGGCTTAGCCCAGGACCTTTATAAATAAGAATATATTGATCTCTGTGGGTGGTACAGTCAAGAGCCGAAAGTATGATTGAGTGCCTATTCTAAAACAACACAGACAGACCGGCTAAATGATCGAGACGATTCAACCTTTAATCTTTTCCAATACGCCCTTCATAATTGAGTAGGTCTATGCTTTGACACACATATAGAAGAATGGTTTTCTTTAAGAAGGGTCTAATAAAGCCATGGGTATTGCTTGGACCAGCTATATTGAAATGCAGGGTACCTACATCCTTCCTGGCATGTGGACCATTTTCAGATTGATTAAAATCATTGATAGGGAGATTTCGATCGTTCCTTGACATTGGTAAGGACATGTCCATACCGTTCCACCCTAAACCTACGCCAATGGCCACAGTAGAAATAAAGAACAAGAAAATGAGTTGCTAGGACAGGGTCTTTACGCATCACTTTAAAGGCATATGTTTAGCTCGGGGGTATTGACTCATCGATCGATATTCTCAATTGCTGTGCCGAGCTAGACACCACCTTAGTTCGATAAAGCAGCAGTTCTATCTTTGGCCTTGGGCCGCTGTAGGGATGGCAGAGATTGATTGCTAAGCGTTTGTCACTACGGTGACACCCGGAGAGGCCTAGGCAGCGCTCATTTCTTGTCGGAGTAACTGCAATTATCTAGTTGGTATTTGCAAAGAAAATATGTTTATAAAATGTCAAATGAATGACAGAGAAATTAAGCAATACATACTGTAGTTGTTGCTCTTGTAAGGTAGAACCGCTCAATTGGTAATGCGGCCGGATGGGTATAAAGTTTATATAATCTAAATTGTTGCTTAAAAGATGCTCATCGAAATATTGTCCTTCGTATTGGAGAAGGTTATTCATATACACATCTACACATCATCCATAATTGACTCACCCTTAGATCGCCAAAATTGGGCTTATCTAAAGGTGTTTGTAAGGGTGTTAGAGAGACTGTTTGTGAGTTAAAAAAAAAATTCAAGAATGCATATAGAAAACAACATGCTCCTCACACAATAAAGTGACACAGAGCGGTGAAGACAGCGATGGTTGCCTTCTCCTTCAAAGTGTAGCTACAAAACCCAGATGACCTGAGATGGCTTCAATTAGAGCTTTCCTCACGGGAGCTCTCTCTCATGGTAGCCGGGAACCAGGAGGCCTCATGACACTGGAGGCACTTCACTCGGCAGGTGAGGTAGACGTCACACTCTGTGGTTATCTCGCTGTAATTGTTTCTGCCACCCTGCTCCCTGAACCTACCAAAACGGGTGGTAGAAGTGAGAACACAGAGAGAGACACTGATTGGTGTAGTCGTTTGCATCTCCTCCCATAGCGTGTCCCAGTTGTGCCGGAACAATCTCTTATCAACTTTGCCGAACCCCTCTCTGCAGCAACACACTCAAATGCCTCAGTTCAGCGAAGGCTGTCTAAGATCATTCACGGTTGGGACAATTATGGAGTAGAGATCACACAATCTTCTTGTTAGTCTTGCCTATTTAATCCATCCGGATATACTGAGGTGCCTCATTTCTTCCTGTGAGTGACATTGTTGTTTTCGTTTTTATAGCAGACACACCATGCGGGGTCACAGGTGTATAAGGCAGAGTGAATCACAAAGAAAAGCATATTCTGTAACATCACACGCTCCTCTCTCTCCCCAGCTCCCTTTCTCTCCGTCTCTCTAATTCTCTCCCTGTGCAGTCTCTATCCCCTCAACTATTGTACCTGCCTGTTGTTGCTTCATGGTTTGAGGTGTTCATGTCGGGGGGCTGAGGAAGGCTCCTTCTGCAGTGTGTGATGTGCAGCACTTTGAATCCTCTCCAGTTTTTAAGTATAAGCCACACTTGATGGGCGGGGCTATCAGCATTCTGCAGCCATGGTTGACACACGCACACGCACACGCACACGCACACGCACACGCACACGCACACGCACACACACACACACAGCACACACACACACACACACACACACACACACACACACACACACACACACACACACACACACACACACACACGTTTGTGTGTCTATATGTGATGAACACATGCACAAATGCATTAATATGTTCTATGTTCTCTGAGAGGCACCTCTTCATTCCCCCTCCCCTCGTCCTTGGGTTCCTCTCTTGGGATTAAGGAATCTTCAAGACTGCCCATCTCCTCCAGCCTTGATACTGGATTGTATGAGGTGAGAGAAGAAAGACAGTGTCAAGAAGAAGAATGCATTTAAAATAGAGACCAGATAATAGGAACTAAATCTCACTGCATAGAATTTTGAGAGGTAGATAAGCGACAGGGCTGCGATAAGGAAGAGGAATAAATGGAATGCTGAATAGAGACCGACAGAGAGGAGCAAAGCAATTGGAGCCCAGGGGGTTGGTGTCAGACGTTGGGGTGAATCGATTGTGTGAGGTTAATAAAGTTGCCCTTGGGCTCCGTTTTAGCAGGAGTTGGTCAATACATTAGGCCAATCCGGTGTTACGCCCCGCTGATAGGGAGAGTGGTGGATGGCAATACTGCAGACAGATACATGCATCATATGATCAGCTGCTGGAGAATCCTCCTGTGTCCCTGTGACTTCATTGCTGTTAATGAAGCTACTCTGCTTTTGTGTTGTAAATACACTTAATACAGCTACTGCTGTTTATTCAGGAAAGGCATGGCTAACAAAAGGCTAAATTGCCATATATAGATGTTGGAAAATATACATTTAATATTATATTATTATTATACAGTTATATGAAGAACTAAAACAGACAGGCTTGCTTAACATGATCTTTGGATGGCGTTTGGAATAGCACAATTAATGTCTCTTCGACGTTAATAGAATAAATGCTGTTATTGCTTTTGTACTAATACTACATACAAACATAAAACATAAAAGGAAAAGCATAATTTTGCAGCGATTGTCTAGTGCTTAAGGCGACATGAAATGTATATTTTATTTTTTCGTGTTTTTGATCTCACAGTCAATGTTTCTGTTTCTACCAAATTGTTGGTTTCAAAAAAAGGTCCTTCCTTTCATCCTACCAAGCCTGTTAATTACATCCAGATTTGAAGGACAAGTTATTCAGACTTGGAACCCTTGTCTTACTCACACTTGCTATAAACACACCTTGCTCAGCATACCATATTTTGCATTTATTTACCTCTTTATATTCACTAGCTGCTCGGCCGAAGCTCTGCTTTTCCTTTTCTTCCCCTTATTCAAAAATCTATTTTGTGACAAGCGGTTCAGGATTGCATTAATAATGAAATAGCAGTAGACAAGGCGACTGTTAAAAACAAGCTCAGTGTGGAAAAATAAATACTGTGGATATGGATACACAAAATAACAATTTCTCTATTATTCAATGGGGGGGATACCACATCATTAAATGTTAAACTATCAAGAGGATGCTGCATGTTGTAATGTATTATTCTTTAAAAGACAAACCCTTCAGTTCTTGACCTCGAGTAGGCACCGCAAAGGCAGCCCTCTGCCCTGGTGTATTCACGCCAGCCCTGAAATAATATTTGAAATGGTTATTGATGATAAAGAATAGAAAGGGACTCTCAGTGTGACGTGTTCAGTTTCCTTTCAAACAGCCATACCTCCATCAGCCCTTTTCCTTTTTTTCACACTGTTACTTGTGATATCAGTGTCTTTGTGTGAGAGGGTAGAGGGTATTTCCAAGGACATGGATGGATACAGGATATTGTCCACATCTTTTCTCTAAACTGGAGGAGGACATTTTCCCCCATCTTTCTTTTGTTCTCTTTCATATCAATTCCATTGCTTGGCCCCACAAAGGCACATCTCATCAAAATGGATTTTGTCCCTCTTCGGTCAGATCGTGACAATAGAAAATGGATTGCTTCGAGAAAATGTATAACAATGGAGATTAAATGGCTAAATAATGAACTTTTACTATGGATCTTATGAGCGTTTCCAAATTATAGATATCTCTAGTGCTTAGGCGAAGGTAACTATTTGACACAGTTCCCAGGTGTCAAATAGGTACTTTTGTACCTTGCGTTCACATGGTTCAGGCAGACAGCAGACGGACTACCCCTTCTGAATCGCGTGGTAAAACAGACAGTCTGACCGAATGGCACGACAGCAAATCTAAACATGCATGACGATATATTGCTATTGGCACGAATGGCACGACAGCAAATCTAAACATGCATGAAGATATATTGCCATTGTGATGACGTGTTATTTCCAAAGAATGGGGAACGGTAAACAATTATAATATTTTATCTCTGGATGGCAATGTGGGTGCCGTTACTGTTCCCAGTATTTTCTATCAGCATCACTGTCCGGCTCTCGTCAAATTATATCAGGATTTCTGTATACCTTC
>OLKM01000200.1:365000-386920 GCA_900291075.1 Melanogrammus aeglefinus
TGACCGGTCCTCAATAGGTCTAAATTTTTCTTCTCAGAAGTCTTCAATGGAGAAATTAAGACTTCCTCCCCTGATGTGCTGCTAGCGATGATGTTACACGCTGATGACATCCGACTGGAGGGTCCCAGGAAAGACAAACTATATCCCTCTTGCTCATCTCAATAAAACTAGGACATCAAGAGAAAGGGTGAAGGATGGTGCAACTACATGTCTAAACGTGGCATCTCTGGCCGCGTTTAGACATGTTATCGCTAGAGAATCATCTGCCCTTTAATAGTGCACTGACCGAGGACTCCTGTGAAGACCACCTTTTGACTTTCCCATATTTACTCTGAGCCGATATAATTCTTCCATTCTCATTGACAAAAATGAAACATGCCTATAGACACACAGTGTAGTATGGAATAAATGAAAAATGTGTTGTTGACATATAAAACGTATGACATGATATGAATATACATGTTCTTTGCTTTTCTCCATTTGTGGATTATCCTCACGCCCAGGTGTTGCAGGTCAACCTGTCAGAGAGCGACCGCGTGACATTTGAGGATGCCAGTGGCGCTGAAGATGTCATCCTGGCCAACAGGTCCATCCTAACCAAAGGCCTGGTGGTACGAAGTCGCAGCAACCGGTTCACCATCCATCTGAGCAGCCAGAGGCCCTGGGCCGGGTCCCTGCGGCTCCACTACCAAGGTAGGACGCTCACCGCAAGGATGCTAATGCTGCATGCCTCCCGTCCTGACCAGCACTATCCAACCTGAGTGAATACATGAAAATACATGACCTGTTTTCTGGTCATTTTTTTTTCATGATTTATTGTGCTAATTGTGTGAACTATAACTGTCTGTCCAACATCAGACTATTTAATTTAAAATATGTTTCCAGCTATTGAAAAAGTGTACAATGCCTTAGAGCACCAACGACTGCATTGCTTCGGCCACCAACATATTCATGGGAAATTATAGGACAGGACATAGAAAGAGATCGCTATATTAATTAAAATAAAGTATAAAATGTCTATGATATGAAATTAGCAATTTACAGCAACTGATATTTATAAATGTCCATATATATATTGTTCAGCGTCTACTCATCATCACAATTCATAGTCTTTTAAGCATGCTGAATGGTGTAGGCAACAAAGCTTTGTACAAGTATGGAAACAACAAACAACAGCACTCCCTTAATTCTTTGAATGCAATGAAAGATCCCATGATGGTGAATTATTGGTTAAAACTATGCAACTACTGGTCAGTTTTCTCCCTGTAATCATGTCAAAAATAATGACAAAATAAACTTATTTAACATTCCATTTGCCACCACGTCAAAAGTGTTTGAATGACACCCTATCTGAAACTATTTGGCTGATCCCTTACGAGAATGTTCAGATGCATGAATCTGTGAAGCATCACAATACGTGCACAAAGGTGAAAATAATGAAGAATACAGGGCAGCAGAAAGTATGCAGTCTGATATTCTCCACTCTGATTCTAACACTGCACTGTTGTAAACAATGCAGAATCATTTTTCAGGCCAGGAACAGTAAGTGCCGCCACTAACTCAATGAGGATGAATTCTATCTCGGCCCAGCACATGTGCTCTGTGCAGTCGTTCCTGTATTCACTGATGAACTGCTTTTTGGGAAATATGCAGAAACACCAAGGCATTCATTCTTACTGGATCTTCGACAAACAGCAGCTAGAGTGCAAATCGTATATGTTCACTACACCTGCTGTACACTCACCCTGGCTGTTGCCTTACTTTGCTATATTCAGACTATCATTATTAACCACTATCCTTAGTAACCCTAGTTGCAGAGATACATTTCATTTATCGATGCAACTAATTAAGTTGTACTTATCTGAACAATAGATAGATACATTCTAATGAGTCGCTCTGGGATCCTGAGCTTTTTGTCGGCTCATAGTAAACAACTTGAGGATGTAATTAAATGTTCATTATGAAGACAAGATTGGCACCATGCTGCCCTACCTTTTTCTACCTACCGGTATTTCTATTGTTTCCAATTAAATTAGCACTACATGAAAAGTTTGGACAACAGCCTGCTGATACACCTCAGGGAAATAATGTGGCATAGCTCTCTACACTGAAAGGTTCTGTACAGCATGCTATCAATTATTTTATTTGTATAAAACCCAGATTCAGTATTAGAATCAGATCGTACTATTTAAATTCAATAATAAACAATACAAACATATAACGAAAACTGATAAGAAGAAACATTTATTCAAACCTTTCCGTTGTTTAAGGTAAAGATATAAAGTATTAAAGTATTTCAAATGATAAAGTTCCCTTTCAAATTTGATCAGGGCTGTTAAATTTCAATACTGAAAACAGGATGAATATGGCAACGGTGAACAATCAGTGTTGAGGCAGTGTTATTTATGGACTCTGTTTTGTCACCTGAATCAAGTTAAATGTGATTTCCATGGAAACTAATAAGCCCTTGTATTAAAGGCCATGTTGTTAGTTACCAATGTTCCACTGCAGTACTCATTGGTGTTCATGCAGAGAATGCATTCCCTCACGTTTTACCCAAACGCCTGCTCGACTAAACATGCAGGCTCCAGGAGAACACGGAGGGACACCCACAGAGGGATGTCTCCCATTTGTTGTGGTTGATAGCAATATGCTTCCACAATCTGGGCCACCCTGAGTCCCAGGATCATGGGCCAGTCAAATGTTGGATTGTAGGTCTCACTTGGTGTGGAATCTCATTTTATTGCTGACAGGTCCCCCCCAGGCCCTCTCTGTACACTGCGTGAGTCCTCTGCAGGCATAACCTGTCACAGCCGATCATCCTCAATGGGCTCTGATGAGCTGGGTGTGAATTAGTCCTCCCCTGTCATTTTTTATTATTGATGCACGGATGTGTGTGTGAGTGGTGGAATGTGAGTGAAGGGGCGTTGGATGGTTGGAGGAGTTGCAGTGGAGTGGGGGGCTATGAAATCTCTATTTTTCATCAGCCTATGTACTATACACACGAGGGCTAATAGATCCGTCTTCCGTAAACTGCCTGAATGTTATTTTTGTAGAATGTTATTTTTGTTTTTTGTACTTGTGACATTTGCAAGTCCCGCTGCAACCAAAAAGAGACATATATTCTGGACCACAATGCTGAAAAACTCTTAATTTGGTAACAGAGGTGTCGCTCTGCACTACGAGGCGTGGAGGTCTGCTTACTCTGTGGCTGTATTCTCCTCAAATGTTTTTTCGAACCTCCTCTTAATAAATCTCGAATACTAGTGTGAAGCAGCTGAGTGAGCTAAGGCACCGTTTTGTGAGACACTTCCCTGAGAGAAGCAGACAGGAGAAAAGACTACAGTGAGAATATCCAGAATAACCCATCCATTCCTTCCCATGTGTACCCCTTTTCAGATGTTAAATATAATAATAATGAAACATCGAAAGAGAAAATGAAGCTGAAATGTGAGAAAATGATAATGTTTCATTGATGGAAAATAATATTTTCCATCATTATAGGTAATAATTCAACCAATTCCCAATCGTATCTTTTCTGACACAATGAGAGGTTTGATGAAGGTTTGATGAAGCACTATTGCACCGACCCAGTCTTTAACAATAGCCCCACCTAACTGCTTCAAGCCCAGGCTTTCTAAGGAAAGCAACCGGGAGATGTATTGTAGGAAACCTTAGTGGTGGAAAGCGTAAAGGAACACGGCGGTCTGTAACTTGTAGGTGTATTATCCCTGGTAGGACTTCTCTGTGATTATTACGGTCCTCGGTGTGCTTTGTACCGGCCTCCACAGCAAAACAGCTGGCCGTCAGTTAGCGTGGGACTGAGGAGGAACACACGCCACTGGTGTGGAGCTCTTCAATAGCCTCGCTTGAGGCACACCAGTGCCGGTGTGTGTGTGTGTGTGTGTGTTTTGTCCCTTTCTCCTTCTGCCCACCCACCCACCTCCCCGCCCCTGTCCATGTTGGTCTAATTGAAAGGGAAGCAGCAGGGCGATCATAGTGCAACAACGCAGACGCGACCCCACTCCTCCAGCTACCCTCTCCCCCCGCCCCCCCCCCCCCCCCCCGCCCAGCTGAGCCACTACGCGACGGCAATAAAGCATGAAGGAAACGGATGGCAAGTAAGCCCCTCGCTGCCTCATTGACTCAGTGTGTATCACAGAGGAGGAGAGAGAGGAGAGAGAGAGAGAAGAGAGGAGAGAGAGGGAGGAGAGAGAAGAGAGAGAGAGGAGAGAGAGAGAGAGAGGGAGAGAGAGGAGGGAGGAGAGAGGGAGGGAGGGAGGAGGGAGAGGGAGAGAGGGAGGGAGGGAGGGAGAGAGAGGGAGGGAAGGGAGAGAGAGAGAGAGAGAGGGGGAGGGAGGGAGAGAGAGAGAGAGAGGGGGAGGGAGAGAGTTTTAACTCATATTATACCTGTAAAAGAGAATTGCAGAGAAAGCACCTTCATGAAATAACGTTTTTCTAATCTACTGGAAATATGTTCCAGTACATTCTTACAGTTGAAATAAACTACGTCCCTGCATTTGTATTAGCATTAAAGTGCATTGATGCATGTGTATTTGTGTGTATGTGTACGTGGCACTTGTGTCGCTCGTATGTGTATGTGTGTGTGTGTGTGTGCGTGTGTGTGTGTGTGTGTGTGTGTGTGTGTGTGTGTGTGTGTGTGTGTGTGTGTGTGTGTGTGTGTGTGTGTGTGTGTGTGTGTGTTTGAATTCCCAGATACTCTTTTCCTCTGGCTATTTATCATAATGGTCGGTTTGTCTCCGTAGGGCTGAAAGAGTGACATTGTGTTACACCATGTCACACAGGAACAGTTCACTCTGTTTGTGTGTTTGGCTTCTTTTTACCCTTGCTATGTCAGAGGAGGTCCTGGCTGACTGGTGGACATAAAATCACATTTAACTCCCCTAACCCTTTGCTATAGATATGTAGATATGTCAGAAAAAGGCAACAGAGCATCCACTTTTCCGCGTATCAGGCGGTCCCTAATTGCAGTTTATCTGCATATGCAATTCACTCTGTGACAGTGTCAATGCATACAAACATATCATTCACACACGCATGAAAGCACCCGCATGCACACACCCCCCCCCCCCAAACACACACACACACACACACACACACACACACACACACACACACACACACACACACACACACACACACACACACACACACACACACACACACACACACACACCACACACACCACACACACACACACACACACACACACACACACACACACACACACACACACACACACACACACACACACGCACACACACACACACACACACATACACACATTTATATTTATTGATAATTATTTTTTCTTGGTACGTTTAGCATTACGGCCGTGATATTTGAATATTTGTCAGTTTGTCTCAACTATTAGGCAACACAACTTTTGCAAAAAAGGCCTCTGCTGAAGGGAGGAGTAGGATCGGGAAGTTAGCAGCAGCAAACTAAGCAGTATACACATCCACTGTGCATCCTCCCTTCTAGCAGAGAAAAGTCTTGTGACAGAGTGTGTTACGACCAGTGTTGGTCAGAGGCGACCCTTTATTGGCCTACCTAATCCCCCGACACCCTACATAATTCCTTTCCTGAGGCCCTACAATGTCACTAGCAGACAAAATCAATAGGAGCATGACGGCCAAACCAATCCACAGTCTAACAATATAACAAGGACAATTACAGTGAGACGGATCAGAGTGTTTAACAGAAATATATTAATAAATGTGGCCAGATGCCAGTAGGCGTGGAAGACAGATCTGTGGCACTAAAAGAGCAGTTAGTTAACTGGGCACTGGGGAGCTGGCCTGGGCCATTTTTTTCCACAGATATGGACAGTGTGAGTGTGTGTGTGTGTGTGTGTGTGTGTGTGTGTGTGTGTGTGTGTGTGTGTGTGTGTGTGTGTGTGTGTGTGTGTGTGTGTGTGTGTGTGTGTGTGTGTGTGTGTGTGTGTGTGTGTGTGTGTGTGTGTGTGTGTGTGTGTGTGTGTGTAAACAGGGCATTGTGTGTAGCCATGCAATTGGTTGTGCTTTTTTATGTGTACAAAGATGTGTTTATATTTCAGTCGTTGAAGTGTGTGTGTGTGTGTGTGTGTGTGTGTGTGTGTGTGTGTGTGTGTGTGTGTGTGTGTGTGTGTGGTGTGTGTGCGTGTGCGTGCGCGCGTGTGTATTTGTGTGTATCAAATGTTTGCTTTTGTAAATGAAGGTGTGTGTGTAGTGGTTGATCAACACCCCTGAACCGGGGAGACAGGGAGACACAGGTGCACTGCCCGGCACTGTGCTGCTTCCACAGAGCAAATGCCTCCTGCCTCTGAGCTTTTTCATTCGTTGAGATTTATAAATATGCCAACACAATTAGAGAAAATGTATCCTAACTTGCTGTTTTTCTCCTGATCACATAGTTTGCCACATATTGCCATTGAGCAGTGAGGGTGATGACAATAACACTTCAATTAATCATCCAATAGGTTTTGTTTGTCACCTGTGCTCTTTGGAACACAATCGGTAAGGCGAGGGATGAATGAAAAGCAGAATGTGTGTTTCTATCTCAACATCGATCTCTCATTGTGTCTCTTTCTCCCTCCTCTCTAGTCTATGCATTGGGCTGTACTTTCCCTCAGCAGCCAACCTTTGGCGATGTGTCCGTGAGCAGTCTGCATGTGGGTGGAGAGGCTTTCTTCTCCTGTCAAATCGGCTACCAGCTCCAGGGTTTCTCAACACTCGCCTGCCAAAACGCCACCACCCCCTACTGGAGTGGCAGGGAACCACAGTGCCTAGGTAAGGTGGAATTGATCAATTAATTGAAATGTACTCTTGTTTTGTATTGTGACAAGTTTTGCCTCTGTTGTCCTCATTGCATCGATCAAAATCTGCATTGTTTTTACTCATGCTTCATATGATAAAACTTATTCATCATACAATTCTCAAAATGTCATTAAGAGAAAATGTAAGCAAACTGAGTAAATTAAATTTTGTCCTTTTGTTTAGTTGCTATGCACCATTCTTCCATGAATGGATGTGTATTTTTACACCACGCAAATAAGATATAAAGCCTGGGCTCCCCCTGGAGCGTTCGTTGCCAGATCTCATTTTGCCTGTTGATGAGACTTGGTGAGGAATAATAAGTGACCGCTTTACTTCTGCCTCCTCTGATTGACATTGCTTTTATAGCACAGTGATGGTCTCACGGGAAGTCATTTTAAAAAAGGGCTTATTTTGTGTGCCTTTCTCTCCAATGCTGATTGCATTGTGTCTATTTTGGCATGTATATGTGCATGCAGGATTTTCCTTTGTGTGTGACTTGTGTGCAGATATTTGTGTGAGCCACACCTGCCCTGTGCCAATGAGCAGATAGGCAGCGTCATGCGAGTTGGCCCGGGTTTTTGGCAGGGGGTTATTAATACCAACGCCTGGCCATTGTTTTCTCTGCTCCACTTTAATAAGACTCTGTCTGTAAAGATACCCTTGACTTGACCTGCTACATAAACGTCAAAAAAACACTTTCCCACTGCAAACATAGAATCCATGTTGTCAGTCCTTTCTTTTTCCTTTCTCTTTCTAAATACACTTTTTTTAAAATGGCACATGGCACATATCTTTTTTTTTTTTTCACCATTTCTAATTCTATGTCCAGGTCTATGCACCAATGAATGAAAACAGATTTGATGATACTTGTTATTGGTTTTAATGAAGGAAGAACACTATACGATTCTGATTCTGAGGACTTGGCTGGCAAAGTAACCAATCCTTCTAGGTTAGCAAGTCACCGTTCGTGACTAACAATTTAGTGGTTTGCAAACTATACCCCTGCCTCACTTTGAATGCTGCCTTCAAAGGCCATTTTTGACCTTCTACGGCGTTGACTTCCTCAGAGCTACCACCCACTTTAAAAAAATACAATATTATATTTGAATATCCTAATGCCCAGAACATAATCATACTTTCCCAGGGGTTGTTCCTAGCCTCGTGAGACCATCCTGATCTCATGCTCTGCTCCTCTCTGCTGATCAGCATGGCCTTGAGCCTGTTGCAAGCAGAAATGAGAATGAGGTTAAGTATTAACAAGTCAAAAAGACTGCAGATGCCATGGCTGCGAAAGCCTACAGTGGATGGACTATGCTTTGCTATTCATGATATTTTTTTAGACTGAATATGTGTAGCTAGTGAGAGTATCTTTTGCAATGTTGGTACCTCATCCATTCGTGGAAGATGTCCTATTATTTTCATGGAAGCATAGGTTTTATCAGCATTGAAAGGTGTGGCTGGTTCTGTCCAGATGAAGAGATTACACCAATTCAAGGAATCTCTCTGGGTTTTATTTATTCTTTGTTCTACTCTGCCCTGTGGTCACAGGCTTTCGGTCGTGACCACATGAATGAAATGGTAGCTATGCGCTGGCAGTCTAATAGATTATGCGCAGAGAGACACTGCTCTAGAGGTCAGTTGAGGGTGCAGACAGTTGTTAAAGAGGCAGTATTGGCAGGCAGACCACAGGACAAGAATATTTAAAGGAATGTGCGGAAATTCCGGCCACTTGTAAAATGATGTATAGGAACGTATATTGAACCTGCAAAAAGACCATCCAAATGAAAAGAAAGCAAAGAATTTAGAACAAGAACAACAATATATTTACATGTTTTCACCCTCACGTGGGTCTGTTTATTTGTTGTTTATTGTTGCAGTTGATAAAACAGAGTTACCACATGAATCGTGTTGGAGACACAAAAGACAACGAAAAAAATACATTTGAGAACCCCTCACTTAAAAATAGTACAAGAAATTCTTCCAAGATTTGACAATTTTCCAGGTTACTTATTATCCATGCAACAAAAAAAAACCCAAAAAAAGATAGGTAAAAATAACATTGGTGGCTAAACTGGCCATGTTAGTTGTCCTAAACACCATTGAAATGTATGCAAAAAAAATGACCAGGAAAATAACAAAACAAATTTGAATACATTTCAAAAGTTATAGTAATGACACGTGAAATCATGCTCTGCATAATATATACAATTATCCTATTCTCCATTGATGACCATCATGTTATAATGCATTCAAAGATGATCATCATGATTTCAAAGATAATATAAATTGTAACAATTTCGAAAAAATATTAGATTTGAACCTAACAGTATAGCAGGTGTTGTTCATCGCTGTACAAAACAATTTTCTCGTATCATTTGATTCCTTCCTTTCTTCCAACATTCTTTGTATTTCCCCTTCTCTGTGTTTTTCAAAAGTATTTTTTCGGCGTTCTTACGTTCTTTCTTTCTTTCTTTCATTCATTCATTCATTCATTCATTCATTCATTCATTCATTCATTCATTCATTCATTCATTCATTCATTCATTCTTTCTTTCTTTCTTTCTTTCTTTCTTTCTTTCTTTCTTTCTTTCTTTCTTTCTTTCTTTCTTTCTTTCTTTCTTTCTTTCTTTCTTTCTTTCTTTCTTTCTTTCTTTCTTTCTTTCTTTCTTTCTTTCTTTCTTTCTTCATTCATTCATTCATTCATTCATTCATTCATTCATTCATTCATTCATTCATTCATTCATTCATTCTTTCTTTCTTTCTTTCTTTCTTTCTTTCTTTCTTTCTTTCTTTCTTTCTTTCTTTCTTTCTTTCTTTCTTTCTTTCTTTCTTTCTTTCTTTCTTTCTTTCTTTCTTTCTTTCTTTCTTTGATTAGATAATTTCTTTCTTTCTTTGATTCAATCATTTCTTTCTTTCTTTCAGCTGTCTGTGGTGGTATGTTCCGGAATGTGACCGTTGGCCGTATTGTGTCCCCTGGTTTCCCTGACAACTACAACCACAACCTGACCTGCCGTTGGTTGCTTGAAGCAGCAGAAGGACATCGGCTCCACATCCACTTTGAGAAGGTTGCTTTGGCAGAGGATGATGATCGGTAATGGCCAGTTGTGTCTCTAAGGCAATATATTGCAGGTTTCTTTAAGGCATTATGTAATGCACAGGAAAGCCTCAGAGGTTCTCAATGAAAAGATTCACAGGTTAATTCGAAGTTCATAAAATATAAGATATTTGATGCAGAAAAAACTGAAAATCAGCAAAAGCAACTTGGCTGCTGTTGTTAGACACTCTTCATCAGGTTTTCCACATTCAATTTGAAGACTTGGCTGTCCCATATTTGCCTTTAGAGAAAGGAATGAATTGCATGTATCAATTTGAACAATATCACTTAAGAAATGTTAGCGTTATTGTTCAGATAAAAAATCATTTAATTAAAAGAGAACAACAATGCTGTATCCTGGGAGATGTTTTGTGGGTAAACTGTAGAAAGCTACAGTATAATATCAGAAATATATGCTTTTTAAACCTTAAATTTCGTTGTTTCACTTTCAGATTGCTTATCAGGAATGGTAAAAATATGGATGCATCTGCGCTGTACGACTCTTATGAAGTAGAGTACCTTCCCAACGAAGGCCTTGTCAGCACCTCTAGGCATCTCTTTATTGAGCTGACCACAGATGCTGCAGGCACATCCACTGGAATGGCCATCCGGTACCAAGGTAATATAAGATAAATTTAGGACTTCTGGATGTCACAGCACAAGTCATGTCTATACCATTGCAATGATCATCTGGCAACCGGAAGGCTACTGGTTCTATCCCCTGCTAATCCTACCTAAGTGTTAATATGTCCATGAGCAACACACCTAACCATAACTGCTCCTGGCAATCAGTTTGTTCCCTTGCGTGGTTCACACCGCTGTTTGTGTGTATGAATGTGTGTATGAAAAGTGTGATGAAAAGTGTGACCGGCCACAGGTAAGAAGGTGCTTTATAAGAACTTTTCTAACCTGTCTCAATCATAAAAGTCTCCACCATTTGAGATTGAGACTTGTTAAGAACAATTAGTCACTGATTATAGCAATCCAGAGTATTTGGTTTAGAGGGCTTACCATGTATCAGTCCTGAAGATACATCTTTACCCTTCTCATTCCAGGAGTTAAATGCGTTACATGCTGGTAAAACATTAGTCAATTTAAAAAGCATGGTGTAGTAAATTACAATTTAATTCTGTAGTAGTATAGTTTTTTTTCTGATGGTCCCTCTGAATAGTTTAGTTGATAGAAAGGACATCCCAAGCAAGGATTCCACATAGATATGATGACAGGGTCATAATGATAGAATATTTACATAATTCAAAAATAACAAACACATTTGTTTACAGATAGATACTAAAGTAGAAATATATGAATGTTGAATATTGGAATGATACCCAGAGCCTTTGCTTTATCTTTAATCTATTTATCTCGTATAAGGGGACCTCAGAAGTGAGGACAGAACAGGTTTTGATGTGTTCACTTGGAATTCCTCATGAAAGACACAATACAAACAAAAGAGTATTTAGCAAATCGACAACTTCTCTCTTTGCAGCCTTTTCACAAGGGCACTGCTATGAGCCTTTTGTCAAGTACGGCAACCTGAGCAGCAGTGACACCACCTGGGCAGTCGGGGCCGTGGTGGAGTTTTCCTGTGACCCAGGCTACACCCTGGAACAGGGCTCCATCACCATCGAGTGCATGGGCCAAAACAATCCCCAGTGGAACGAAACAGAGCCGGCCTGCAGAGGTTAGTTTGTGTGTGTCCACCGAGGGGGTATTCTGTTGTAACGTGGTTGAGTCAATGACCAAGATCCCAAACAAGATTTAAATACATTTTAGTTGAGTTAATATAACTGTTTAGTTAATCTTTCTAATTGATAAAATTAATTGTCCATTTGTATTAATTGGCATGCATCTGTTTGTGTGTGCTGTTGTGTGTGTGTGTTGTGTGTGTGTGTGTGTGTGTGTGTGTGTGTGTGTGTGTGTGTGTGGTGTGTGTGTGTGTGTTGTTTGTGTGTGTGTGTGTGTGTGTGTGTGTGTGTGTGTGTGTGTGTGTTTGTTGTGTGTTTCTGTGTTGTTGTGTGTGTGTTGTGTGTGTGTGTGTGTTGTGTGTGTGTGTGTGTGTGTGTGTGTGTGTGTGTGTGTGTGTGTGTGTGTGTGTGTGTGTGTGTGTGTGTGTGTGTGTGTGTGTGCGTGTGTGTCCACAGCTGTGTGCAGTGGGGAGATCACTGAATCGGCTGGAGTGGTGCTGTCCCCCAACTGGCCAGAGACGTACGACAAAGGCCAGGACTGCATCTGGGGGATCCATGTTGAAGAGGATAAGAGGGTCATGCTAGACATCAACGTGTATGTGGTATACTCAAGCATTAAGCCGCATAGGCCGGGGTTCACTGTGATTTAAGAACAGCAAGGGGGATTTTATGCACTCCATGAAAAATGGTTACCAAAATAGGTATTGTAGCGGCCGCTTATCCATGCAACATAAAGTGTGATAATTTATTGAAAACAAACCATAATTCTACTGCAAAACCATATGGTTCTTAAAACAGAAAAAATGGTTGCCAAGCAACACCGGTTAGCATTAGATGAGATTGGTGGGACATTAATGCTAAAAATGAATTGTTGTTTAAGGTATTCTCAACGTCTTCGAGCCAATTACAGAATCAAGGACAGGAATTATCTGTTTTACACAATTACATTAAGGCTCTTTTATCCAAAGTTACTTAGGATGGGAACAATAAAAGCATAAAATACAATTTGGAGCTAAAAAAGAAATGACCTTGAGTGGAGAGTAGCAATAGAAATCAGGAAAGAAACCAGGTTAGTCAATACTTTCTATTGATTTCTATCAATCTATTTATTGAGCTCTTTTTGTCGGAGTGGTAGTGCGGACAGTTACATTGAATATCACGTATCAAAGTCCTGAAGTCCCGAAGTTCTGAATAACAATATAAAGTATGCTCTAGTAGCCTATTTGTACCTTAGAATTACAAATCAGCTTGTGAGATGTTCCTGGAAGAAGTTGGTAGCCAGACGTTTCTTACACATATTTATACCACAGCATTGTTAATGGAAAAGTATGTAGCTTGCATTATACATTATTTTCAGATAACGGGACACCACGTCGTGGTTTAGGCCTTTCATAATTGAATAGGAATCTATATTCCATTCCTTTGAAATTCCCTTGTTGTCTCTCTTGAGAGACGAGCACCCCATAAGGTTGAGTTTGCTTGTGACACATTAGCTCGACACAGTGAACAACTCACCTTGATGGACCAAGTGAATGTCCCATGTTATAAAGTCAGAGTGCCTGACCTTCATGAGTGAATGACACGTAGGTAGAACAAAGGCCACAAAGGGATTGGGCTGTGACAGGTGAACGACTACTGAAGTCTTCCATAGGTCGAGGGCCCATTTCACAAAGTAGACCTCGCTCATCTCTTCTCACTCTGATGTTGGTGGCTCCGGCAGAAGAAATCTCTAAATTGTTTTAGAATGCTCATGGACATCATTTTCGTTTACACCTTTTTGTTTGTTTTCTAGCCAAATCTGTCTTCTAGTAAAGAGATCTGAGCTTTATGCAGGTTTGCTCTGTGGTCTACTTTTGTCAGGAAATTTTGGTTGAGTAATTATGAATCCAATGCAAGGAAGAGAAGGAATTACAACAATCCGAAAAAGAATGTCTCACAAGCAAAGGAAAATAAGGGCAAATTGATCTCAAATTGAACTAACTGGTGTTAGCAGGAGTTAGAGCTCTGATTGATTTTCACAGTCGATCCACTCCAGAGAGCGCCAGGTCCGTGTTTGGGTTAATAACAACAAATTTGACACACGCCGACATTTTTCAATCTGTCTCGCTTCGCAGCAGGTGAGAAGTTCTATCCACTTAGAATCACAGCGCAGTGAGTTTTTCCCACTGTGTGTCTCGCTGAATGTGTCTCTCTAGACGAAACATTTCAAAAACATTTCAGGGATTGAACACAATTGAAACACATGAGAGTCAACATCTTCTTCAAAACCCCCTTTTGTACCTCGGCAGGCAACACCGCTCGGATGACTGAGGCTTTTAAGTCGGGTTTGTCTGTTCATTCTAGCTCCTATCTTTTCTATCAAGTGTACTCCCAATCTGATGAATAGCTCAATCTCTTGTTCCTAATGAATGTTATCGGGTTCGGCTAGTGATTAATTAGTTACAGCAAAGAGCATGTGCTTTCTTCCAGATAACGATGCTCCCCTACACAGTGCAAGGTAGATACCTTGGCACCTGGCATTATATTGGACGGCTTACATTTTTCAATGTATTACCTAAGTCGGCTATTGATACTGTATATGTAGTTTAGATACAGTAAATGCATACAGTCATAAGTATATTTGATTAAGAATGAGATGCTACTTTATTCACAGGCTGCAGAAGCAGAATGTATGACAGAAGCAGAAATGAAATGAAGATTTTTTTTTATGAAGAATACAAAATAAATACAATATATTTATCCAAATAAAGTTATAACAATGGAAAAATAATCTAAAAATGCAATACAGGTGCCAAAAGTGGAGACTGCGGAAAAAAAATTATGATGTTGGGGAAAAGCAGCAGTGTGCACCACATTTGTGTTAGCTGGCTTATGTTCAATGGATGAACTTAGACTTGTCTACACCACACAGAGACTTCTGAATCCATGTGTGCCTCCTAGGCATGTAAGCAGTGCTGTTGGATGTTGATGTAGTGAGTATGAGCAGCTCATGTCAGGATCTCTTGTCTGCTTTCCCTGATTTTATCATGTCTGCTCTTTGAGAAGAGATTAACCTATTTACCTATTATTATTATTATTGAGTCGATAAGGTATGGTGTATTTGAGATCTGATAGCATATTGCCAACTATTTTAGTTGAGGGTAAGTAGTAACTTAATAGTGTAATTTAACAGAAATGCATGCAATTCATAACAGAAATACTGACAGACTTCATTAACATGTCTAACAGTCTCAACGGTATAGATTGCGATTGCAATTGAACATGTCCCTTGTGTGAAACGCTCTCTAGGCTTAACATAGGGCAGAATGACATGGTGACCTTCTACGATGGAGACGACTTGACGGCAAAGGTCTTGGGGCAGTACGGGGGCTCGCGGCCCCACTTCAAGCTCTACACGTCCACGGCAGACGTCACCATCCAGTTCCAGTCGGACCCCGCCACCAACATCTACGGCTACGGCAACGGCTTTGTGGTCCATTTCTTTGGTGAGGGCAGGGAGCAGACCTCAGAGAGGATAGGGACGGATTGAAGTGAGAGTCACACAAAAAGACCGAAAACAAGTTATGGAGACCCAAAAAACCCTTTCAAACAACACCATGATTGTTGAATTATTTCTTAATCACTGTTATAATAGATTCAAGCATTTCTGCAAGCAAGTGTCTCAGGTATGCTTCTAAACAAGCTGCTTGGCTGATCTTGCCTTTTGTGACTAAATATATAACTTTTGTGACTAAATAGAAATATAATGGCTTAACAATCAGCAAAAGATGGGAAAAGCGTTAATTGAATAGTGGTAAGAGTACAACACATTGGCTGCACGTTACAATGAGTGAGAGCAGGAATGGTCAAGGATTTAAATAAAAAAAATATTAATAAAAAAAACATTACAAAGTTAAAGGTACCTCTGAATAGGCCATATTGGTGCCATATTACTTTGTGTAGTACTCTGAATACAAATTAGCTTTGTTGAATGCAGCAAACTGGCCGCACACACGGACCCAACGAATCAAGTGGTTTTCATGTTGTTCTTCTTCATCCACCTTCAACGTTCCCCCACGTGTGATCCACAGAGGTCCCCCGTAATGACACCTGCCCCGAGCTGCCTGAGATCTCCAATGGCTGGAAGAGCTCCTCCCACCCTGAGCTGGTACATGGCACGGTGGTCACCTACCAGTGTTACCCAGGCTACCAGGTGGTTGGCTCAGAACTCCTCATGTGCCAGTGGGACCTCACCTGGAGTGGGGACCTTCCTGGCTGTGAGAGAGGTAATGATTCAAACCTAGAACGGTGCTTTAATACACAATAAACGCTAATGATTTATGAATGAGATGTTATGATGGTAATTCAGTCAGCCCTTGCACCATGATTTACTTGTACAATTCTTTGCCTTTGCACCACGCTGCCCATGGCAGACAGAGCGTATCAGTTCATATTTATAGCACGACACAAAGGGATTAGCATCATATTGTGTTAACGAAGCAAAGCACACTGAGTGCGAAAGTAGCGGGCTGCAATCAAGTCTATTTTGGACGCTACATTAATTTGCTGTCTGTGCTTTTGGCTTTAAAATTTCACTGGCAAGAAGTGCACCATTTTCAGACTATACCACGCTTAGTCTGAGGATCAATCTTCTCAACAGCAATGATATCTCCCTTTAGGTTTAAGTGGGGGGATTTATAGGGATTGGCTGGCCTCTAGCCTGCCTTGGCACCAGATTAGAGAGGCTTCATAAGTTAAAATATGGCACTGAGCTTAGACAGCCTCTCTCTCCACAGCCAGACAAAATCGGTTAAATATGCTGATTACAGTATTGTTGAATTACATTTTGATAAGATATTCTTGAGACCCCCACTCTCACATATCTAAAATGTACATTCAGAAATGCAAATGCAGCTAGTGGATGTACAGCAGGTGTTGAATGCGAAACATATCCTTTACAGTTCATACACAAGCAACTGACATAATTTGTCCTCAGAGCAACTGACAAGCAGCACTGGTTTAAAACACAGACATCACTGGGTCCAACATGGCTGACTTCCTTGCTGCCATGCTGGCCTCCCCCCTACTGGGCCTAGAATTGGTTTTGGGATTTGCTGTTGAGAGAGACAAACATAAGCTCTTTATCTAATACCTCTGAGGGCAAATGTTACTTGGCTTAGACAGACAAACCGTTCTGGCTAAGCTGTTGTTTAAGATAAAGAGGTTTTGGATACCTGTGCTTAGGGCTGCACATCAATTGCGTATTATCGATCTTGGCCTCTGCAATTAGCTGATCGTAAAAGGTTGCGTTGCAAGAAGTTCCATGAAAAATATTATGACAAAATTAATACATATACAGCCGTGATATGAAAATGGAATAACAAACTCGGCAATAAGCCCTCTCAAGAATTACAGGCATAGACATTAAGTGCGCTAAAATCTTCTGTGTGCATGCGAGGTCTGAGGATTCACTACAGAACACAAAGCAATTTGAGGTGGTTGCCAGTTTGGCAAATTGATTTGATAATCTGTTCTTCATAATTGTGCAGGCCTGTGCTGCAATAATGGCATCCTATCACTTTAAAACATGTTCAGATTTCTCATTTTCTTTTGGAAGTATAGAATGCAGAAGTATATAGAGTTGCTTTATTCTGTCCTTTCTGCGTCTGCTCATTCCTCCTCCCTTGTCAGTGGTGTCCTGCACAGATCCAGGCCTGGTGGCACACAGCCGGCGAGTCCTGACAGGTCCTCATCTGAACGTCGGCTCCACCATCCAGTACATCTGCAGCAAGGGCTTCACACTGTCCGGCAACAGCCTGGTCACCTGCTACAACCACGGCTCGTCTGGCCCTAAGTGGAACCAGCAGCTACCAAGATGCCTGCGTATGTACACGTCTTCAACACAGTCGATAAGGTTGATGCCATTTGATCATTAATGAGACACAGAAGATGCAAGGGATTCATTGCGGTTGGCAGTGGTGTCTCTGATGACCGTTTCTTACAATAACGTACAGTGTACATAAATGTACAGTGTATGTATTTGGTGAAAAGGACTAGGGGATAAATGAGGCACAGAAGATGCAAAGGATACAGTGTCTTTGACGACAGTTTCTTACAATAATTGTACAGCGTACGGATTTATGATGCTTTGTGTACCCTGATGTTGAAAGTCACTTCCAGGTCAATTGCATCGTGGCACAATAAATAATATGAACATTCCTGATGATGTTACTGAGATGATTGTAGATGATCTTGGACAACCACTAATGATATACATTATATTATCTTCTCTATAAGCTGAAGCCTATGAGCCATGCAGTCACCCAGGTACACCAATCTATGGAGTGCCCAGTTCCGATAAAGGCCTATTTAAGGCTGGAGAAAGCCTCCAGTACTCCTGCCTGGTGGGTCATATGTTGCTAGGGGAGCCTGCTCTCCGCTGTGTCCCTGGGCACCCATCCCAGTGGAGTGGCCTGCCACCTGTCTGCAAATGTGAGAAACTGCAACAACAACAAATCCTCTTTAATATATTTCACTTCATTCCTGACATGAAACATGGAATTGTGATAATGATAATGCTTTTGTGATATATGATTTTTCTATGAGTTTTCTTCTAGCGTATTAAATTTTGGTATAACTGTTATATTAACAACAAAATATGTTGTTGAATGGGTATATCATTTGCCAATCAGCCAAAGGTGAAAATATTTTAATTTGATTTAGTCTTACTTATTCATTTATTATTCTGTTACAGATAATCAGCCATACGCATGTATTGTATGAATAGATTAGAATATAATAGGAAAGTATGTATCGTATGCTATGTTTCATATGTACATTTTTCACATACTTTTTCAGCGCAAACAACTGATCAGAGATTCGATGGTAAGTGGCAAAACATACGTGTTCCTCAATTGATGGGATTAACCACAAAAATGTAAGTGTTGCTAGAAAAACGTATTGGCTCCCCTGTAGCAGGAAAATATCAATCATAAACATGAAGAATAGAATAGAATAATACATTTGACCTTTTTTGAAATATTAAGCAAGCACCATTTAACTAGAGAATATGAGAAAAAGTAATTAAATGGTTGGAGACGACGTGAAAGGCAAATAATTATGTGTGTGTAGACAGTTGCAAACAAATTCTAATGCATTCTAATAAATTATCCTCTCAGTAATATCGGGTAATTAACACATTTGTTTTCAAAATTTCTCATCTTGAAGGACCAACTTTTACAGGCGACATATTATACCACCAGGTGTGAGTGTGATTAGCCATTAAAAGCCGTTTTGAAAATCGGCCTCTTCTGACATCACAAGTGGGCGTGTCCACCTACATGTAACAGATGAGCAACGTTTCCTACAGTCCACTTTTAGTGACTAATCACACTCAAACCTGGGGGTATAATAGGTCACCTTTAAAGAATTGTGTATTTACGTCATTAAAACGTCTCAAATTGATGGCTGTTGTCAGCAATAAAATTACAATGAAGAGTACAAAGAAGGCCCATCTTTCCATTGACCATAGCTCTGACTGTTTCCTCTTTGCTTCTTCCATCAGTGGCTAAGTTACGACTACACGGAGTGAATGTAGTGTTTGCTGTTTTCATTCCTGTCACTGTCCTCTTTCTGCTACTCATCGCCGGAATCTACCTCTACTTCTCAAAGTGGGTGCACCCAATTATGAGCACTCTCCTCATTTATTACTTACTTACTTAGAGGTTTCTAACACAAATCATGCCACGGCCAAAGTGCTTACCTTTGGAAATAGTTATTAAGTAAATGAACGTGTTCAAAATGGTAAAAATGGTAAAATGGTTAATGTTCTATTACAATGAAAGTATATTTCTTTACATGACGGAGCATGGAATGGGCATGGTTATATTACAACAAGTAAAGTAGTAAGTGAAACTTTTATTTATGGCAAATTCTTATTTGCTTTTAGGAGCCAGGGGAAGTCTCTACCAGTGTCCTCAACTCTGCCATATAGCCAGATACCGGGGGAGTCAGCCTTTGATAGCTCTGTGTACGAGACAATGGTAAGTAAGTGTGTGTGTCTGTCCGTTTTTGTGTGTGTATGTGTTTGTGCGCTATATGTGTGTGTGTGTGTGTGTGTGTGTGTGTGTGTGTGTGTGTGTGTGTGTGTGTGTGTGTGTGTGTGTGTGTGTGTGCGTGTGTGTGTGTCCATGCATTCATGTGTATGTGCACTTGAAAGTGCATTCAATAGAGCGATAGGAATGGCACTGTTGAATGGCAAAGGCGAAATAACAACCTGGGGGTCTAAGAATGTGAAAACAGAAAACACAAAGCAACGGAACAAGATAGGGACTGATCCAGAAAAATATGTTTGGTTTGTGAGGTTCCTGGATCTTTAATCAAAACCAACTTTGATAACCATTAGGAAAACTATGAAAGTGTTGCAGAATACAAACCCTGGTTAATAACTATATAAATGTTTCCTAGTGCAACTAATGTAAATTTATTCTCCACTCTTTCTTCCATTTGTTCATTGTCGAAGAATATTGAGGTATGATCATTTACGTTCTCTTTTCATTAATATATACCTTATACACACAACTATGACACCACTAAGGGGGCCTGCCACTTTAATTTAGAATTCTGAAAATGGCTTCTAGTAGGCATTAATATACATTTAACGCTAACTAACTTAATTGAAAATATGTTATATGAGGCTCCTTATGTATAATACCAATCTATGAATAGATTGACAAATCATAAATGTAAACTGGATTGATATATCATAAGTTTAAAATGGATTGACAAATGCTAAATATAAACTGGTTTACATTTAGTAAAGCAAAGGAATACTAATGCATCATGTATTGTGGATATGGTCCTCTTTACAGGAGAGTGGAGCGTATGAGGTTTCAATCTGAAGGACGTGTGTGTGAGCACCAGCAACAGACAGAAAGCATGCGGGCCATCTGAACAGTCGTTGCTCAACCCTCCATGTGATCCCCTGGGGTTACTGTTGCCTGCACTTTGTTGTCTGATTGCAAACGAAAGGCCACTTCTCCACCACACTCCATAATGCCCCTGGAACTTCTGTGCCACTAGATTATTGTATTATTTTTCTAAGCACCAGCGATTGCAATGGTTCGGCAGCCGTTTGTACAGTTTTTACCTGGCGCTCAAATCCTGAAGACGTTCACAGCGCTGCACCATTTGCTGCTGAGCTTAAAGTGCATTTTTGTGACATGTATGTTGTTAACTATATTTCTTCTGCCTAACACTCTTAAAGGAAATAGTCAGGTATTTATGGAGTTTTGGAGAATATATTAGACTACAAAGAAAAAGTGAAAACAATGATTACTTTAAGGATTTGCATTTCATAGCACTCAACGGCAAGATTGTTTTATTTTTGTCAAACCTATCCTCCAAAAAATCGGAATGTGCCTTAAATAAAAGGCTCTTAAAAACAATACAGTTCTATATGTTACGATTTCTCAGTTATAAATACGAAATACTTAAGATACTGATTTCTGCAAACACAAACCATTATGATTTGTGATCCAATTTTCCTTCGATAACTACCTGTTTTGGTAAATGCATTAAAACAAAGATCAATATCATATGTATTTGTCATGTATTTCATGTCATAAGCTGAAGTGCTGACCTATTGACCTATTTTTGATTGTACATAGTGTACTGATTAAGCAACTTCACAAACATCTTCAATAAAAGTTATTCAGAAAACTAATCACACTTGGGTTTTAAATATGATTTATAATATACTATTTCAAAACGTTTTCAATTAGAAAACGTTATCCCTCAACATGACATATTTTATGTTGCAGACATTTTTGGTCCAGGCCTAAAACATCTGCTTGCGGTTTGTGTTTATCAAGGGATTAGAATTTTGATTAAATACCTACTATTATTAGGTAAGTTTGTCATTCAATATCTCAAATGCCATGAACCTAGTCTGAAAATATGGATTGTAATATGAGTAGTAGTTAAATAAATTCCACCCATTCACTGATTCTCAGTAAGCAGGGCCACAGGAATGCGCATTCAAACCAAATATCACCTGAAAACCACTAATTTAAACTCTTACAGTTTTACTTAAACATTTAAAACAAACGCCCCTACACAGAACATCAAAAAATGCCCTCTGTGTATTGTGCATTTCAAAATACACAATGTTTAAAAAACGGTTTTAACAGATTAATTTGAGGCAGCTGCAATTGATGCAAACGGCTTGTGCACAAACGTTAAACTGTCAGGGGCGGGCCTATAGGTCCATGGCCTAAAGGGGTGGCATCAAACACCTTCTGAAATAAGATTGCCCCCCCTGGTGGCCCCCCAACGCAATTG
>OLKM01000200.1:388960-424303 GCA_900291075.1 Melanogrammus aeglefinus
CAGTTTGTCATTATCAAGTTGAGATATCACTGTTGTATATAGACCAAACAGGTAGATATCATTTAACCGTTTTGACACTTGAACCTCTTATTAAAGTTCAGGAAAATTATAATCGAATGACACCAGCCAAACATATGCAAATACACATATATGGCATTAGATTGCGCTGAAGAACATGTTGTCTCTGATTAAAGGCAATTTACCTTTTTCCTAAGAACCTTCTCTTAAGATAATTTATTCGTAAACACCATGTTTAAGTTGCCAAATTTGTCACTGGAATATCTGTTATGTGGTTTAATGAGATCAGTATTCAACTTTGTTGGACAAAAAATCACAAACGGTAAAATTTTAGATTTTTGGTTTTTAAAGGGGGAAAAGGGAAGTAGGTAGTGTAATGGAGTTATATAGGACATCATGAGTGTGATGTCGCCCCGTAGTGGTTAGGCCGGTGGGAGGTGGTCTAAAGGGGCACTTGATTAAAGTCATGCGTGAATGAGGATCAGCGGGAAGCCTCTCTCACTCACTTATTTTCTGAGTTACAACTACCTAAACTCTAATGCTGTCAGCAAGACTGCAAGTTAATACTCAATTCGGATGTAGTGACATGAGATTGTTTGGCCAACTAAACTGGAGAATAACTCTCCTCCGTTTTAGTCAATTTTGAGTTTTTTTTTTAGGTTTTCGGCTATAGCTAACGTTTGCAGCAGTTGGAAAGCTAAGATGGAGCGATTCCAGATTCTTCCGCCATCCAAGTTTGTCTTCACGAAGCCAGAAGAGTGGCCCAAGTGGATTCGGAGGTTTAAGAGATTTCGGATTGCATCGGGTCTGGTCTGCAGTCGGAGGAGAACCAGGTGAACACTTTAATCTATACTATGGGGGATGACACGGAAGACATTGTCACTTCACTTCGTATGACGGGGAAAGAAGCAAGCGAGTACATTACTGTGAAGCAGAAGCTAGAGGGACATTTCGTGGTGAGGAGAAATGTTATTTTTGAGCTTGCCAAATTCAACCAGAGACCAGCAGGAACAGGGGGAGACGGGGGACAGTTTTATCACTTCCACTCCAACTGCTTGTCAAAGCACTGCGCTAATGGGCAGCTGCATGACGAATGATCCGGGACAGACTGGTTGTGGGCTGCGCGATAAAAATCTGTCGGAACAAACTTCAGTTGGACTCGGAGCTGAACGCTGGAGAGGGTGGTGACGCGCGCGCGTCAGAGCGACAGAGTGAAAAAGCAACAGGACCTGTTGAAGAGTAACTTCAAGGCAGAGACCACGGACGTGGACAGTATTCAAACAAAAAACAAGTTTGACATAGGCAGCGGGAGACAGCAGAAAATGCAGGTTAGAACAAATGACAAGAAGCAGTTTATCACACACACCAGGTAACCAGACACGGTCATGTGGGTGTGTAGAATGGCCAGCACACAGCAAAAAATCAGTGGCCAGCTAGAGAGTGTATTTAACCAGTGCCAAGAAAAAAGGTCACTATGCAAAAGGTGTGCAGATCAGGGGTTCTCAACGAAGTTAACACAAGCTGAGTCAGATGAGAGGAGGAATCGCTTTTCCTAGCACAGTCAGCTCAGAGGGTGAGCCCTGGGCTGATCACCTTAATGTGAATAGCACACAGCAGTATTCAAGATAGATACGGGGGCTGATGTGACAGTGTTATCTGAAGATGATTTTAAGAAGGGCCAGTTTCCCAGAGCTAGAGAGTAGCAAAGAAAAGTGCTGCGAGGTTCAGGTCAGACGCCCATCACGGTGAGGGGAAAATTCAACAGCTACATAGAACTGACAGTAAAAACACTACACAGGAAGTGGTATGTAGTGCCAAGTGCTTGAAGTTTAGCCGCTGGAGTCCAGCTATTCAGGCACTTGGGCTAGTGACTAGAGTAGACACATTGGCACTGGATTCAGTCGAAGAGATTCAAGAAGCAGTTTCCCAAACTGTTTCAAAAGGCTAGGCAAGATGGAGGGGGAATACAAGATAGAGCTTAAAACAGATGCCAAACCATTCTCCATATCAACCCCACGTCGAATCCCGCTGCCTCTCATGTCTAAGGTGAAGATGGAACTCTCACGTATGGAAGCGATTGGGGGTGATATCAAGGTTTGAACAACCCACAGACTGGTGCGCCGGAATGGTCACTGTGCCGAAGCCAAGGCAAGGAAGAGATGCGCATCTGCGTTATCTGGACGAAATTGAATGAGCCCGTCAAGAGAGAGAGACACATGCTCCCGTCAGTTGAACACACACTTGGACAGCTATAGAGGACGCCAAAGTATTTTTTCAAAAATGGATGCTAACTCGGGTTTTTGGCAAAATTTTCCCCTTGCCAAAGGAGTCCGCCCGTCCTCACACAACATTCTCTCACTCCCTGTGGGAGGTTTTGCTTTAATCGCCTCTGCTTTTGCATATCCTCTGCACCTGAAATTACCAGAAAAGAATGTCCCAGATATGGAGGGACCTTGACGGCGTCCTGTGCCAAGATGGATGACGTGCTTGTGTACGGGACACACACAGGCCCTGCACGACACACGACTGCTGGCCGGTGTTGGGGAGGTTCAGGAGGACCGGCGTCACACTGAGAGGTGAGAATGTTGAATTCTCAAAAAGCCAACTTAAATTTCTCGGCCAGATCATAGATGCCAGCGGCGTGAGTAGCAGATCCTAACAAAGTGAGAGCAAGTGAGTGACAGACATGGAGGAGCCGGACGACGTGAGCGGAGTGAGACGATTCCTCGGAATGGTGAGTCACCTGGGAAAAGTACTTACCTCACTTAGCAGAGAAGACCACGCTCACTCCGTGACCTGTTGAAGAAAGCAAAACATGTTTCATGTGGGGCACATGATCAACAAAGAGCATTCAATAACATCAATGTGAGGAGCTGAGAACACCACCAGGGCTGGCGCTCTACAACGCAAGTTGTAGAGCGCCAAGGTCGTCTCGGCTGACGCGTCATCGTTTGGCCTAGGAGCTGTGCTACTCCAGAGACAGGAGGAGGGCCACCTCAAGCCAGTCGCATATAGCTCCAGATCACTCACGGACACTGAGAAAAGGTAAGCCCGGATTGAGAAAGAGGCCTTAGCCATCAGGTTCCATGTGGAAACGGACCACAATCCTCTGGTTCCGTTACTAGGTTCAAAGAGCTCCCCCCACGCATTCAAAGACTCGGAATGAGGCTGATGGCTTTCTGCTACTCCATCTCCCATGTGGCTGGCAAGAAGTTGGCCAAGGCAGATGTGCTGTCAAGGGTGCCGTTGAGAGGACAGAGGGCAGCCGGGAGCAGGAGAAGAAAGTCAAACCTGTATGGTCAAACATGGTCATGTTCAACCCTTCCGGCTACGGAAAGAGGGTACAAGAAATAAGGGAACACCAAGAACGTGATGAAATACTTGAGCAAATGAAAGGGTTACTGTTAATGAGGGCTGGCCAGACAAATCCACAATAGACAAAGCTTCCCTACCATACACTCAGGTCCAGGAAGAACTATCAGTGGAGAACGGCTTACTACTAAAAGGGAGTAGGCTAGTTATTCCCAAGCCACCACAGACAGACATACTTCAGAAACTGCACGCAGGACACCAAGGCATAGTAAAGAGCCAAACAATCTGTCTGGTGGCCGGGACTGTGTACACAGCTTCAGAAAGTGGTCGAAGGCTGTGACACATGTGCAAAGGAAAGAGTCAACCCCAGAGAGCCACTGCTGCCTTCAAAGTTTCCTGACAGACCATGGGCAAAAGTGGGTAGTGTAGTGTTAATGGATTTTAGGACACATGATGTGATGTCGCCCCCTAGTGGTTAGGCGGGGGAGGTGGTAAAGGGGCACTTGAATAAAGTCATGCTTCAAGAGTACACGCGGGAAGCCTCTCTCCTCACTTTTTTCCGAGTTACAACTACCTAACTCTACAGGAAGTTTCTTTTTAAGTTTTCATTTGTGAGTTTAGTCCCAGAATGATATGGTTTAGATTGTCGGATTGGTGGAGGCTCAGCTTAGTTTGTGCAGGTCCAATTTCATGAAAAAGATCGCTATTGCTGTGCATGTGCACAGTTACGAAACCCCAAACCGTGTTCTTGCATTTGCATATGATTTCTTAATGAATTATTTTGACTTTCCTTGGTAATTTGCTTTAATCTAAAGTACTTCCAAACCGCACTCCTCCCATCACTACTCTCCGTTCTACCTTCTTACCCTAAACCGGGTTAGCGGCGGGCGCTGCACTTGAGATGCTAGCTGTATTGACTAACCTTTAAAGGGGTAGTTCGGAATTTTGGACATAGGGCCTGCAGTCGGTTGCACCAGCAGAACGTAAAGCCGATCATAAGTTCGGGTGTAAAGTCCGCCTTAACCCTACGCTCGACGTAGCTAGTTTCAAACTAAAGGTGTTCTAAATTTTGGTTGCACCACCATAACTTAAGTTTGTAACGTTACTAGTAGTGCGTAAATTTGTACCAGTGTCGCGTTTTTAATGACGTTTAGATAATTTCAAGCGCAATCCTTGGACAGCCAACAATGTAAACAGGAAGCACTGGCAAGTTTCCACCTTATCGAGTGAAGACGCGTGTTGTAAGCAGTAGCACCCCAAATGAGAAGGCAAACAAAACAGTTTCAGTCATTTATTCTCTAAAATTTACTTGGACGGTATAGGCGTGAGGTTAAGCTATTTGATGGTGGATTTATAATAAATAAATAAATATGCTTTGTATGCTATTCGTTGTGTGTGTCGTGTTCCATTGTATGGAATAGCTCTAGAAATGTTGGTTTTTATACGTGGGCTCAAGTTGTTTTTATTTGGACCGAGTCACCAACTAGGTTTTGTATAAAAATATCTCTGAGCCAAGGACACTTGTATTGCTGGACTTAGAGCCGAATTTCGGTTTGTGTTGTGCTGCAGGTCGTTGTCAAGAAGAAGAAATGGATCGATACGGTCACGGACAATTCTGTTCCCGGCGCAAACCGCGTTGAAACTCCTCTTCCCATTGCTCAAAACGTATATCTTTTGTGTTGAACTCTTTTAATGTATTTAACGGTCTTTATATGGAACTTACACCAGCTAGAGGGGAGGTGTAAAATATAAGTTATAACTTAGTGTTACGTTGAAACTATCTGCTTGGTGCAACTGCTATTTTTGTGTAAAGTCAAACGTTTGGGGGATTTACGTTCAACGTAGCTTAAGTGGGACCTTACGTTCTGCTGGTGCAACCAGCTGCTGATTCCCAAGTTAGCGTTCTTTATCATTGGAGACAGTTTTCAACACATTTCATTCAGTCCTTCTAGTTGCTGAGTTCACTCATGCTAGGCTAGCGCACGGCAACGGGCAATGCTAGCCTGCTATTAAAAACAGTCTTACCCACTCCACAATACAGCCGAGGTAAATCAATTATAACGCCAGACTAGATTTAAATGTCTGTGTTGATGGAATAATGTTAGAAATAAAACTAACCTTGCATCGCATGAATCATCGAGGGACTACTTTCTCAGCAGCAGCGGAATTTTGCTTTGCTCCGGATAGTTGTGTAACCGAATCACTACAGCAGAAAGTAAACAGAGAAGACTGAAGCGGAATTCAACTGCGTCAGAAGCAGACGCATCGCTAAGTCCTCCAAACGTGGCCATATCTTGTTAATTGAATACGCTAATATAATTCCTTCGTTCACTGTACTCTGCATCTGTAGCAATGCCAGCGGCAGGTAAAAGAACGAGAACTAGTGTTACACCGAATTCTGCGACCCACCGAAAAGTGTGACCCCAGGGGGCGCTGTTGCACATTTTCTGCAACATGCACTTGCGCATTATAATAAAAACAAATAAAACATAAGATATCCGGTGGGTCTTTCTTTTCTTGATACTAACATTAATTCTTAACAGTATTTTACACAGTAGCCTATAATAAGAAATGCTCAAAGGTAAATTAACATAATTTAACACTGACTAGTTTTTTTTATGGTGAAGGACCGTACTAAACGCCCTATCCATTGTATGGGTCTGTAAAATGCTAATCAAATCAATCAAATGTATTTATTAAGCACCTTTAATAAAAAGGTAAATGGCTGGGGGGAGAGCTTATGTTTTATGTATGTTTTTGTCATGCCTGTGTCTACGCTTCAAACTCGTGCATATTGCAGAAAATATGCAACAGCGCCCCCTGGGGTCGCACTTTTCGGTGGGTCGCAGAATTCAGCGTGGTAACCTAGGTATCAGTCCGCCGCTGCCATAGCGTACTACCAGGAATATAACACTGCTGCTGAGACCCAGCAATTCCCTCAAAATGCACTGCAATGCAAGGTTGGTTTTATTTCTAACATTATTCTATAAACAGACATTTAAATCTATAGTCTGTCGTTATAATTGATTTACCTCTGGTGTACTGTGGAGTAGGTAAGACTGAAATTAATTGCAGGCTAGCATTGCCCGTTGCCGTGCGCTAGCCTAGCACGAGCGAACTCTGCAACTAGAAGGACTGAATGAAATGTGTTGAAAACTGTCTCCACTGATAAAGAACACAATGGCTCACTTGGGAATCAGGCCCTAAGTCCAAAATTCCGAACTACCCCTTTAACTTACTTCGCACCCTGCAGTGGAAACGCGGCCGCCGTCACACAGTGCACGCCTCGTGCCCACTACCTCCGTCAGTTGTCCGTCACCCACGTGCCCACTGCACCGTCAGTCAACGGACGTGGGAAGGCGTGGCTGACGGATGGGGGAGTAGTCTTTGCAGAGGCATCCGTCAGCCAATCAAATCGCTTCGCGCTCCATTTTTTAAATTAACTTCTCCGCCGCTCTCCCGCTTTTCCAGTATCGGAGCCCGAGTCGCGTCACCAGTGCTTAAATTTGCATACGCGATCTGATTGGATGACGGATCCGTCGCTGCCGAAAAAGTTGAACATTTTTCAACTTTCTGATGGCGAACGCTCCACAATGCATTGCGCGTCCGTCCCCATTCAAAGTCAACGGACAACTGACGGAGGTAGTGGGGCACGGGGCTTTCAGTGCCGAATCACTGCCAGTGACCGCGGAGGCGGGGCTATGTTCGCGCTGTAGCGCTGTGTGTCTGTTAACTCGCTTTCCGAAAGAAGAGAAGACAGAGCGCTGATCAATTGCAAATATATCTATTTTGTGTGATTTTACGGAAGAAAATGGTTGCTTTGAAGTTTTTAGAAACTCTTAATATGAACAAACCCTAAAAAATGCATTTGCCCTTTGGGGCAACCAGAAATAATCTCAACTTGCCCAAATATTATTTTTAGTTGCCCCGGGCAAGCGGGCAACGTGTCAACCCCTGGGTTGTATCAACAACTTCAAGATTTTGCCATACTAATTCCCTTAATTGCCTCGACTAGACGGAGGATTATAATAGTAGGCCTAGACGTAGGCCTATAGTTATTTACACTGAATTTTGCCAGTCTGTTTGTCATGAACCAATTAGTTAACTTTTGTATCGGAGGATGTAATGGGGTAATATGATCAATGATATCATATGATTCATTAAACAAATAAGGTTATCTCTTGAAATATAAAGCGGTTACTAAATACGTGTGTGTGTGTGTGTGTGTGTGTGTGTGTGTGTGTGTGTGTGTGTGTGTGTGTGTGTGTGTGTGTGTGTGTGTGTGTGTGGTGTGGGTGTGGTGGGGGGGGGGGGGGGGGGGGTACAATGGGTTGCATAGCCAGATTCCAATCTTTATCGTGCACGTGGACAACGAAGCTCATACGAATACGCATTTGAGATATATAGCCTCCGCGAGAACACATAAATGGTCCCCTCTGCTGGCCAAGAATAGAAATCTGAGTGAGCCATGGCTCGTTGGCTACAAGCTCCCAGGCGCCACGAGCAAGACCAATGACATATCACCATCAGCAAGATGATGTTCATCTACCTAGATTGTTTATATGTGGATGCTAAAACGACAATCCGATCAACCACTCAGGCCTTCGGGGATGACCCCGTTTATAAATAGCTTGAGCATTTGTTTTTCTGATTCATTCATCTGCATAAAACAAACTAGTGCTCTTAGTGCATATCCGATTTTCTATCCGAATGTTTCGCGTCTTACTAATACGCATGCGCATCCGGCGGTTCGCGGTTGCGCCAACTCGGAGAGGATGTTGCTGGTAGCCAGTGTTGATGCACAGGATTTTTCACAACAATAACAGCAACTGATTCATATATCAAGATACCTTTTTGCGGACAAAATCGTCGACAGGCACTCGGTTAGCAGTGCATTGGACCACGCGAGGCCGAATTGGCTGTCCTATTTCCCCCACCGTCTCCTGTTGGCCATGAAAACGGACGGGTTTGCAGATTTACAAGCCTCTTTTTTGCAGGAGCAGAAACAAGAATCATGGCTGGCCAGCTAGGCCGCACATTAATTTGGGGGCTATCCGCTTTCATTGGGTACAGTGCATTGTAGACAGGAACGACACGTTTCCCCGAGGACTGCTGCTAGGTAGATATATCCTTAAACATTTGCATTTGTCTAAGAAGGGCTCGCAGGCTCAGCTTGATCGCTTCACAACCTTGAGTGGTGGACGCTTTGCCTCCGTCGTTAGCGGCGTTAGCTCGCTAGCGTTAGCTCCCGTTGGATGGTGAACCAATCTCAGGCATTGATACTAGAGAAAGGACGGCATTTCGGACCCGCTTGTATCATTCTGTGCTCTGTCATTTGTACCGAAAAGTCGTTTTGATACGTCGACTCCTGGATGAATGTGGGACAAAATGGAGACCCCAACGATTGTCTACGACTTGGATACCTCTGGGGGCTTAATGGAGGTAGGTTGTGGAGCTGGGAGGCCTTTTGGGCTAGCCTCATACCGCTAACGTATGACCATATTGGGTAAAATGCTCATTAGTCTTTGACACTACGCTGACGATCGCGTCATTAATAGTGTAAACTAGTACAATTCAATACGCAAACCCTCATGCACTTTACTAGGAACATGCCGTTACTGTGCGCATTGTGGTGGGCTGGTTAGCTTGATTCACAGACATACACTTTTACAGCAAATCCAGACGCTGCTGGCCCCCCCGAAGTCCGAAGAACCGGACAAGAGGAGTCGCAAGTATGTGAGGGACGCACGGAGAAGTGGCAGGGCCACCAACCACGACACCTGCGATAGCTGTAGGGAAGGGGGAGACCTGCTGTGCTGCGACCACTGCCCAGCGGCCTTCCACCTCCAGTGCTGGTAGGGTCTGCATGCAACACCTATTGGCAGAGTTCAAAACCCATTTCCTGTGAACAAAATCGCCTTCTGCAATCGGTCAGCACAAAATGACAGCCAGTCGTTTTCCACTTGGCCATGCTATATGTAGGCATAGCTTAGCATTCTATTAATTTTGTTTGATGGACACCATGTGAAGAAACCCCGTTTGAGGTCTGAGGGAGGCAGGGAGATAGGATTGACATGCACGAGAACTAAGTGTACCAACACCTTTAGCATGAGAAGCTGCTGTCAGGTTATTACACGCGGCGTATACGTAACTCAGTTTCTTACGATTTTAAGGCTAGGGGAAGCACACTTATGCTGTGTTTCTACTTAATAGCTTGACTTTGGGAAATTGATTAAAATTTGCCGCGGAATGTTCTGTGTCAGAATGCAGCTCTCGCGGTCTGTCGGCTGAACTCATCCAGTTCTCGCGGTCTGTCGGCGGAACTCATTCCGCTCGAGAGCGAGAATTGCTGCCTGGTGAACACGGAGCCATGGCTACCACTCTGCGCTCTGTTTACAATATGGCGACCTCACTGACATTTTTTTGTTCATTCCAGCGCCATCTTACCAATCATATCTAAAGTTTGCAATAAAGCTGTTCATTATTTCAGTCGCATATTGGTTGTGTTATGAAATGTTTCGTAGAGTAGTCGTTTTAGGCAATAATACTGTTGATTGATGCTTGTTCTGGCTCATTGATTTCCGTGGTGTTTAATAAAGCACACTGCATTCATGTCCATTGCAATAACTATAAGAAGTGGGCAGAAATTATTCCTGTCACGGTAGTTGATTAAGTTCTGCTTAATGTTGGTATTGGGGAAGACCCTTCGCACTCTTAACACATTATGGTTTCTTTGGATTTAAATATTTGAGTAGTAAAGGGTGTCAAAGCAAGTTAATTCTTCTTATATTGTCTACATATACTATCACTTCTAGATATTTCTCTGGGTTGTTCATCGAAGTGACCACTGATGTAAAAACATACATACTTGTCGTTTATATTATTTTATACCTATTATCTTTGACCACTAGATGGAGCTAAAGCATCAGATAGCAGGAGTTGCTGGGTTCAGATGGCATACAACCATATTAGTTCTCCAAATAATTTGGGTTTTAGTAATGGCTGTTTTTAAGGTTAAATATATCTTTTCTGGGATGGCAATGGAAAATGTAGGCACCATTCAATGAATGTTTCTTACTACATATAAATTGGGTGTTACATTGTGTTAAAGTATTTAAAGATATTCTCCATGTGTTCAACATGGCTGTCTTGTTACTACATGGTTTGTAACTTATGATGATTCTGTGTTGCAGCAACCCTCCGTTGAGCGAAGAAATGCTGCCACCTGGGGAATGGATGTGTCATCGTTGTAATGTTCGAAAAAAGGTTACCAACCTTCCCCATCCACTATTTCTTCCAGTTGTGCAAACACACGTCCAAGTTTCAGGATATCATCAATGTGACTAAACATAGGAGGCCTTAGTGTTGATCCTTCAGGACTTGATTTTTATGATTTTTTTTTTTCGTTTCCCCTTCCTGTTCCTTCTTCCCCAGAAGCGGGAGCAGAAGTCCGACCAGACCAACGGCCTGCCGGACAAGCTGGTGTCCAAGCGTGCAGCGTCGCCGGCCGTGGAGCTGGAGCTCAACCCTGGCGCCCTGCGTCTGGACGGCCTGCCGCCCGGGGCCGGTGCCGCGGGGCCCGGCCTGAGGGTGGCCCAGGTCCGCCTGCTGGACCGTCGGAGCAGCAGCAGACCCAGCAGTCGTCCAGGCACGCCCACCTCAAACAGTTCGTCCACGCCCACGCCGTCTGAGGACCAGAACGACGGCGAGGAGGAGGCGGAGGCCGAGGAGGAGGCGCTGGGCTCAGAGCTGGAGGGCTCCGCCAATCTGGCCCCGGCACCGCGCCTCCTGAAGAGACCCTTCCAGCTGCTGATCGCTGCGGCCATGGAGAGGAACCCTACGCAGTTCCAACTGCCTAATGAGCTGACCTGCACCACCGCACTTCCAGGTACACTCGCCAACACCACAGTCCTTACAGATCTAGAATATTTTGTGGAAAGTATTCACCAGTGTTACTTATGTCTCACATGCACTGGATAGGTAGGTTTTTACAACATGGTAAAATAACGCCTAGATATTCACGCTCTTTGATTGAGCCAGTCAGATTCTATGCGCTGGAGCAATATGTGTAAGATCACTCCCACGATATTACACATACTGCACAGGAGCAATATGTAGATCACTCCCACGGTATTACACGTGGGAACTCAATCCTTAAACCTAATCAGTTGTGAACATTGTAGTTGAGCAAACCTATGAATGTCTTTTTTTTTTTTTGCTTGGTATCTCTAGGTAGCAGCAAAAGGAGGAAAAAAGAGGAACTGCTTGGCAGGCCGTTCAGGAGGCCACAGCATGAGCTGGACTCCAACGGCCTTGTCCCTCTACCGGCCAAAGTCTGCTTCTCCTGTGGAAGGTTTGTATTTGAACTCTTTAGTCAGACTTGGGGGACATTCTCATTACCTGACCTGATTAGATACAACATAACTAGACATGTTGCAGCTTGTGCATTTTTCATACGAATATCTGAATATTCAGTGAAGAAAAAAGTCCATTAATTATTAGGGCTGGGTGTTGCCAGGTACCTCACAATTCAGTTTGATTCTTTAGGTCTTCATTCGATTCGATTTCGATTCGATATTGATCCAATTGCTTCGATATCTGTTTTGTTTTTTTAATGGAAATAATCGATTTCAAAAAAATTCTGAATCGAGAACAAATAAATTGCAATGCATTGATGAATCAATATTTTCACCCAGCCCTATTTATTATGCATATGCATATCATACACTGCCTGTAAACTTAGCAAGTGGTGACCACTGCTGCAGAATCTAGTTTTTATCAACTGATCATTTTCTAATGTGGTTCAGTTGGTTAAACAAACTATTTATTTAGTAGCAAATTGACAATATCAAGTCAGTAGCTTTCAAATCCATTCAGTCCGAGTTCGACTTGTTTATGCAGAGCTTCAATGCAGCCTTAAATTTACAGAGCACACAGTTTCCAAAATGTGAAAGTAGGCCTACTTCCAATTATCACAAAGCTAATGGGTGGTTTGAACATTGCGCAAAGTTTTGGATACATCTCATGCAGGGCTAGTGCTATTTACCCTGGGATAAAATACACAGGCGCTATGTGGGGGAAGAATTGACATTAAAGTAAAAACATCTCACCCTGTTCTATTCATGTGTAAATAACCAACCCATTATTATTAGTAGGTAGAGCTTTTTGCTGTCTATGGACTTGTTGGAACATGGAATAGCTGCTTAAAACGTTCATTATTAGAACCCTATTAAAAATACTTAAGTTTCCGACTGTAGTAGTGTCTACTATATGTAGACACTACTACAACCTCTAGTTGAGATTAAACCAAAAGCTATAATGTGGAAACCCCAGTCGATAATGTAATACATTTCTGAGCGCATAATATAATAACATTTTACCTATAATGTTACAACATCTAACACTGGACCGCAGCTGTCAAAGAAGTACCGGAATATTCAAATAGTATAACAAAGCTAATAAATGATAATTCTGTCATGCCATATTTTGCCATTCTGATGATGGCTGCCATTTCCTCAACTGAACCGTTGAGATGAAGCGTTCTTTGACGTATTGAATCGGAATCGGTACAGACGTCAAGGATTTACACTGAGAATACACGGTATACAATTAAATCAAACTGGCGTGCAAATTAATTAATAATGTAATCCGGAACTAATGTTAGATAAGCAAATTCTTCGGGGACAACTAAACTGGCGTCTAGGTAGCCAGGCGTGTTATGGCACATAACACGTCGGGTCCTCTGACGTCTCTGGTATTTCCACAACAAGACTCGTAGTGGGGGTTATCTCAGCTATGGTTGAGAAGGAATTGGGGGGAAAGGGACTTTGGCTTTGACTTCCTGAAGAACATTAACCGAGACATGGGGGAGAAAGGGATTGTTGCCCGCGATTGTCTCCTGCCGGAGCCCCGAAGGCCGCTGCAATATTCAGTGAGCTTGCTGATGAGCAAAGACATTTGTAGTCCCTGGGCCCCCCATTTCAATTGTATTGTATATTGGCAGTCTAGAAAAACATGATTGGACAATATGGAAATAGAGACGATCGCCCAACCTTAGTACATTATTTGTAACCAATAAGAGCTATTTAACAATTATCCCTCGAGCCCATGAGGGCGAGAGGATAATTGTTTTAGTAAAATTCAACTAGTAGGGCAGTAAAAACATGAAAACATATCCAGAAAATAATTTAATATTGCTTTTGTTTTGTACATATATGGTCACGCGCGAGTGTCGTTGCAAAAGTGAATTTGCATTTCGTATTCCACGTGACAAAAACTTGACAGCTTTGCATTAAAACTCGCACGCAATGTTTTTGTTTGCATTGTTTTTTCTTACCATTTAATATCTTCATTCCATATTTAGTCGACTTCTTTGTTGCATTTGGAACTGATTTATCTAATAATGAGCTTATAAAATCGTCTGAAACTTCAAAACGCGAAGCAGCCGCCATTGCTTTTGTTTACTATAACTTATAGCCTACTAGTAGCTTAGCCAATCAAAACACAGCATTAGTGATAGCCCACTAGTTTAATTTTACTAATATGATTTATTCTGAATATCTCTCCTTTCCTCTTGCAGGAGTTGCAGGATGGCCCCACTCATCCAGTGTGACTATTGTCCCCTCTTGTTCCATATGGACTGTCTGGATCCTCCCCTCACCACCTTGCCTGCGGGCAAGTGGATGTGCCCCAATCACGTTGAACACTTAGTGGTACGGGCAGCTTTCAGTTCCCATCTATGCATGGCAAATGGATAAATATTTAATGGATGTTTAAATGTTTGCATTGTTTGGTTGGACCTACCAGTTTCCAAGTGGGACTGTTGAGCGTTATGGCATTTGTGATGCAAGTCATTCATATTCTCTTGGTCATGGTGCTAATCATGTCGCCATTTATATAACACAGACCTATAAGGCATGAGGATAACGATATGTCCTGCTTTTTTCTAGCTAAACCAGAGGACTCTGAACCTAACCAGCCGCTGTCAGCTCTTCGACCAATTTCAGGACAGGATGTCTCAGCACGCCGTCAAAGTGGACTTTCTCCGTCGGGTTCACAGGCAAAACGTACCCAACCGACGCACTCCTCACCAGCACAACAAGAAGACGATCAAGGTTTGTCGCTCTCAGGGGAGGGTAGGTCCCAAGGCTAATCGCCCCTCAGGATGTCAGCCCTCTCAAAATTCACAACTCTAATCTTAACATGCTCATTGTGATTCCTAACACTCTGCTATAACTTAGGTACCAGATGCTGTCAAGTCCCAGTACCAGAACCCTCCTCCCATGCTGGCGTCAGCCGGAGTCCGCCAGTCGGAGCTGGTATGCAGCGGTGCTCCAGAGCATCAGACCCCCAAGTACTTCACCACGGAGACCGAGCAGAAAGAGGTATACAGACAAATTGTTTATATCAGTTTCTATGGTCTATGGCCTATATTTTTTCCTTTTCTATTCCTGATCCTTTCTAAACAAACTTTACAAATAAAATAAAATAACCATTTATGTCACTGTGGTTTCTGAACTGTTGACATTGTGCCCATATATGACTTAGAAAAATTGTGTTCCGTACTCTTCTTTGCTGCTACTGAAAATATGCCACCTTGAGTAGACTGGTGCGCCAAAACTGCCATCATTTGTACTTACTAATTAATATTGATGTAACTCGTCGCCAATGTCCATTTTAAAAATTGAGCAAGGAATACTAGAGTAGACCAGGCATATTTGAAAGGCCAAAACATTGCCATATTATAGCATTAGAAAATATCGATGGGTCATTTTTAAAAAAGTTGACATCGTATCTATTTTGTTTTAAACCAGTGGCTTCAAGATGTGATCGCTCTGCAGTGCAGCATTATGCGTCACCTCTCAATGAAGCAGAAGGCTTCGTCCTCACCCTCACCCTCCTTATCCCTCGAGTGGGCATCTGAACAGAAAGCCAGTGCAAAATCCAGCCTCGTACCAGAAGACCTCAAGCCCCAAGACTCTTCAGAAAGGACTCCCACACCCGGGCCCAAGCGCTGTAGTATACACAATGACCCCCAGGGGGTCTTCGCCTCCAAGGACCCCACAGCCGCACTGCCCCAGAAATGTGACTGTCTTGTCACAACCTGTAAAAATAGTAGGAAACCCAATGGACCCCTTACAGACGAGCCGCAGCCATATCCAACGGCCAACGGGCCCTTTGTCTGCAACACGGTCCCCGACTCCCCCAGGCAGACGGAGGCCCAGCTCAGGCTGAAGCCCCAGGCCACCACGCTCAAAGACGTGGCCTCCACAGCCAACCACATAGCTGGGGCTCCCATCAAAAGAGAGAGCGAGAGCAGCCCTGAAGTGAGTCTCCAGAAGGACGGCCCCGCCGCTTGTCCCACCACAGATGTCCGTCTGAATCACAGAGCCCAGCCGGAGCTTAAGATGGAGTGTACCATTGATCAGAAGCCCCCCGCCATTGTCAGCGGTGGCCAGCCAGCTGCCCCGCAACAGAAGGCCACCCAGGACACCCACGCCGCACACAAGTTAGGGTCCTCGACGTCACCGGCAGGTAATGACCACCTATCATTATTTGAGGGATAAATTGGGCCTGTCTGTTGGCAATGAACTGATAAAATTGTGTTCATTTAATATTTATATTGCTATAGTTACAAGGATTACGTTTCTTGTGCGAGTTAAAGGATAAATTCAGGATTTCTTAACATGTAGTCCCATCGTTTTAGGTCTGAGTGAGTAATATGGAAGCAATTTTTTTAAACGTTACCACAATTACCAGAATTAAGGGAGAGCTTCAGCCTGTGCAGCAGTAATGGGTGAGGCTGGTCTTTATCAATGACCGGCTTAAATTTGGATTAAGTGTCGGACAACATTATGGAAAGCCTAGAGAGGAAAAAAATAAAATTCTTCTATACCTTTTTGATCCAGTCGGTTCGTAATGGTGTTTAACCAAGTCTGGCTGAAGGAGAAGTCTTGATCTAGACTCTTGGTTGTTGCAGGAAGAAAAATGTGAGTGAGAGTTGGAGAGGACTGACGGCGACAGTTCGTTGTTTTGGAGTACAGGAAGTTAAGCTTAGTATAATCTAAACAATTTGGGTGACGCGGAGGGTTGAGATTTGATGACCATACGGAAACGTCCCAGTTTGGTAACCAGACTGGTCTTCAGACGGTTTTCAAGTAGTTCTGTCAAGGGTTGGCAAAACACAGTGTATCCAATATGGGGTAGGTTTGATATAACTGTACAGAGGAGCACCCTATTTGGGTGCTGTTAAGGTATTTCCACTAGCGACCAAGATCAATGCCACTGATGTGTCACACTTTTTGTAGCTCTGATTGGTTGCAGGTCTATTAGCGTCAGAAGCATTTTTGTCTACGCCCTTTGATAACACTTGATAACAACTCATTGGAAATAGAAAAAGAATTGAGCGGTTCCAAAGAAGTATGCATTTGCAAATTGGTCTGGTGTTGTCGGGCTAGAAACGTCCTGCAATAACGGCTTCCCCTTTGGTGAGACTTGTTTAGACACGAAAACAGACCAGATCAAGCGAAAGGTAAAGAGGAAAGTTGTATTTCTCCATTGAAATCCTTTCCAGTATGTTGGGAGAAAAATCTAACGACAATCTAGGCTTCAATGACCGAGTAGCTCTCAGTCAGCACTGGATCTATTCCAAAAAAGGTCGTCTGCTTTAAGGTTGAAAGATCCCAGAACTATTCTTCAAGAAGTCTTGTGCCTTACACGAACAAGATGACAAATTGAAAGATGACTGTAATAACAATTCTAAGCCAACAAACCATTTTTGTTAAAATGATGTTAAAGGACCTCTATTTTACCACCAGGTATAAAGGTGAATAAGGTACTACAAGCCATTTATTGCCCTGTGACACAATTATACAAGTGAGTGTCCCCTCAGATGTATGTGATAGATACCTAGCCTACCCATTAGACTGTACCAACTGGTTGGCTTATCTATCCATCATACAGCTAGGTAGACACCCTCCCACTTGGGATGTCTCAGGGCAGAGCGGATTTTGAAAAAGCTTCTGATGGCTAATTACTCTCACACCTGGTGATAAAAATAGGTGACGCTTAACACATGTAGACGTTCATTCATCACCCATTGAACTATGCCTGTTAATCGTACATTTGCTGTGCCTCTTCTGTACTGTTATTTTTTTTAATGCCAGTTTACCCTCTACAGATTTAAAAACAGGTCCTGGAGGGATGGACGCTGTGTTCCCCGACGCATTCTCCTCCTTACCAGAACTATCCAACTGTATTAAAGCCTGCATAGGAGATGATGGGGGTAGGTGTCCTAATGCAAATTTACAGAATCTGTCAGCTCTCTTGACCTCCAGCACACTTTGACTAATCCTGAACATCTAAACCTCCTCAGCTATTGTCGGGTATTTTTGTTTGTCATGTTTCAGTTGGAAATGCGACACTTGTGATATGTTCTTTGTCCAGCTATTGTTTTTGAGAGAGCTAAAATATGTATACCAAAACTGTTTTGAAACGGGTGTGGCACTATCCCATATGTTAAGGGAAGGAAAACATTGCTTTCAACATAAATATTTCTTTATCTTATTTGTTCAGTTTATTTGGTGAGTGCTGCATGCAGCGCTCAACTATTGTTCTTAAGTTTTATTCTTTCTTTCTTCTCTACAAACTTTGGGACCTATCTCCTTCCTCAAATTTTCACCTAGACTCCATTCCAATTTTAAAATGTTCATATTAGATTGGAATTTTTACAATTGAAGTCAATGGGAGGACGGCACAGCCGTCCGCCCATTTTCTGACACTTAGTACTTCAGACTTCGTAACTTGGTCAATATTTTATCCTTAACCTTCGTTCAAAGGTTTAACAAATCAACACCTTTGTATTTTCAATAATCTGATATAAATCAAAGTTTAAGTTCCATGTTGGCTTGTTTTCAATTGGTCTCATTGATTTACGCTGAGGTTAGAGCGCAAGGACGTGCAGGCAGTGTTGCCAGATTGGGCAGTTTTTCTCTGAATTTGACTTGCTTTTTACCATGTTCAGGCAGCGTTGCCAGATTGGACAATTTCTTTCTCTGAATTTGACTGCTTTTTACCACGTTCAGGCAGCGTTGCCAGATTGGAAAATTTTTCTCTGAATTTGACTGCTTTTTACCACGTTCAGGCAGCGTTGCCAGATTGGACAATTTTGCCGCCCAATTGGACTACTTTTAATAATGTGAGGCTTGAAAAATTTGCATTAGGCGAGTACATACAATTTCGGCCGGTTTAAAAATAAAACGGGCGGGATTATTATAATTCTTTCTACAATCATCAATCAATACCATACCTTTTCATATGGCACATCGTTTGTGCAGCTAGTAACACTATAACTTCAGCTACTTCTTCTACTTCAGCTACTACTACTTCTATTTCAGCAATTTATATTTCTGATTTTTCAGCAGTGCAGGGCTGGGCAATACATTTTACCTTTCAGATTCTTCAGTTCAACTCCTTTTACAGTTCTGCATTTTTAGCAATGCTTTGCGCTTTTCATTCAGTTGTCACTTTATTTGTTTCCAACCATTTACATTTTTTAAATGGTGTGCCTGTTTACATTGTCTACTCCATTTAGACTTTTGAACTCTGTTCAAATCCCTTCACGTGATTTAAGCCATTTAACGTTTCTTTATGTCTTAATCTATGTGGCTTTATTATAACATATTTTCAACCTCACTTTGTACTACAGCACTGACCGCATTTTCTGCAGGAAGTACATTTTCTAGATTTATTTAACCTCTAATTTGAATGCAGTGCCTCCAAAATGTAGCTAAAGTAGCGACCCAGTGTTTGAATGGTAGTTGTGAATCTATAGATTGAAATGCATAATGTATCCTACTTGGAGCTTTTCTAACTATATATATCAACCATTTCATCAGGGCCTTTAGATCAATGAGCATTTTCAAAATGTCTGTGATGGCTGAATCCCACCAGTGTCTAATATTGATCACATTTTCGGGTGTAGGGATCGAGCTAAACAAGTTGGACGCAGAGATGGTGAAGCTTTTAGCTTGGCAACGGATACAGCAACTGTTCCCCCCGAAAGATCCCTCCATGTCTCAGCAGAGCGAGCCATCCCCCATTCCTGGTCCACTCTCATTAAAATCACAGTCTCCTTGCCCCGAGGGTAATTGAACTGTTTTTGTTTGTCCTCAATGACGCATGTTTCGTTTTGTAATGTATAAACTGTTTTTTCTTGCTTAGTAAAATACCCTTTCCTTTACAGCCAAGAAAAAGGTGCAGACAAGAGCGGTATTTTACTCTCTAACGGGAAAAGGAGAAGCTGTCAACATGTGTTACAGGACTTTGTACATAGGAACTGGTATGTGTCTTTTTCATTCTGGTTGAATGAATGTATGATAAATTCTTGAGTTGTAGTGTGAATACAGTGTGTAAATATTACAACAATGCTGGGCATCGCTGTTTCAAACTTAAAACGTTCACTTAACTTTAAACCGGCATGCACATTCAACATCAGTTGGGTATATCATGGCGATGGAAGATGCAGTCATGATAGCGAGGAACTGCAAGTGGGCTAGAGATTTTGAAGCCTGGCCGGTGTTTCTCTTTCTGAGTTTCGGTTCACCGGTCTGGTTATTTGGCACAACAAGGTGGACTCTTGGTAGTTCCTTGTTGTGTATGATGTATTGATTAATTTGTTTTGAAGTTGTTTTCAATAGAGACGATATTATTTTTCATTTGAATGATTCTGTTCACTGCTATTATTGAGTCTGCTGCTAAACTGTTTTAGGTGCCGACATGGATGTGTGCCTTACAAACTATGGTCATTGCAACTTCATTTCGGGGAAGCATGCCTGTATTTTCTACGATGAGGTGGGTAACTATCTTGTTCTTCCATGAAGTACATGTTGGACTGTTTTTTTTAATTTTCTCTTGGGCATGGTGTGACGAAAGTGTTATTTGCTTTCTTTCAGAATACAAAACATTATGAGCTGCTCAACTATAGTGAACATGGAACCACAGTGGACAATGTCCTCTACTCCTGTGACTTCTCTGAGAAGTCCTCTCCTTCTCCACCTAGTGGCCTGGTGTCAGATGTGCAAGGCATTATACGTGAGTAGTTCTGGGATTTCCCCACATCTCAACACACATGAGCTCATAAACGTGTTGAACATTTTTCACGTGATTTTGGAAAATATAAAATCCACATTCAAGAAAGTTATTTGAAGCCAATTTTTTAACTGTTGACATTTTATGTTCTAACCAAGTTGATCATACAGAGTTTCCATTTGCTCAGTTGTCTTTTATTTGTGGAGAAGATCTTTTACCAGCATTCATCATCTGTCCAACACCGTCCACAGGTCGCAGCAAGAAAAGAGAGGAGGATGATCAGCCTCGCTCTGTGATTGGACTGCTGCCAGCCGGAGGTGTGATGAGCTGCCAGCCCCAGGGAGGCAAGGGTCTGGCGTGCAGCTGCAAGGCCAGCAGCTCCAGCCTGATAGGAGGCAGCGGGGCGGGCTGGGAGGGCACGGCCCTCCTCCACCACGGCAGCTACATCAAGCTGGGCTGCCTGCAGTTTGTCTTCAGCATTGCAGAGTTTGCTCTCAAGCGGCCCAAAGAGGAAGAGGTGGTGGTTGCGACGGTGGCCAGCTGCACTGGCAGCAGTGCTGCTGGCAATGCTGCTGCTGCTGCTGCTGCTGTTGTGGTCCCCCCTTCCCCCAGCATCACCCCTGCACCCGTGACGCCCACTAGGAACACTGCCTCGGTCAGCACCATCCTCACACAGGGAGACCAAGGGACTCGTATTTCCCTCCAAGTACCAGTGCTGGGGTCCAGTGCCGTTCCGTAGCCCATAGGAGATGCCGTTCAGTTTTTTTTTTTCTTTTTACTTTTGCACCTTCTTTCAAACTGTAACCAAACATTTAAACCAACCCACAGCAACAGCAGCAATTATGTGGCAGCCGTTTCTAATTGGTTGGCGTCTCTGGCGTCTGTGTTTCACCAGTTCTAGGCTGTTTCTGAGGTTTGTTTTTTTGGATGTTTGGTCACTTTTAAAGAAACAATGAAGGGAAACTGCACAGATGTTTGGGTAACAGGGAAATACATTTTTTATTTTCTTCCATTTTAACGGTTTGTATTTCTGCATGACTTAAAATATTGACAATCTCTTCTGTTTTTGAAGGACTGACTGTAACTGTTAGTTCATTAAGACCATTGGGACACATGAGCTTTATTATATACCAGCGCTCATTATAAATTGTTTTGCCAGTATAGTAGTTAACTTTGTAACATTACCTTATTTGTCAGTCAAATCATTTAGCACAGAACATTGTTTGTGTAGTATTGAAGTCACACATAATTTCTTTTGCTCCGTTTGCACCACAGGTAGCTATATATGTATGGATTCATACATGTTTCTGAGCTATATGTATATATTATGTACAGATATACAAATCGGTGTCTCTCAGTTTAGGGAAACATTGGATTTAATGTAGATAAACCTTTTTTTCTTTTTAACTGTACAGACCCTTATTGAATTTGTAATACCTGGTTGAGTAACAGAAGTTTGTGATAGTCTTCTTAGTCAGAAATTGTTTCCGTCTCTAGTCAAGTGTAAATAGCGTATGGTTTTAGCACTCATTTTAACATCATGTGCTGCTTTGTATATAGGCCCCCCTTGTCCGTATCTGCTTGTCTGTTGAAACATGTAAATATCAAAAGATTTTCTAAGAACAATTATTAATGCTCTTGGTGTCGAATGGTTTTTCATTGATTCGCATTCCAGGCCCTTGCCTTACTTAAAACCACGGAATCATGGGAAGCCAGTCTGCTTAACTGACCAACCCATTTACCACACATGCTTATCTGCTTTTGAAGTGCTGTTGGCTTTATTAATATTGTGTACACATTGACCCTGCCTTGGATTAGTGCAGGTTGAAGTAGGCCTACCGGTTTATTTAAAGAAACTTAAAGCACTGCATACTTTTTCAGAACGTCTTTGGCAAACACCCTTTTGTGATTGGTAGATCAGGATTTTCTGTCCCAAGAGCTCCAGTCGCCTTTCGACATATTTTATTATGCAATAGTCAGTGAGAAGACTAGGCACATGACACTGAATAGATTTACGCTCTTGCACGGGGTTATTATGAATGATTACATTCATAATAACCCCGTGCAAGAGCGTAAAAAAAAACACTGCATAAACTTATTTGTCAAAGTCGCATGCAAAATACCAGCACTATTTAAGGCTTGAGGCTTAATAATTGTACAAGTTTCTTAAGTATATATCAAAACCCAACCCATTTGGCGACAGTCAAAGGAACATGCTTTTCCTGTTGTGGAGGTTTGATTCATCTCAGCGGGTGTGGCCTCATGAGCGGCGCTACATATAGTGATAGCTCTTCACTCTTTTAGGTGTCTACCTCTGCTTCTATCACTCAGTTTGGCTCGTTACTTTTTAAAGATGGATATGTCCGACATGATGTCCTACTTTCTATTGATTGTGGGATGCGGTATTGGCATCGGGTATATTTTCCACAATTTAGTCGTCAAAGGAAAGCGATGCACAAGCACTGCTAAACTTCATGGGAAAACTGTGATTGTGACTGGTAAGGAATTCAACCCATTTATTTAACATGGGTATTCGTCTACTTTTTAATATTCCTTGAGTTACTGCAAAGAAACGTCTTAATTCCGACCTTGTTTAAACAGTTCTAGGCCTACCTTTAAATCACAATATACACAGATACACAGGCATATACAAATAGTTAATCATATGTAATAGGCCTAATCGCATCAACAATTCAAACAATTGTTATTCCTTCTCTCCATACGTCTGGAGGTAGCAACACAGGGATCGGAATGAAGACGGCCATAACTCTGGCTAAAAGAGGCGCCAGGGTCATTCTTGCCTGTCGAAGTCAACAGAGAGGAGAAATTGCTTTGGCTGAAGTCATAAAGGTAAATAAACTTTGGCCTTCATTCGTTTTAAATGGCATGGCATGACCAGTGTTGACATATTTGGTCAGATGTGTCTGCAGCGCGCTTCAGCCAGGGTTGCTAGATTGGGTGGGAAATCTGACCCAATCTGGCAACACTGACAATGACGTGAAAAGTTTTATCGAAAACTTCATGTGTGTGGCATTAGGAGAGCAGGAGCAAAGAAGTGGTGTTCATGCAGTTGGATCTTGGGAGCTTAAAGTCTGTTCGCACCTTTGCTGAGAACTTCCTAAAAACCGAAGACAGATTGGACCTTCTGATCAACAATGCTGGTAAGTTCTATTTTAAATTGCCTTTAGTGATGCATTTTGTGTTTCATAGACTCCCCCTATGAGTTAAGATAGAATGGGGAACTGCTGATTAGGTTTTCTTTGAAGAATAAAATGCAGGGATTTGACCTATCTCCATTTGGTCCACAGGGATCCTTCTGCAAGGTAAGACAGAAGATGGCTTGGGAATGATGTTCGGAGTCAACCACATCGGTCACTTCCTCTTGACCAACCTACTGCTGGAGAGGCTGAAGACATGTGGCCCAAGCAGGGTGGTCACCGTGTCATCTGTGGGACATAACTTTGGGAAGATCAACTTTAAGTGTCTGAACACTCACAAGGCTTTGGGCACAGGGACCTCGTTTTGGCAAACCATGCAGATCTACTGTGACAGTAAACTGTGTAATGTGCTCTTTACCCATGAGCTAGCAAAGAGACTCCTGGGCACTAAAGTCACCTGCTACAGCCTCCATCCAGGTGAGTTCCTAGAATCATGCATCAATCTGACCAACTAAACACCAGTTTAGTAAGTAGTATTGGTTGTATTTGTGGGTTTGCTGATTGACTAATTCTTTCATTGTTTCAGGAGCCATCAATTCCGAGCTTAGCCGTAACTCGAGCGATGTGTTTAAAGCTCTGCTCAAGCCCATCACTGCCTTCTTCTTCAAGAACACGGAACAGGGAGCCCAAACCACTCTGCACTGTGCACTTCAGGATGGCATCGAAGGCCTCAGTGGCAGATATTTCTCCAACTGCACAGTCAGGGACCTCTATCCCAAAGCTAAGGATGATGTTGCAGCTAAAAAGCTGTGGGAGCTGAGCGAAAGACTTAGTGGACTAGTCTAAGTAGGACCTGACTCATTAAATTACCTCTGAACCAAATTATTTACGTTGATGGGTCTGTTTATCCACTCATTGAGGAGCCTATATTGGCCTACTTGGTTTGGTGGCTGGATAAATGGAAAGGGTACCCTTTTGAGCTGTCGAAATGCAAAATGTCTTCTTGGTTCTCCATACTGGTTTTACCTGCTGAAATTGCAAGTGCTTAAATAAATAACCCATCTTGACTAATACATTGAACATATACGGTGTACTTAAATTCATTTTACTTGTTTAGTATTTAGCATAGCACTCTTAAAGGAGCAGTTGGCAAGATTTTGAGGAATTTTTAGGATTTTTTTTTTTTTTTTAGGATTTTGAGGATTTACATTTAGCAGACGCTTTTATCAAAAGCGACTTACATCAGTTAATACACACATTGACACACCGACGGCAGAGTCAACCATGCAAGACCGGCTCGTCAGGAGCAGTTAGGGTTAAGTGTCTTGCTCAGGGACACACACCCAACTAGCGACCTTTCGGTTACAAGACAACTGCTCTACCTCCTGAGCTAAGCCGACCACCAATATTTATAATGGAATGCAATTTTCTTTTGACAACCTGCCAAAAGTGTGTGTGTGTGTGTGTGTGTGGTGTGTGTGTGTGTGTGTGTGTGTGTGTGTGTGTGTGTGTGTGTGTGTGTGTGTGTGTGTGTGTGTGTGTGTATATATATATATATATATATATATTATATATATATATATATATATATATATATTATATATATATATTATAGTGTGTATATGTGATGTGATATATATATATATATATATATATATAGTATATATATATATATTTATATATATATATATATGTGTGTGTGTATATATATATATATATATATGTGTGTATGTATGTTATGTGTGTATGTATATATATATATATATATATATATATATATATATATATATATATATATATATATAATGTGTGTGTGTGTATGTATATATATGTTTCAAAGCCTTTCATATTATAGCTTTTCTTTTCCTTTTTTTACTCCCCATCGCTAAAGTTGCCAAATGACTGAACATGATGATACATGAAGCCACATTTCAGTCAGAGGTGGGATCATTCTTATTGTAACTATTTAAAAAGATTTAAATTGCATTTCATTACGAGGAATTTGAGCTTAACCAGCCATTATTATTCATCAGCAAAATATGCAAATCTTTAACTTGCCTGTTGGACGCCCAGCGTGGCTCCAATGTGGAACACCTCGAGCCCAGCCTTCTGCCCACACTGGTGTTACACAAAGAACATTCGTATGTCCTTCAGCCTATACACTAAAACGATGTGCCATTTGTATCAATACTTGGCCTTTTTCTTGTTGGTGCTAAGGTTTTAAGGTAACTGCTGTCTGTACTTTACTGTCAACATACATGTACATATCCCTGTGTTCAGTTTAATTCAAACACCCAGACACCACACACATCCAGCGTATCCAAGGATTGTGTTAGCCTTGACCCCAAACTCTGGACTTTCCAAAGCAGGCGTCTCCGCAGCGAGCCACCAGAGGGAGCCCCAGAGACCACCTTTCACACTTGCCACTGTCCGACTGGACTGTCATAAGGGATGACATGGATCCATGCCGTTCCCCAAGCTGTGCCTTAAGTGATTCAGTGTAGAGAACCCCCCATTTGGCACTAGCATGGTCCACTGTGTGGATGCTACCGTATGCCACTGTGATACACACAACCCCCCCCCCCCACCCACCTTGAGGAGAGGCTTGGACCATCACCAGGTGCCAGCCTGTGTCTTGTTGAGGGGTCTTGCTCCTCTGTGACAGTGTTGTGCGCGTGCTCCTTCCAGTCTGTGTTGTCAGAATGTGGTTTCTTCTCTGTTCATGCGTCTCATTTGGTAGGTAGATTAATGAGTCTATGAGTCTTGTGGTCTATTGATAAAGTAATCTAGATGGCTACGGTGGATTCTATTGATAGAGGAACGTAGATGGGCTACGGTGGGTTCTATTGATAGAGGAACGTAGATGGGCTACGGTGGGTTCTATTGATAGAGGAACGTAGATGGCTACGGTGGGTTCTATTGATAGAGGAACGTAGATGGCTAAGGTGGGTTCTATTGATAGAGGAAGGTAGATGGGCTACGGTGGGTTCTATTGATAGAGAAACGTAGGTGGTTCCATTGAAAATCAAACAGTGTTGTAAGAAGGAACGAAGGAAACAGATATTTGTATTTTGTAATTTAAAGATTTTATTGTGAGGAAATTTAAACTCTATGGTAGTGATATATTAATATAATATTTGTTAGAAAGAGAATAAAATGTAGAGCAAGGTGACTACATGAAATCACAATTCACCTGTAACCACCCAGCCTGTGCAGACAAACTTCTACCTAAGCTGTTTTGTAATACTGGTTTGTTTCCGTCGTTCGGATCCATTCAATCCCAGTCGACTGTTGGACCATTATTGTGTTTACGGTACCTTGTTTCATAGCTCACTGTCACGCCAATGGAAACTATGGATTATCTTTATCGATTAAAAGACAGAATTGTAATTGAATAAACATTGGCTTTCTTGAATGCATGTCATCTTGGCAATTTCCTCTTTTTTAAAGTGTATGTGTTGAAATTAAATCTCATCTTTTGTCATTCAAAGAATTCACTGGCTACAATTAACAATGTAGCACAACCATTAGTCCGGCTTTAATTTGATTGACGTGCTTCTTGTTGGTGGCTCCAAACGTTCCAATAGTAGATCATTCACATCATCACCTACAACATTAAAGAAGGTTTGCAATTTCAAAATTGTGGGTTGTTAGTTTTTGCTTAAAAACCAAAAAGAGTCACAGCAGGATCTACACATGAATAAATAACAAAACAGCAAGCTGGAATGTGAGGTCCACATTATGCAGGAACCGTGGCAAGCTTGAGCTGGGCGTGGTTAAACTGGGTGTACTTACGCTCCGCACAAGGGGAGGAGTAGTCTGCCACTGCCTCGTCACCTTGGAAACAACACAAAGGACAATCAAATGAAGAGCACTCCTCACACAGTCCTAAGGAGTGGGCCTGCTGGAGGGGGGTCCATACTTGTCTGGTAGTAGTCGTACACCTTCACCACAGCCGGCCTCAGGTTCCTGACGGCCTCCTCCTCCTCCAGGGTCACACTGTAGCTCCTCAACACATTCTTCTTCAACTGCACACAGAAGAACAGAGTGAGGGGAGGAGCACAGGAAGGTAAACACAAGCATGATGGGAACAGGGCTCCCCTGGTACGTACGCCGTCGAGGTAGATGTTGATGTAGCCCTCTTCAAAGTCCACACGCTTCACACTGCTCTCGCGCTTCAGCTGGAAGAGAACACAGAACGCTTGCTGACAACCGTCTTCATGTTGAAAAAGAAATATGAATACAAAACAGACCAGAGCATCTAAACTCACTTAAAGGGCTAACACACAGACCAGTGCATCTAAACTCACTTAAAGGGCTACACACAGACCAGTGCATCTAAACTCACTTAAAGGGCCACACACAGACCAGTGGATCTAAACTCACTTAAAGGGCTAACACACAGACCAGTGCATCTAAACTCACTTAAAGGGCCACACACAGACCAGTGCATCTAAACTCACTTAAAGGGCCACACACAGACCAGTGCATCTAAACTCACTTAAAGGGCCACACACAGACCAGTGCATCTAAACTCACTTAAAGGGCTAACACACAGAACAGAGCATCTTAACTCACTTAAAGGGCCACACACAGAACAGATTATCTAAACTCACCTCCTGCAGAGTGCTCTGCTGAAGGCCATAGCCTGACAGAAGCTTGAGGTTGATGATCACCATGTTGGTCTCCTTTCTCCTACCCTGGTACCTGAGCAACACGGGCAGAAAACCTTCTCAGACGGCCATTCAGTTAACAAGTTCACCTTCCAGACGACGGTCTTAAAGGAAACCCAACACAGCATTTGACGTTGTCTGAGGCAACAAGCAACATCTTAAAAAGTTCTTTGTATGTTGGTCTCTTTGATTCAGAACCTCGGTGACATTACCAAACGACACAAAATGGCCAGTAACAGGTAACTCAACCAATGACGAGCAATTTGAGTCCATATAATCATCTGAATGGAGATTTGAACAAGGATCAAACCATAGCACTATGATATAGTCCACTAGATCCATTTTCATTGAAGGAGAAACGGTTCCATACGCCTAAACAGGCGTTGGGAACCTTTAGGACTGGAGAGCCAGTGGGCAGATTGTTGTTTCAAAACAAAAAATCTGTGTCTAATTAAAAAAAATTACTGGTTAAGTCCACAGTGTACCCTTTAGTCTAGAATTCATTCCCTGACTCAATTTGTGTTTGATGTGCTGTTGTTGGTGGATCCTATGGTTGTATCCTCTGTACATCCACTAAGCCAGTGACAGCACACAGCCGCTTTCCCCGTCTATCTGGTAGGTATCGTTGTGGTCTATCTGCTGAGGTCTCCCCCACCCCTCTCTCAACAGTCTGGCCTTTTGCCATAACCTTACCTGAGGTCCACTCTGATGGTCAGTGTGGGCCGGGTGCTGTTACACACAGCGGTCGTTGTTGCGACGATGTGGAAGGAACTGAAGTCACCAGGAGGGGGGATGTTGTAACGCATGGCGATCTGGTTGGTGACAACAAGGTGAACCAACATTGGGGTATTACTTGTTGAATTCGATTTTAAGTGCCATCCCCCTCCAGGAATATTGAATCGGGGGCTTACCCCGATCTTGGGGGTACCGTCACCATACAAAAACAAAAGATATACTAGCTCATCTATGTATTAAGGAAAGTTAGGAAGTTCGATACAAAATATTTATATACAGACCAGTAGAACTAAATTGATAGAATTGTAGAAGTTCTCAAAGAAGATCACGCTTTAAGTGTCAAAAACGAAATTAGAGTTTCAACATGCATTTTTTAGACCATGGTTGACATATATTGAGGACTATTAATGAATGCTATTCTAAGTTAAGACTTTATAGAAGGAAAGCCTTTATACCTTCCAATGGATGAACACAAATAATAAGAGCTGCTGCTTGGCAGTTGACCAGAGATGTGACATGGGGCAAACAAGACAGACGCTCAGGCTTCAGTGAATAGTATCAACCCATGAGGTGGGAACCCCTTCTTTGGCTTCTTGGAAACCCCTCCTTCCTCCACCCCTGGTCCCGGACACAGCCCTGGTCCCGGACACAGCCCGGTGCCTGTACATAGTCCTGCCCCTGGGGGTCCTACCTGTGCCTGGACACAGCCCTGCCCCCGGGCTGTGATGCGGTAGTCCCCGGGCAGGCGGTCCAGCGCCTGCTCCTGGTACAGCAGCCGGGTGCTCTGGTCCACGGTGAACTGCCAGCTGGCCCCGCCCAGCGAGCTCAGCCCCACCACGCAGGCGCCCTCCGAGCTGTAGGTGGCAGCGCCGTAGCGGGCCAGGGCCTGGAGGGCCACCACCGTGTCCTGTTGGGGTCCAACGGGGTTTACAATTCCAATTCCAATTAGGGCATTTAGCAGACGCTTTTATCCAAAGCGACTTACATCGGTTAAAACACACTATTGATACACCGACGGCAGAGTCAGCCATGCAAGGCGACAGCCAGCTCTTCAGGGGCAGTTAGGGTTAACTGTTTTGCTCAGGGACAAATCAACACTCAGCTAGGAGGTTTACACGTTGCACCGGGCGTCACAACCACACATCTCCTCAGTTCATTTAAAATCCAACTCTGGTTATACAGGACAGATTGAATGAGAGGAACGTGGGCACAAAACATTCAATGGTATCACACGAGTGGTAATCATGGGTTGAGTCCCATAATACATTTGAGAATGCATACGTTTGTATGAGTTAATGGAGCGTGAAAGCTTGCGTGTGTGGGTGGATGTTAACGCTGGGGGCCATTAAGTATCACACAGTGTACATTGGTGTGCTCTCCGACCTGCGTAGAGGCGAAGCCGCCGTAGGGGTTCTGCTGTTGGATGAGCCAGCGTGTGATGCTGGAGGCATAGTCTAGGTCGAAGCCCGGCACCGGGGGTCCGGAGAGAACCGCAAGCAGTACGTAGGCCGTCATCTCAACCTCCAGGGAGTCCAGAACCTTCTCAGAGGGCCTCCGCCCGCTTCCAGTGGCGCGTGCCCCCTAGAAGAGCAGCGATAGTGAGGGGCTTTTGTGAGAATTACACTTGAACTACTGCAGTAGTTCAAGGTTTATCTTTATTACTTGAATATAAAGCCACCTGTATTGAAAACAGTCATGCCTGGCTTGAATACAGTCTTTAACAGGATACATCTGATCCCAAATATTTCTTTAAATGAAGTGCGTGCCCTGCAAATGAAAAAGTAGAGTGCCTATGGATGATCTAGTCTAGAACCTGATCTAATCAATGTTGTCGTCAAAATGTCTGCGGTCAGACTTCTTCATGCGTGGGCAAGCCGAACAGAGATGCAGCTACCGTCTGTGACGGAGCGCTGGTGGAGCGTGGTGAGGAGCGCGGCCCTGGTCTGCTGGTCCCCTGCCAGGGTGAAGGTGTAGGAGAGGAGGGCTGTGGTGTACATGTTCTCCAGCTTTCCCGCTACCGCCACTCTCAGGCACTGCAGGCACTCAGACACCATGGGGTCTGCCTGCAATGGGCACACCAGGGAACAAGGGAATCAGCTGTATACTGTATCTATATGTGGGCACACACACCAGACAGACGGTAGAAATAAATAAATATATATATTTATATTTTTTCCATCTTGCACAACATAAGCTAGAGAGCGAGAGAGAGATATAGAGCTCATGCGGTGACAGACAGTATTTCTACATATATACACACACATATATATACATATATACACACACACACATATATATATATATATATATACATATATATATATATATATATATATATATATATATATATATATATATATATATATATATATATATATATTATATATATATATATATTATATATATATATATATATACACACACACACACACACACACACACACACACACACACACACACACACACACACACACACACACACACACACATACACACACACACACACACACATATACACACACACACACACACACACACACACACACACACACAGCATATATGTATTGCTCATGGCATTTCCACTTATATATTCATAGCTCATTCTACATATATACATATATAGCTCATAGCTCACGATGTTTCTACATATATAGCTCATAGCTCATGGTGTTTCTACATATACTATATATAGCTCATAGCTCATGGTGGTTCTACATATATAGCTCATAGCTCATGGTGTTTCTACATATATAGACTCATAGCTCATGGTGTTTCTAACATATATAGCTCATAGCTCATGGTGTTTCTACATATAAAACATGGGGCAGGGCCACTCACTGCATTCCAGCTCACGAGCAGTGCGGCCGTGATGTAGGCGGTCAGAGACACCGTCGTCGCTCACCCCCGCCCTGGGGGAACAGGATGGAATGAGCTCAGGCTGCACCAAAGCACGTAGTAAGCACAAGAAATAAAAGAACAACGCCCTCCTTGACTGAGTGGGAAGTCGCTGGCACTATGGCGATGGAGGGAAATGAGCCAAGAGTTCCTGGGCTCATTATCGTCACCTGACTGAACCACTGGGGCACGGGTACGGCTGGAGTACACGGGTGTGGAGATAGGCCTCAGCTCCAGCTGGGCGCAAACACACATCCTCTTGGATACTTGGAAAGGAACGAATCTTCGTGTCCTTCAGGCAGTAGATGCCCTCAAATCCTCCCCAATTCACTATTTTCCTAGTACAGTTCTCTTTTTTACTGAACCACAAATATCTGAACTGAAAAACAGTTGTCTACAAAGCAATGTGATATCAGACATCTGGCCCAGATGTCATTATGTCTGAGTTCCATCTCTACTGCTGTTAGCACTAGACATAATACCGTATAACAGAACTAGACCTGAGGACACAAGTGTTACATTCTTCAGACACACGGCTGTCAGGTATTTACATCTTCTTTGGACTAGATTTCAAAAGCATGTCTTTATTATTTATTTTAAGTGTGCGTCGTGAGTGACAATAAAATTCCCAAATGCTATTTTACCACAGCTGGGAGGATTACCACACCCTTGCTGGGAGGAACAGGTACCACCCTTCTAGGCAAGTCTGAGGGGAGCAACTGTTGGTCATAAGAAGCTCCTGAATACATTTGCTGCCGTATGGCCTCCTTTGGATTGATCCCAGTTACCTTCATGCCGTTGTGAAAGAGCTTTCCAACAGATCTGATGCATCCATCTTGCCGCCGGTGGCTGAGCAGCCAGGTTCTGGAGTCCACGATTTGTTTGGGGTCGATGAAGATGTAGGGCTTGGCGCCGCCAAACGACTTCATCACAAAGGCAGTCAGCCTGGGACAGAGAATGACGCACAAGCGCCACAAATGACACATTAACAAGGTAACGGTAAGGAAATGAGGGGTGGGGCTTCAATGCCCTTTATGTTTCAGTGTGTAGGATCATGCAGAGACGCTTCCAGCACCTCTACACCAACTCCTTTGTATTTTCAAACAATTTCCTTTGAGTCAAACTAATTTCCTGTTTTTCTACCATTACACCTGACCATTATTGTGACAGTCATTGCACTCCTAACCATCCCTGGAAGGAGGGTTCCCTCTTTCTGCGTTCCCTCCCAGGGTTTCTTACCCACTTATGAAGGGCTCCTATACACACCTGAACTGGTGGTACAATAGGGGCCTTTTAAGGGCCTTTTCCTTTCTCTTTGAGGAGGAGGGTTCATAAAATGTTGCCCTGTACCAAAAGAAAACCCATGCACATGGCGGGAAGACTCACCTGGTTGCCATGCCAACTACGAAGAGAAGCCCCAGCTGACGTACTCACCAGGTGTTTCCAGACGCGGTCGCTTCTTGCCAAAAGCACTGTAGGAGCCATCGTCCGTGCCGGTAGGGTGAGCTCTCTCTCTGGTAGCCTGCACATGAATGCATAGGATGCACAGATTGTATATTTGCATTTGATACATGGGAAAAAAAAATTAAATTGTAATTTAATTTGTGATTCCTACGGCTGCTCTGCGCTCTGCCCAGTTGTTCTCTAAACTAGGTTCTTCTTTCTTAACCTCTTCATCAATAGGTCTCTTCCTCAGGTTTCTGCCCAAAAAGACAAACCCAAAGCAGTAGCAAGCAGTGACTTTTGAGGCGATGTATGCTGGGGACCGCCCCCGGTCCCCCGATGTGTGTGCTAGCTGAGCCACTAGGGGGCTGTGTCACGTGACCGTGAAGCTGATGTGAACTCAGCTCACACACTCAGAGCTTTGAGCCCCTCCCCCTCTGAGTAAGGGAGCGTTGACATGGAGCGCGTGGTGAAGATCTGCTGAACACTGGCCCCACCACGAGCGTTTCAGAGTGGAGACCTTTTGTTGGGACTGTGTATTGACGTTGGGTGATAATAGTGCTGTCTGGTGCTCTCTGCAGGCCTCACCGCCTCTCCAGGAAGCGCGTGGCCGCTCCTTGATGGCCAATGTCAGCTGTGGCGGTGCTGGTCAGGTAATTGAGGATGTAGATGTTTGGGGCAAACAGGATCATGTTCTGCTCCCGCCAGCCGTACGGCATGGCAGCAGTTTGTCCAGGTTCTTTCATGGCCCGGCCCATCAGGTCCCCTGGCCAACACACACACACACACACACACACACACACACACACAACACCACACACACACACACACACACACACACACACACACACACACACCACACACACACACACACACACACACACACACACACACCCACACCTCAAGATGTACCTTCATATGGGAGATGCAACAAGATACGAAAAACAAATATACCCTCTTCAATATTAAAAAAATATATATATTTATTTAATTATAATTATTTTTTAATTGCTTTATTAACAATTTTCCATAATTCTATACTATTGATTGCATTATTAAACCCCTTGTTGAATATCTTTAATGTACTGACCCAACACAGAAAAAAGGCCCTGGCAGAACCAGCCACAAACAGGTCTGCCAGACAGCAGAGAGATGTTCTTTCTCTGCTGGCGCTTCTGCTGCTGGGGATAAAAAAACAAACAAATGAAGAGAGAAAATGTTAACAAGGTATGATTGACTTCCATCAATCCATCGTCTACATCGTTTAAAATAAATAGTAGGGAGCATTGCAAATTATCTAAGAAATATGATTTTACTATTGTAATAAATTATTTAATTATTGTAATAATGACGCAAAGATACGGTAAGACATTGTGTGTCTATTTGTACGGTGTTCATCCAGTCATTATCTTTGTGGGGTGGGCGTGTCGAAAATGTACAAAATCATCCATTTTAAATGAAACACAGTATCTGTATTTCAGACAAATTCAAATCCATGTAATGATTAATACTTATGGATCTCGTTAAAAATCTCGAGATTGTCATGGTCTTCATATATTTAGAACTATATAAATATAAACAGATATTATTGTTTATTAACAGTCCTTGACATGTAATAATCAATGTTGTGGACAAATGTAAAGGAAAAACATCATTGTACCTTGCACATTTAGAACTTAGTCTCTTTATCCTAGGTCTGGTGTGGGTCCTTCATATAATAATAATAAATATTATTAAATATCTCAAGGAAACAACTCGGTGAGCTAGCCACTATCCTGGGTCGCCTCTCCGCCCTGGTCCAGTCTGACTCTGTATTTAATGCGATTTCGTTTTACCTCTCCAACCTCTTCCCAACAGATTCCTCACCCGATCTCCCTGTCCTATCGTCCCCCCTGCACCTCTATTTCCAGAAGAGTCTCCCCGCTATAAACAAGTTCACCTCTTTGTTCCTTTGTCAGGTTTGTTGCATGTTTCCTGTCCCTTTGTCATTGTGGTCTCTAGTTACTATTTGTCATGCATTA